>JAPTMU010000708.1:0-25847 GCA_028583405.1 Pogonophryne albipinna
AAACGTGCCATTACATCACCAGAAGTCCTAATTTAAGGGGACATTTCTCCCAAAAAAAAATGTTTTACTCACTATATCAACAGCCCCACCAAACATATTTTCCACCAGCCGCCACTGCTCCGAGGGTTACTCCGAGCCTCGAACAGCACTTGAAATGGGATGGAACCACGGCAGACTGTCCAAAACTGGATTTGAACGGGTCCCCCCCTCCCCCCAGAACCACACATGCTGGCTATTCTGTTTCGCAACATGTTCTCTATCTATGGCACGTCTCTACTGGGAGTTGTAGTTTTAAAAGACGTTTTCGTATTTCCCATAATAAGAAGTTGCCAGTATTAAACTGTGTACATCCCTGGAGGTTTAGGGGATAGGAAACACTCAAATTTAAAACATATAATTAATAAATGGGTGAAAATTGCTTGTGCCCATAATGGGCAGCATTAATATATATACACACATGCCAGCTAAGGTCAGAAGAGCTTTATTTAACAGCTGGTCTTATGTTTGTGACCCCTCCAGTAGTAGTAAGGATGCTGTTTCAATCACATTAGTATGCATAAAAAGTGACAGGTGACACGCCCCAAATTATGCAAATGAGCTAAGTCCCGCCTCCATTGTTCGAAACCCTTTGATGTGATTGGGTACAATCATGTTAATGAGCTAAGTCCCGCCTCCCATTGTTCGAGATCTTTTGATGTGAGATAACAGGTAGGTGTGAAAAGCCCCCCAGGGTAATGCCTTTGTTGTCTATTTCTTTGATGTGTTGATAAAGGTAGTCTCTTTGAAGTTATATTGTCTGGCCCCTGTCCCCCCTTGTAGTCTAATTCTTTGATGTGAGATAATAGGTATGTGTGAAATGACCCCAGGGTAGTGCCTTTGTTGTCTATTTCTTTGATGTGTTGATTAAGGTAGTCTCTTTGAAGTTACGCTGTCTGGTCCCCTCAGGGTTGTATAATCTAATTAGCCTGTGATGTTATGCCCTTTGAGGTAGTGTGTTATAAGCTTTTTGATGTTAATCTAGGTGTGTCTTTTGAAGTTAAGTGTGAGACTGTCTAACCCCCTCCCCGCCCAGGCCTCTCCCCCCTTTCTCCACCCCCTTCCTTTTGGCCCTCAGAGGCTATCAGATAGGGGGAATTAGATGAAAATAGGAATAAACTCAAATTAAAAAGACAGTAATTTCCACTTACCAAGTCACCTTGCAAAAAAGAAAAATGGCCAAGAGACGCCTGTGACAACTTACCGTCCGTAGCGCCATTCAAGAAACGAATGCCAACGAAAGTGGCAGATTTTCGGTTGTGTATTTTCAAATTCTCGCTCACTGGAGCTGGTTTCTCCAAAATGACCTACCCCCCTACCTTAAGAACAATTCACACACACACACACACACACACACACACACACACACACACACACACACACACACACACACACACACACACACACACACACACACACACACACACACACACACACACACACACACACACACACACACACACACACACACACACACACACACACACACACACACACACACACACACACACACACACACACACACACACACACACACACACACACACACACACACACACACACACACACACACACACACACACACACACACACACACACACACACACACACACACACACACACACACACACACACACATTGGAGTTGGCCTTTGTGTGGGGGTTAGAGACAAGCCTGGTATGTTAATCTGTATGTTGATTAAGACACTCTCTGTGAGGTGAGAAGCGAGGGGTTGGAGTTAGTCTTTAAAAAGAAATATCCTGAAAACTAAATAAAACAGACATTCATTTTCACTCACTAAGACACCTAAAAAACGTTGGAGTTAGTCTTTAAAAAGAAATATCCTGAAAACTAAATAAAACAGACATTCATTTTCACTCACTAAGACACCTAAAAACGTTATTGTCCTCTAGATTTGATTCAGGGTTTTGCTTTAAATGATTAGTGCTTGCTAAGGATGTTTCTTTTCAAGTTTTTGTGAAACTGTTAACTACAAGGTAGTATCTGTTTTGCAAAGAAGGTATTCATATTAATTTAAAAAAGATCTTATTTAGGTTTTTGTGTACTACACTCCTTCTAATCCAGGGGGTTTAGGAGGTGTGGATAAACTCCATAGAGCTGTACAGAATGAAATGGGTAAACAAGTAAATGTAGAGAAAGTCAGAGAATATTTATCTGAGCAGGATGCATATACTTTGCATAAGCCGGCTAGGGTGCATTTTGTAAGAAACAGAGTTTTCGTACTCAGACCGCTACAACAATTTCAAGCAGATCTTTGCGATATGCAGTCACTGTCCAAATATAATGATGGTTTTAATTATTTGTTAACAGTCGTAGATGTATTTTCGAAAAAAGCCTATGCTCAGGCATTAAAGAAGAAGACGGGCATAGAGGTTACCAAGGCCTTTGATACAATTTTAACACACAGTCAGATTCCCAAAAAGATACAAACAGACGCAGGGAAAGAATTCTTTAACAAAGTTTTTCAAACCTTATTGAAGAAACGAGGTATTGCACATTATGCAACAGCCAGTGATATGAAGGCATGTGTGGTAGAGAGATTTAACCGTACGCTGAAAACTAAAATGTGGCGGTATTTTACAGCTAAAAACACTCATAGATATATAGACGTCTTACCTGAACTAATTGAAAGTTACAATAATAGTTATCATCGAAGTATTAAAATGACACCAATGCAGGTGACCAAGGAAAATGCGGCTCAAGTGTTTCGGAACCTGTATATCCCCTCTGGCCTTCCTAAAAAAGCTGCTGCCTAAATGAACTTTAAGGAGGGGGAGCTTGTAAGGATATCCAAATTGAGAGGGGTATTTGATAAAAAATATGAGCAGAGTTATACATGGTAGTGGTCAGCTTTTAAACACAAAAGTGTATCTTTCGGTAACTTTCTGAGAGAATTTAAGCATAAATCTGTCAAATGTTCAAAACAGCCTTCACTGAAATAGCCTCAAAATCACAAACTGCCATTAAGAGTCAGAATCCTAACAAAATCTACTAAAACAAAGTTCTTCATTATCTACTTTTTCAGCTTTTATACACAAAGTGTATCTTTCAGTAACTTTCTCAGAGAATTAAGCATAATTTTGTCAAATGGTCAAAACAGCCTCTGTTTTTCAAGCCTCAAAATCACAAACGGCCATTAAGAGGCAGAATCCTAACGAAATCTACTGACACAGAGTACTTCATTATCTACTTTTCAACTTTTATACACAAAAGTGTATCTTTCAGTAACTTTCTCAGAGAATTTAAACATAAATCGGTCAAATGTTCAAAATAGCCTTCACTGACATAGCCTCAAAATAACAAACTGTCATTAAGAGTCAGATTCTTAACGAAATCTACTCAGAGTACTTCATGGTAGTGGTCAGCTTTTATACACAAAGTGTATCTTTCAGTAACTTTCTGAGAAAATTAAGCATAAATCAGTCAAATGTTCAAAACAGCCTTCACTGAAATAGCCTCAAAATCACAAACTGCAACTTTTTAAACAGAGTCAGACATCGATGGACATTATACTGGTGAAAAAGACACTCACTTTTGCAGAGGACTCAGCCTCCAACTCAACATAACAAGTCACACCCTCCTCACCAGATCATTTAAAACTAAAGACCCCTCAAAGAAAAGCATTGTGTTTTCTGCCTATGTAAAAGGTCTTATGAAAATGTGTTATCTCTGTATCAAGATGATGTGTTTAAAAATGAATCTTGTGAAAAATACCAACTGCGTGAGAGACGTCATAAAGACACTCATTTTAACCACAGTGTTTGGTCTCTACAAATGTTTAAAGATTGTTACAAAATGTAAAAAAAAAAAAAAAGTATGGAGACAAAATTAATTCAGGTGACTCTGTCTTTTATTAGGAAAACAAAAATATAAGACAAATGGTTTAATGGGTAAAAAATGTAACCATCTTGGACTTAATATTCCAACAAAATACTTTATCTGAATACATTTCTTTTAAACGCACTTTTTGAAATTATTTATATATTATTTCAGTGGAACAATCAGTTTTTGTTAACATCAACGCTTTTTTCTCTTTTCTTGTGTTACTAAGATACTTTTAGACACACTTTGGCGTATGCAACACTTAACAACTGGTAGATTATGAAGTGCTTTTGTAAGGAATTTGATTTTCTTTTAATGGCAGGGTTTTTTATTGCTGTAAAAAACACTTATTCAGTTAAACAAGGTTTTTTTCTTTTTCTGATAACCTTACATATTTTAGTTATTTTCTGCTACCAAATACTTTAAGATACACCTTGATGTACGCAACACTTCACAAAAGGGTATAATATGAAGTACTTGGTAGGAATGGGGTTTTCTTTAAGGGGTGCAAAACTTTAGAACTGGGTAAATATTCATTAATTTGTAATGAATAGAGTTTCTTTCTGTTTGATTTTCAGCATACTATTTGCACACAATGACTTTTCCATATTTCTGACAAACTATACTTTTGACTTGTTCTGCAAAATCTTGACAAACTATTACTTATTCTTAAATTTGACCTATTGCTGTTGGTGGAAATGAGAGATGAAAAAACTACACGCCTACTTTTCAGCTTTTATACACAAAAGTGTATCTTTCAGTAACTTTCTCAGAGAATTTAACATAAATCTGTCAAATGTTCAAAACAGCTTTGTTTCACTGACATAGCCTCAAAATCACAAACTGCCATAAGAGTCAGATTCTTAACGAAATCTACTCAGAGTACTTCATGGTAGTGGTCAGCTTTTTATACACAAAGTGTATCTTTCAGTAACTTTCTGACAAAATTAAGCATAAATCAGTCAAATGTCAAAACAGCCTCAAAATCACAAACTGCCATTAAGAGTCAGAATCCTAACGAAATCTACTCAAACAGAGTACTTCATGGTAGTGGTCAGCTTTTATACACAAAAGTGTATCTCTCAGTAACTTTCTCAGAGAATTTAAGCATAAATCTGTCAAATGTCAAAACAGCCTTGTTTCACTGAAATCAAAACACTCTTCACTGAAATGGAGAAATTACAGCACAGAGTTTTCTACTACGACACAGATAGTATAATCTATGTGACAAGACAGGGACAGTCTCCAGTACTTTCATGGTAGTGGACAGCTTTTAAAAAGAAAAGTGTATCTTTCGGTAACCTTTTGAGAGAATTAAGTATAAATCTGTCAAATGTTCAAAACGGTCTTCACTGAAATAGCCTCAAAATGACAAATTGCCATTAAGAGTCAGATGCTTGACGAAATCTCATGGTAGTGGTCATCTTTTAAAACATAAAAGTGTATCTTTCGGTAACTTTTTGAGAGAATTAAGTATAAATCTGTCAAATGTTCAAAACTGCCTTGTTTCACTCCATCTATCCATCCATCTTCTTCCGCTTATCCGTGGTCGGGTCGCGGGGGTAGCAGTTCCAGCAGAGAGCCCCAAACTTCCTTTTCCCTGGCGACATCAACCAGCTCTGACTGGGGGATCCCAAGGCGCTCCCAGGCCAGCGAAGAGATATAATCCCTCCACCTGGTCCTAGGTCTACCCCTTGGTCTCTTCCCAGCTGGACGTGCCTGGAACACCTCCCTAGGGAGGCGCCCAGGTGGCATCCTAACTAGGTGCCCGAACCACCTCAACTGGCTCCTTTCGAAGCGAAGGAGGAGCGGCTCAACTCCGAGTCCCTCCCTGATGACCGAACTTCTCACCTTATCCCTAAGGGAGACACCAGCCACCCTGCGGAGAAAACCCATCTCCGCATCCGCGATCTCGTTCTTTCGGTCATGACCCATCCTTCATGACCATAGGTGAGGGTAGGAACGAAAATGGCCCGGTAGACAGAGAGCTTTGCCTTCTGGCTCAGCTCCCTTTTCGTCACAACGGTGCGGTAAAGCGACTGCAGTACCGCTCCCGCTGCTCCGATTCTCCGGCCCATCTCATGCTCCATTGTTCCCTCACTCGAGAACAAGACCCCGAGATACTTGAATTCCTTCACTTGGGGTAAGGACTCATTCCCTACTTGGAGTGGACAGTCCATCGGTTTCCTGCTGAGAACCATGGCCTCAGATTTGGAGGTGCTGATCCTCATCCCAGCCGCTTCACACTCGGTTGCGAACCGATCCAGTGAGTGCTGAAGGTCGCAGACCGATGAAGCCATCAGAACCACATCATCTGCAAAAAGCAGTGGTGCAATCCTTAGTCCACCGAACTGCAGACCCCCTCCCCCATGACTACGCCTCGAAATCCGATCCATGTATATTACAAACAGGATTGGTGACAAAGCGCAGCCCTGGCGGAGGCCAACCCTCACCGGAAATGGGTCCGACTTACTGCCGAGGACCCAGACACAGCTCTCGCTTTGGGAGTACAGAGATTGGATGGCCCTGAGTAGAGACCCCCTCACCCCATACTCCTGCAGCACCTCCCACAGTAACTCCCTGGGAACCCGGTCATACGCCTTCTCCAAGTCCACAAAACACATGTAGACCGGATAAGCGTACTCCCAGGCCCCCTCCAGGATCTTGCGAGAGTAAAAAGCTGATCCGCTGTTCCACGCCAGGACGGAATCCGCATTGTTTCCTCCTCAATCTGAGGTTAGACAATCGGCCTGACCCTCCTTTCGAGTACCTTAGAGTAAACTTTCCCGGGGAGGCTGAGTAGTGTGATGCCTCTGAATTGGCACACACCCTCTGATCCCCCTTTTTAAAAATGGGAACCACCACCCGGTCTGCCACTCACTTCGGTACTGTTTCCGACTTCCACGCAATGTTGATGAGACGTGTCAACCATGACAGTCCCTCAACACCCAGAGCCTTCAGCATTTCTGGGCGGATCTCATCCACCCCCGGGGCTTTGCCACTGTGGAGTTGTTTAACAACCTCAGTGACCTCCCCCCGGGAGATTGGTGCCGATCCCCCGTCATACTCCAGCTCTGCCTCTAACATAGAGGGCGGAGTTGTCGGGTTCAGGAGTTCCTCAAAGTGTTCCTTCCAACGCCCCAACACTCCATCAGTTGAGGTCAACAACGTCCCATCCTTACTGTACACAGCTTGGATGGTTCCCTGCTTCCCCCTCCTGAGGTGTCGGAGAGTTTTCCAGAACAACTTTGGTGCCGCCCGAAAGTCCTTCTCCATGTCCTCTCCGAACTTCTCCCACACCCGCTGCTTTGCCTCGGCCACGGATGAGGCTGCTGCCCTTCGAGCCTGTCGGTACCTTGCAACTGCCTCGGGAGTCCCCCTTGTTTCACTGAAATGGATAAATGTATCCGAAAATAGTGTCTCTTAAGGCGGATATAGTCCCCTGATAACTCCCGTTACATTCCTCCAGAGTCAAAAATAGTGTAAGTTAACTTTTGGAAGAACCAGAGAAAAGGGTGAAAATTGATAAAATATATCCGAAAATAGTGTCTCTTAAGGCGGATATAGCCCCCTGATAACTCCCGTTACATTCCTCCAGAGTCAGAAATAGTGTAAGTTAACTTTTGGAAGAACCAGAGAAAAGGGTGAAAATGGATAAAATATATCCGAAAATAGTGTCTCTTAAGGCAGGTAGAGTCCCCTGACAACTCCCCTTACATTCATCCAGAGTCAGAAAAAGTCTCTACGTTATCTTTTTGGGAGAACCAGAGGAAAGGGGTGAAAATGGAGAAATTGTATCCGAAAATAGTGTCTCTTAAGGCGGGTAGAGTATGGGAATTTAACGATAAAGCGATCACTGTAAATGAAACGCGGAGAGAAGCAGCAGTGCAAAGCGTTAAGTCTATTACCTTGTATGCACTACGACACTAACTTGGTAAAATGTAATGTGTTTTTTTATGAAAATGTGTTGAATGTTGTGTTTTCAATTAAACAACCATTACAAAATGAAAATGTGTTTTATTTTATTTTTTTGCTTTCATATATAGTAATAGTATTGTAAACGAAACATTTAAAATGTATCATGTGCTCTCATTGTATGCTCTGTTTTTTTTTTTTCAGTAACTTTCTCAGAGAATTTAAGCATAAATCTGTCAAATGTTCAAAACAGCTTTTGTTTCACTGAAATGGCGTCAAAATCACAAACTGGCTGAAACTATACAGTGAATTGGAGAAATTACAGCACAGAGTTTTCTACTACGACACAGATAGTATAATCTATGTGACAAGACGGGGCAGTCTCCAGTACTTTCATGGTAGTGGACAGCTTTTAAAAAGAAAAGTGTATCTTTCGGTAACCTTTTTGAGAGAATTAAGCATAAATCTGTCAAATGTTCAAAACAGCCTTGTTTCACTGAAATAGCCTCACAATGAAAAACAGCCATTAAGAGTCAGATGCTTGACGAATACTCATGGTAGTGGTCAGCTTTTTAAACATAAAAGTGTCTCTTTCAGTATCTTTTTTTTTGTTGAGAGAATTAAGCGTAAATCTGTCAAATGTTCAAAACTGCCTTGTTTCACTGAAATGGATAAATGTATCCGAAAATAATGTCTCTTAAGACGGATAAAGTCCCCTGATAACTCCCGTTACATTCCTCCAGAGTCAGAAAAAGTCTCTACGTTATCTTTTTGGGAGAACCAGAGGAAAGGGGTGAAAATGGAGAAATTGTATCCGAAAATAGTGTCTCTTAAGGCGGGTAGAGTATGGGAATTGAACGATAAAGCGATCACTGTAAATGAAACGCGGAGAGAAGCAGCAGTGCAAATCGTTAAGTCTATTACCTTGTATGCACTACGAAACTAACTTGGTAAAATGTAATGTGTTTTTTATGAAAATGTGTTGAATGTTGTGTTTTCAATTAAACAACCATTACAAAATGAAAATGTGTTTTTTTTTGTTTTTGCTTTCATATATAGTAATAGTATTGTAAACGAAACATTTAAAGTGTATCATGTGCTCTCATTGTATGCTCTGTTTTTTGACACAAAGATGCATTACATCTAAAAAAGACTCTTAATGGCATCTTTGTGTCAAAAAACATATATACTATATATGAAAGCTAAAAAAAACAAAACACATTTTCATTTTGTAATGGTTGTTTAATTGAAAACACAACATTCAACACATTTTCATAAAAAAACACATTACATTTTACCAAGTTAGTGCCGTAGTGCATACAAGGTAATAGACTTAACGCTTTGCACTGCTGCTTCTCTCCGCGTTTCATTTACAGTGATCGCTTTATCGTTCAATTCCCATACTCTACCCGCCTTAAGAGACACTATTTTCGGATACAATTTCTCCATTTTCACCCCTTTCCTCTGGTTCTCCCAAAAAAGATAACGTAGAGACTTTTTCTGACTCTGGATGAATGTAAGGGGAGTTGTCAGGGGTCTCTACCTGCCTTAAGAGACACTATTTTCGGATATATTTTATCAATTTTCACCCTTTTCTCTGGTTCTTCCAAAAGTTAACTTACACTATGTCTGACTCTGGAGGAATGTAACGGGAGTTATCAGGGGGCTATATCCGCCTTAAGAGACACTATTTTTGGATACATTTATCCATTTCAGTGAAACAAGGCAGTTTTGAACATTTGACAGATTTATGCTTAATTCTCTCAAAAAGTTACTGAAAGATACACTTTTATGTTTAAAAGCTGACCACTACCATGAGATTTCGTCAATCATCTGACTCTTAATGGCAGTTTGTCATTTTGAGGCTATTTCAGTGGAGGCCGTTTTGAACATTTGACAGATTTATGCTTAATTCTCTCAAAAGGTTACCGAAAGATACACTTTTTTTTTAAAAAGCTGTCCACTACCATGAAAGTACTGGAGACTGCCCCTGTCTTGTCACATAGATTATACTATCTGTGTCGTAGTAGAAAACTCTGTGCTGTAATTTCTCCAGTTCACTGTACAGTTTCAGCCAGTTTGTGATTTTGACACTATTTCAGTGAAACAAGGCTGTTATGAACATTTGACAGATTTATGCTTAAATTCTCTCAGAAAGTTACTGAAAGATACACTTTTGTGTTTAAAAGCTGACCACTACCATGAAGTACTTTGTGTCAGTAGATTTCGTGAGGATTCTGACTCTTAATGTCTGTTTGTGATTTTGAGGCTATTTCAGTGAAGGCTGTTTTGAACATTTGACAGATTTATGCTTAAATTCTCTGAGAAAGTTACTGAGAGATACACTTTTGTGTATAAAAGCTGACCACTACCATGAAGTACTCTGTTTGAGTAGATTTTGTTAGGATTCTGACTCTTAATGGCAGTTTGTGATTTTGAGGCTATTTCAGTGAAACAAGGCTGTTTTGAACATTTGACTGATTTATGCTTAATTTCTCAGAAAGTTACTGAAAGATACACTTTGTGTATAAAAAGCTGACCACTACCATGAAGTACTCTGAGTAGATTTCGTTAAGAATCTGACTCTTAATGACAGTTTATGATTTTGAGGCTATGTCAGTGAAGGCTGTTTTGAACATTTGACAGATTTATGTTTAAATTCTCTGAGAAAGTTACTGAAAGATACACTTTTTTAAAAGCTAAAAGTAGATAATGAAGTACTTTGTGTCAGTGGATCTCATAGATCTGACTCTTAATGGCAGTTTGTGATTTTGAGGTATTTCAGTGAGGCTGTTTTGAACATTTGACAGATTTATGTTTAAATTCTCTGAGAAAGTTACTGAAAGATACACTTTTGTGTATAAAAGCTGACCATAATGAAAAGCACTCTGTTTTAGTAGATTTCGTCAAGCATCTGACTCTTAATGGCAGTTTGTCATTTTGAGGCTATTTCAGTGAAGGCTGTTTTGAACATTTGACAGATTTATGCTTAAATTCTCTGAGAAAGTTACTGAAAGATACACTTTTGTGTTAAAAAGCTGACCACTATCATGAAGTACTCTGTGTCAGGAGATTTCAGCACACAGGGTCTCTACTGTAAAGAGAAAAAACATAACATTTGTAAGTATCTAATAATATACTATCCACATAATATACTAGTTTAACCCCTACCAAAAAAACAACATTTAATAATTACATGATATTATAAGATAAAAAAAAAAAGTACTTAACAGAGTTTTTCAAGATCAGATACAGGTCAAGAAAATGCATAGAGGAGGTATGGTGCTGGCTCATTAGCCCTCTCACTCTTCTTAGAATGATCCTGTGCAATTTTTAAAAGTTGAACTCTTATCCCCTTATAAACCAAAATAACAATAGCCCTTAATTAACACTAATCATTTAAAAAAAAAAACTTACATCTAATTTAGAGAGGACAACTAAAAAAGTGTAAGGTGACTGTTTTAAACTAATTCCATCACATATATATCTTATTTTAACCCTATAATGTATTTACTTTAGAGAGTCCTCTCCTGCTGATATTCAGGTGTGTGTCTGCATATGGTATCTCTGCTTTAAAGAGTCCTTTATCCAGGTGATTAACGATGCTTCTTTTGTCCCCCCACAGAGTGAAACTTAGTTATCACTATTAAAACCTAAATAAGATATTTTTTAAATTAATATGAATACCTTCTTTGCAAACAGATACTTCCTTGTAGTTAACAGTTTCACAAAAACTTGAAAAGAAACATCCTTAGCAAGCACTAATCATTTAAAGCAAAACCCTGAATGAAATCTAGAGAGGACAATAACGTTTTTAGGTGTCTTAGTGAGTGAAAATTAATGGCTGTTTTATTTAGTTTGAGCGTATTTCTTTTTTAAAAACTAACTCCATCCCCTCGCTTCTCACCTCACAGAGAGTGTCTTAATCAACATATAGATTAACATCCCAGGCTTATCTCTAACCCTCACATCAAAGGCCAACTCCAACGTGTGTGTGTGTGTGTGTGTGTGTGTGTGTGTGTGTGTGTGTGTGTGTGTGTGTGTGTGTGTGTGTGTGTGTGTGTGTGTGTGTGTGTGTTAATTGTTCTTAAAGGTAGGGGTAGGTCATTTTGGAGAAACCATGTCGAGTGAGCTAGAATTTGAAAGTACACAACCGAAAATCTGCCACTTCCTCACAGAGCTCCTCCTCCAGCACACACAAACGCGCTCCACAACCAAAAGAGGGCACGAGATAAGTTCATGCAAAGATCTCTGGCTGTAGGCGTCTGACTCCCGCACAGCTGTGGCATTCGTTTCTTGACTGGCGCTCCGGACGGATGGCGGTAAGTTGTCACAGGCGTCACTTGGCCAATTTTCTTTTTTGCAAGGTGACTTGGTAAGTGGAAATTACTGTCTTTTTAATTAGTTTTGAGCTTATTTCTATTTTCATTTATTATTAATTAATTAGTATCATTGGTGATGTGGTTAATTTATGGGGTATGTCATCCATAGATTCACAAGCTGCACCACAGTTCAGAAGCCCTGGCCCTACATCTACACCTCTGTCACAGAGTGATGATCTGCCCCCAACACCACCTGCCCATACCCCATCTGCCCTCTCCCCATCCTGTGAGCCATATTCCATACCATGGCACAAAATGCCCTCAAAGCTGATGGATGTGTTGGGTGAAAAGAAATGGGTAAAGTCGAAAGAAAGACTACAGATGGTTCGGATCGTTGTTGATGATTACCTCCATAAACACCCTGGAAGACCTGGTAGATCCAAGCTGATGGAAATCGCCAAGAACATTGTAGGACAATATCCTCTGTCTTTCAAACAGACAGAGCCCTTTGGAAATATGCCGTTTGCAAAAGATGGTTGTGGTCCTCTCTTTACCCAGCTAGAAGACAGAGTTGAAAATATTAAGAGAACATCAACCCCAGGAAAGAGGCGAGCAGAGGGTGGAGAGGGTGAAGTTCAGCGGAAGAAAAAGTCAAGAAATTCCGATCGTTATGGATGTGTGGAGTGGGATGTTGCTGTCGAGGGAACTGAGAGTAGAGCAGAACTGCTGTCAAAACGAAATGAATTGAAAAGTGCCTTCAAAACCCATGATCCTCAGGTAGGGCTGCAACCATCCATTATGTTCTTGTGTATGTATGGATTACTTTTTGATTGAGTAATGGAGAAGCTAATATTTGAGTTTGATTTATTTTTGGTATATCATTCAAATTGGTTTTGTATAATTAACAAAAAATAACTGATCTACAAGTTCACAATGGGACTCGTTGTGCGCTATATCAGCTATTTTCACCCGAAATCGATTTATCTGTATTTATATTGATAATTTGTTTTATTATTGATTGAATTTATTAGATTGATTAACTGTTGCCTCATATCTTTAGGAGTCATCTGTTCGAAAACTGATGGCTGAAACATATCCCAATCAGCGTGAAACCATCAACGATGGAACCAATGTAAAGGTCCTAAAGGAAGAGTGGCCATTTCTATTTGAAGCTGCTCACCTGTTTGATCATGCATCTAGACTCCTTGGCTTTTCGGTACAAAACAAGCTGGCACAGGAGCTTTCCAAAAAAGAACTGGGCATCAACAACTTCCTTGACACCAAAGCGATGAAGATGGGTGAAGGTCCAGTACAGCTGATCTGTGGCATTGTGAGATACTTCAAGGAAAACCCTGATCACCTTTTCTACAAAAATGAGGTACATTTTATGGATTTTAAACCCCACTTTGCGCTGCTGATAATATCGAAATTGGTAAACCATCTCTCCTGGAAATGAAGATCAAAGGAAATCAGTAAAATCCTTGATTTATTTTCCCGACCAGGAGAGAATCCCTCATATAATTATACACTTCCATCCCGGCAGAGCTCCTCTGTCTTGGAGGACCAAATGCTGTCCCCTAATAGAACAAGGTCTTGTAAGGACAGACTTTCCCCCCCTGACCGAAAAGGATTCTGATTCTAACATTAATCGATTATGTTTGTGTAAATAATATTTTTTTATAACTACTATTAACATTATTGTCTATGGTTAGCCGCTACCTCTGATACAGACACTGGCAGATGGTCTATTTGCCTGCCTGACTGTGTGTTTGTGTACATTGGAAACATAAAATCATCACATTCATATGTGTATCTTTGTTGTTTTATTTTCCGAAAACAGGACTCCGCGGATGCTGAACTCAGCCTCCCCTGTACCCATGCATCCTAATCAGAGGTTTGAAGTTGAATCATTTTTGCATCCCAGCAAGCTTGGAGATATGTTCTCCATTTGTTCTTAGGTTTACTGATTAGACGATTTGTTGTGATAAAAAGGTATAGAGTTGGTTGATTTTGTTTTGTAAATGGTGCTCAGATCTATATTGATTAGGGCCAACATCTTTAAATGTAAGTACACTTGTATGTAAAGTCTGACAAACTAAATGCAGAATACCTTTTCAAAGTATTTGTTGCTTGTTCTTACCATAACCTGTGTTTGGACTGAGTATGGAAGATTTGGCGCGTGTGTACGTTATTTATTTTTTAAATTACTAATACATATTGTTTTTGTGATCTATGTTTAAGGTGACCATCTATTCGAGATTGCTGTTGATCAGGAAGTTGTGAATGACCACATCACCTCCCCCATTGTGGCCCTGAGCTATGCTTTCTGCTTGTTTTATGTCTGCAACATTGAATATCCAAAGGAGATGTCTCTTACCCTGGAATTCATGCAAAGGTAAGCAGCTCATTGTTTTGAAATGTATAAGCTGGGGTATTCAAATTCTGAGACTGAGGGCTTCCCACCAGACAAAGCATGTAAAAAGGTATCCACTCATGTTCGCTTAGATTACTAGCATAGTTGTGCTCAATTCCAGGATGCTTATGGGATCATGATTATTAAATATAATATATATTATATGTTTTGATCCCATTGACACTCTACAATCGAGCCAAGATAGCCATTGCTCTTTGACAGGGGTCTTCAATGTTGTTCAGTCCAAGGACCCCTTAGCTGAGAGAGATGAACCAGGGACCCAAATACTGCCTAAAATTGTATTGCAGATTCAACTTTTTCATAGAGTTCATAGACCTGTTTGACAGCACTATCACCAGTGTTGTGTAAAGTTTGTTTGCTTACACATTATCTTTTCTATTGTTTGTTTCATGTTAATGTGTATTATCAAACATATAATCACTTAAACCCTCAATACTTAATAAATGTTCCTATAGCACAGCAGCACATTTTGCAGCTTCCTGTTGAAGGCCCATGCTCTTTCATATAACGTCAGACTACACCAAGTACATAAAAAAGGTCTGTCCTAAGGCATTTGGCATTTATTAGGCTCTGACACTGGGTGATTGGGAAAACATGTACAATATTCCTAACAACTATCTCTGAGCTATCTCTTTAACCAAAGACACACATTTAGGCTATTCTATGTGAGCTGCTTTTGTGACTAATATAACAAAATCCATTCCAGGATTCATGCCCCAATGTTAATACTTGTTGTGTAACGTGTACATTTGCACCGAGTGTCACAGTTACCACTACACTCAACGTTTGACGCCTGTGCTCTTGTTGCAGATGAGCTTAGTGGTTGTGTCACACTTAAGATTGACTGAAATCTGACAAGTAGACTGCGATATTGAAAGTAGCAAATTTAGATGTAGTTTTAATGCAGTGGTTGTATGTGTGAAATCAAAATTGAGCAACTATGTTGTCTATTTTGTGACTAAAATGTATATAGACTGTGTACAATCATAAACGATGCAAATAAATCAACTCTCTTTACCTTGGCTGCCTGTAAAGCTGCTGCAATGAAATCTGGACCTCCGTCTTTGTGCACTGGATCACAACTCGCCTATGGTGATTATGTGGATTGGTCTGCATTATGAGAATACAAACAAACATGATCCACCAATAACCAGTATGTAGCCAATAACCAAAACCATTGTGGATTTAGTAACTCTTCCTGTCAAATTTTCACCTGTGCATTTAACAAACTACAACACCGCATACTGTCACCTCTAAATTGTATATGTATGTTTAACAAACACACAACTCCACGATAAATGTAGCAAATACCATGACATTTTACATATAAAATATAGAGGCTGCTACAGAAGGCTGCTGTAGGCTATGTCACAGTGGTGATTATGACAGGAAAAGTCACTGAATACACTATATAGCCTAGTTTGTCAGCACAAAATAATAGTTTTGTTAATTCATATTGTAAAGGTGCATAATGTATTCTCAAATGCAAACCTATTGCCACCACCGAGGAGTGGTGATCCAGAACGGGTTCAGAGGGACCAGACAGAGGTCCCACTGTCATTGAAACAATCTTCCCGGACAGGACTGTTTACAACAGACTCGCCGGCCATTTTTGACGGCTCATGTAAATTATATATTTTTTTGTCACAAAATAGACCATGCAGTTGCTCATTGTTCATTAATTTTAGACATACATTTCAGATTAAAACTTTGTTATCAATCGTCACAACTTCTTTCAGCACTCGTGACTACTAGCGACTACTACTAGCTGTGCTACTCATGCACTGAGTTAACGGTGCCCTGAGATCGTTCAGTGCACGTACAGTATATCCACACAAGTCACAGGTGCACGGGTTATGCTGACATTTCCAGTATAGTATGTTGGTGATGAGCAGACTTTAACAGCACGTTGTCTGAGTTGCTCAGCTTACAGGAGCAAAGTGTTATTGTAGTAGTAGTATTTTGCAACATTAGCTGTAGATGGACACACACACACGGGCATGGTGGAGAAAACAAATGTATGCTATTTTAGACGGCTCCACTCCTGTAGAGCCACACTACAAGTAGTATCTGAGCTTTGTCTGCATGTTACTCTTTAGTTCAGTTTCATTCATTTAGTTGCATGTGTAGCTAAACATATTTCTGTTTCCTTAGAGTTTTCTTTGGAATGAATCCTGACCGGGGGTCCAAGGCTGAGATGAAGGGGAAGAAACAGCACCACATTCCTCCAAAACTGTCGAAGCTCGTGACTGAGCTGAAGGAATTTGACTGGCACATGTGAGCTTTCCTCAAAGCTCAAAACAGAACTTTTTGGACTGGACTTCTGGACTGAACATACCAACAAACACACACTTAAAAAAAAAAAAAGTTTACTTTTTTTTTATTTGTCACTGCATGTTCTCCTACAGGTTGGGGCAGCGCCTGTCAGCGGGGAATGTTGAGTGGGAGGTGGAGGACGGAGTCGCTACATCCTCCTGGAGGGGGCTCCTCATTCCTCACTGACAGGTGAGGAATGATGCAACAGCAGTGGGAGAAAGGTTCTGTTTTTTAATTTCATCATTAAATTCACTTTATACATTAGCAAAAAGGAAATGAATGCACTTTTATGGAAAAAATAAATACATTTTGTTCAATTTCTATATATTGTGCTTTATTCAGTTTGCTTGAAAGTGTAATGATTGTTATTTATTACGGATTAAGATATTAGGATTGACGGAAGTGTCTGTAAATAGTACATACTAAGAACTGTTAAAATACGGAATTATCTGTATTAGGATTAACAGAAGTGTCCGTAAATATTACGGACAAAGTCTTGTTAATCTACAGAAATATCCGTTATTAGGTTGACGGAAGTGTCCGTATATGGTACAGACAAAGTCTTGTAAATCTACAGAAATATCCGTTAAAGGATTGACGGAAGTGTCTGTAGAATAACGGACAATGTTCTGGCAGCAAATTACCAGCACTTTGTCCGTTTTTCGATGTTTTGTTTTTTTACAGTGTACCGGTGAGTACCGGCCCAATTCAAGCACTGAATACATGTATATATGATGACAACGGAAGAGGATTAGGGACACATGAGACAAAAAATCTGAATAAAAAAATAAATAGAAAATTAGAATCCTGAATTTTTTTCAGATTACTGAGATTAAAGTAAGAAATCTGTTTAAAAATGTTAACCCTGTGAACAACACATGTTTTTCCATCTATCTGTTTTCTTATGCTTACTGGGACTGGGTGGCAATAGGCTATCCTAATGCTCAATGACAAATCTAGAGAATAGAATAGGCTTGTTTGAGACGAGCTGCGGCTCGCCTCGAAAGTAGACGAATAGCCGATCGCAGCCGGGGGAGGTCTCAAAAAGCTCGCCTGAAGTCGGACAGCTCGGAGTCGGCTTCTTCATCTTCTTCTTCTTCTCTCGGTTTTTTGGGGGATTGCAAACAACTTGAAGGTGCATACTGCCGCCTCCGGAGTCGGCTTGACTCGGTTCGGCATTTATAAAGAAGGCACACATGTGTTTAATCGTTATGTCAGATAGAAGTAAATACATTTGTTCCTGCCCTCAAGATTAGATTCCCAACTTTATTGTTATTGCACAGATTAGCAGGAACTGAGACAACGAGATGGACAGTTTAGTCTTCCAACCCAGGAGCAACAAGCAAGAGAGCAGTATGAAGCAGTGTGGGTACTATATGACACTAGATATCAGCCATGGAGCAGTCAGTATGAACAGTGTGTATTAATACACTAGATATCAGCCTGTGAGCAGTATGAACAGTGTGTATTAATACACTAGATATCAGCCTGTGAGCAGTCTATGAACAGTGTGTATTAATACACTAGATATCAGCCTGAGAGCAGTATGAACAGTGTGTATTAATATGCTAAGATATATAAAGTATGAAAACGGTAAGCAGTGCAAGTATAGTATAAAATATATAGATATTAATTTCATGATGATAAACATTGTGGAACAATGATGAAAAATGGGAATGGATGTGGCGACGTAAAACTGACACAAACAACAACAAACTTTTGCCGAGCCAATTGGAGCTAGTGATGTGTCGGTCGCGAACGAGCCGGCTCAAAGAGCCGGTTCTTTTAAGTGAACGGCGGGAGCCGGCTCGCGCCCGCGAACGAGCCGTTTTTTAATCTAGATCGGCATGAAGGCACATTATGCAATGTGCACATTATCCCGCTTATTACATGGCCACATTCTCAACAAAGTAACGACATGACTCCCAATATTAATTGAAATGCTTTTATGGATTTAGAAAATTATTTTATTGATTTAAAAAATAGTTGTATGTATTTATTTAAATTGACGTGCATCCGCTAAGAAAAATAGTCCGTTGTTACTGTTTGAACTAACGTAGCAACGGCAGGAACTGCTTCAATAGTGTTTTTGAGGAGCTTTTTTATTACAGATTTGAAAACATCGTTGCTTGCTTTAACAGTAGCACAATTCATGATGTCAAACCTTGGAAAGTATCTAGATATCCCTGCCCTAATGCCAAAGTAACTGCACACTGAATATGTGTCGCAGGTTTGAGGTCTATGTCTGGGCCGCTGCGTAAAAAGGAGGGTTTCTGCCCCGTTACTTCTCTTCTTACTTCTATAAGAATAAAACACGGAGGAGGGAGATCTCTTTTTCTCCCCTCTTCTGACAGCCCAGCAGCTGATCTCAGAGCACGCTCCCCTCTCCTGCAGGGGGGCGTGCTCAGCTGCAGCTCACAGAATCAGCCCCCTGCAAAACAGCGCTGGAAAGAGCAAATAGAGCGAAATGAGGCATGGCTAAAATGCAGGATCTACTGCTACTACTACTCAAAGGATGTGTTGAATAATTTAAGTGATATATGTGTACACACATACATCATTCATTAGTCAAAACAGGGCTACATTTGATTTAATTAAAAGGTATAATATGTGGTAAATTGAAGAGCCGTTTGGGAGCCGAAAGAGCCGGCTCTTCTTGGTGAGCCGAGCCAAATGATCCGGCTCACCAAGAAGAGCTGGAATTCCCATCACTAATTGGAGAGTTTCATCACCAGCACGGGGTAAAACCCACCAATGAGTGCTCATCTCGAGATACCAGCGAGTCGTTTCACATCAAGCATTTCACTTCCGCAGCCCGTGGAGAGGAAGGCCCATTCCCAAACCGCCCCCTACACCCTACCCCTACACACTACCCCTCCGTTTGCGCGTTCGCGCGGAGGGTCCGCCATATTGAGGGCTGTTCCAAAGCAACGCGTGTGGAGGGGGAGTGGGCTATGAAGCCCTCAAACAGCGAGTCTGCAGTGGTGTTGACCTGAGAGCGGTCTCTACCTGACCGGAGTCACGCTGTGTGTGTCCGTCAGGAAACACGCTGTCTACAAGTAGTTCCAGCAAACATCCACTGATAAACTGTGATGTTAACAACCTCATGATAACCTCATATGTTTTTAACTTAGGATCAAACCTGTGTTTAGTCTAGAAAAAGGTAAATGTGTGCATTTTATTATAAAGTTGTGTATATTTACAGACCGTTGCAAAAACTAAGAAGCTTATAAACATCAGGTTTAAAACTAAAAGAGCTTTACAAAAAAGTAACACAATGAAAGATGTTTGGAGTTTTATTTGAGTTATTCATTTAAACTTTGTGTCTAAGAGATGCTGATTTGAAACCGTTGTTACATACAGTTACGTCACTTCCTGTTTCTGCCGGAGAGAGGGGAGAGAGGGGAGAGAGGGGAGAGAGGGGAGAGAGGGGAGGCCGTCCCAAAGCTTGCTGCTGTATTTACTCCCTCCATCTGACAGGAGGGAGCCTCGTTGAGCTGCGAGTGTGGCTACAGACGGAGTTCACTCCGTCACGGAGGGGTAGGGTCGAGGGAGTGGTTTGGGATAGGGCCGAACTGCGCCGCTTCGCCGCGCCTCGCTCTCAAGGCTGCGGGCGTCTTTGTCCAGCGAGATTTCAACGTCTCATGTAGGCGAGCCCCCAGAGCAAGTCGGACAAAATGACTAACCATCATGCAACGCACTAGCAAGACGTTGATCGCAATTGCGCAGGTCTGCGTCGGTCTCGCTTGTCTCAAACAAGCCTATAATCGTTTAATGTCATTATACATGTACAATGAGAGAAATAAATTCTTCTCCCTTTCAAAAGTTGCCATCAAAGCAAAACACATCACAACATAAGAGAATATACCTTGCATATAGCAAGGTATATTCTCTGTATATTTGTCTTTGAGCATTAGGATAAAAGCGCCATTAAAAATCCCATGTATTATTATTATTATCACTATAAATGTCCCATTCCCAAACCAGATGATATATCATTATGTCTACCATCATCATAACTAATGCACAGCAACTAGGCCTACTTACATGACAGTATAGGCTACTTCTTGTCCATCTTAAAGCGCTGTGTGTTTAACATTTACATGTGTGTATTCCCTCTACGGCAGCTGCTTCCTTCAAAGGTCTTACCTGTTTCTACAGGTTATTTGTGTTTGTCTTGATGGACCTCTTGAGAGGGCACAAACTGTAAATAACAGTTTACTTCAGAAACTAAGAAACAATATCTGCAGAACTTGCTAAGTAGGCCTCACACAGCCTGTATTGTTCTCCCTCCCTCTCCGATTCAATCGTAGAGTTCACACCGGTTATTATGCTCCAAATATCTGGAACAAACTAGAAACCTGAAGGTCCGCTGCAACTCTCACTATTTTTAAATCGAGGCTGAAGACTTTTCTTTTTGCCGCTGCTTTTAATTGAACTATATTAACTACTTTAATGTTTATTTAATTATCTTTGCTTTTTAATGGCTGTTTTTAAATGGCATTATCTTAATGTCTTTCATTGTTGTAAAGCAGTTTGAATTGCCTTGTGTTGAAAGGTGATATATAAATAAACTTGCCTTGCTTTGCCAATGTTTCAGCTGAGAATAAAACCTGCTATCAGCTCAAATCTGTACGCTGCAGCTACAGCCAAGGAACTGTTCCCCCCTCTGGCAGGAGACGTCGCTCCATCAGAACCAAAACCTCTCTCCACCTGAAAGGTTTCTTCCCCTCTGCTACCGGCCTCATCAACAAGGCCCGGGACCCCCAAATCACACTGACATTTATCCACAACACAAACATTTATTAATGCTAAATTGTTTCTTAAAAATACTTATTTTTGATTGTCCTTATACATTTCTTTTTTGACCTACTTTGCAACTTAGTTTCTTAGATTGTTTATGTTCGCAGCTCAGATACCAAAGCAAATTCCTAGTATGTGTGAACGTATGGCAATAATAGTTATTCTGATTCTGTATAAAAAGCCAAGTTTTAGACGGGCCACTATCAATGAAATGCCGGACCCCTGGACGCCCTGGGTTTATACCTGCCTGCAAACCGTCACATGTTCTCAGATCTGTAGTATCTAATCCGTATAATGTACCTAACCTAACAGTTGTGTAAATATTGAAACAAGAAGTTCAATGTTGGTTTGTGAAGAGGATGTGTTCCTTCTGTGTCTCAGCAAATATCAAATCTCTGACCGGTTCTTAAGGAAAATCTTCATTTTCTGACATCAGTTGGAAGCTCTCCAGTTTACTCCTCATGTTCCAGTACTTCCAAGGATGTAATCAAAGCCGCCATCGCCACTTCATCCGTCCATCAGGTGAGGAATACATTTTTTTTGTATCAGCCCATCTCAGCTCTGTATCAGATGCTTGATGCAATTTCTAATTTCAGGGTTGGGAGGGTTACTTTAAAATGTATTACCTATACAACATTTTTAAAATAAAAATATTGAACCTAATCTGTGTATCAAAATATAAAATAAATATAACCTGATTACTTTCTTTGAGGGGCCCCAAGGGACAATATTAAAGGGGCGCTTTTTTTGTTAATTTTCAGATTCATATCCGATACACAGGAGCATTAGTGAACTGCAGCATTGCAAGTATGAAGCATATAAGCATTTTGCACGATAAAAAATGACTTTGAGCTTAGCTAAAACAAAAGAAGTTACACCTGGGTGTCAAGTCAAGCCCCGGGCCACACATGAATCGCCAATACTTAGAACTCTAGAGAGAAAACGAGATTAACCAAAAGAAAAGGGTTACACACTCCTGGGCAAATTAAAGCGTGTCCACAAGGACAGGTTAAAGTAGCTTCTATTTCTGAGGTTTCAAAACAAGCAAGAAGACCGGTGTACGGTATAAGTGCACCCACAGCACAACAGGACAGATATATATATCAGGGTTTCCGCTAGGATTTTTTCTCGCCGGTCAAATGTCCGAACAGAATTTATTTTACCGGACACATTTGAAACTTACCGGTCATGTTTCAATAATAATAATAAGAATTGTGTAGCAGAGTTTCCGTTAGCAGGTAATTACCGGACTAGGACCGGATACGCTGATGTTTAAAACTCAGTTAATGGGAGTCATTTTTATATTGCTTCAGTTTATAATCGTAACAGATCGAAAAATTCAGATTCATTTTTCAATAAATGATTCCACAAACAACATAATTATTACATTCAAACAAACTACTTGTAGTAGATAAAGTACATTATTCAAAACTTTACATTAACTTTGAATAATAACACGGGAGAAAAGGATCCTCTCTTTTCCTCTCTCCCTCTCTCCCTCTCTCTCTCTCTCCCTCTCTCTCTCTCTCTCCCTCTCTCTCTCTCTCTCTCTCCCTCTCTCCCTCCCTCTCTCCCTCCCTCTCTCTCCTGACAGCCCGTCAGTTTCTCATGCAGCGCGCTAAACAGTGGGCGGGGCTTCAGGTCAGACTCAGCAGCTGATCTGATCTCTCTCTCGCGTCCGGTGACACTTCACTCGCGTTTATGTCCATATCGATCAGATCCAGCTCTCCTGATCGGCCTATAGAGAGCACAGATTAAGAGTGAATATCGGCCGATAATGATCGGCGGCCAATCGATCGGAGCATCGGACATTTTGACCGGCAGATTTTGAATTTACCGGTTTTTATTCAATTTGACCAGCTAAAAACCGGTAAATACCGGCTAACGGAAACCCTGATATATATATATATACGCAACAGTGTTGGGAGTAGGAGAAGTCGAGTCAGAGAGAGGGCCGAGGAACTGCACGGCTGCAGCTTAAACGCTCCCGTCTCCTCAGTGGACCAATCAGCCTGTCGAGGGCAGCCAATCAGCTACCGGGCACCACCTGCTTTCTCACACGCAGCCACACAGACACAGGAGGAAGAAAAAATATCTGCACACAAATGACATAACGACCCAGGGTCGTAACAGCTACCATCTAGTGTTTTAAAAATGTGAAACAACTGGTTTTCGACGAATGAAAGGAGCTGTAAAAAGCCAGTGTTTTAAACTATTTAACGTGCAACCAAACACTGTTTTTAAAGTGTTGTGTTAGGTAAATGTTCATGTCCTACAAATCCTGCATGGCAATCCTACCTCTGCATGAATAGTTTAAGATGATCATATCACCACCTCTTCTTAGACTAGATTAAGCAGAAGTATGCATCAAGGTTTCTAATCCAACAATAATACAAATGAAGCAGAATGATTTCATGCTTACTTAGTTATTGACTTTATCTCTGTTGTTTTGTGTGTTCAGTGAAAGGTTTTAGTATGGTGACCTTCAGGACAAAGAATCCTGCCAATTCTCATTTATGCATCTACTGCAATTCAGGTATCCAGACTCAGGGACAGTTTCACCCCACAGGCAATAAGACTGTTAAACACCTGAACTGCTGAAACAGCATCCATAACATTCATCTGGCTGCTACTTAGAAATGATGTATCTATTTATCTAATATATCATATTCCAATAACTTGCATAATAGACTCTCTACAGCTACACTGTGTTCGTAAGACAAACCTTGAACATCGGCCTTGAGCAAGAGGTTTCTGGTGGAGCAGGTTTGTGTATGTCTTGTTTTTTATCTGGAATGTCGTCCCCCTTTCCAACAACAGAGACCAACTCTATAACCAGCCAGACGTCAGCTAGTCGGGGAGTCAGTCAGCATCTATCATGGCTGTTAACATCCCAGGACTGATAGCCATGGTGATTTTCTACCTGCTGGTTCTTGGGACGGCATCTGGGCTTCTTTCAAGTCCAAAAGGGAACAGAAGAGAAGCGCAGCCACTGGGATGGATATGGCTCTGCTGGAAACCGGAGCATTAGCTTGGTGGTGGGGATCTTCACAATGACAGGTGAGGAGGAACACTGGAATTAAAAAGGCGTAATTGTAAAGGAAATATTTTGATAGTTCTGTTAAAGTTCTATAGGTGTCATGTGACCTGGATGCAAAACAATGGACACAGTTTTAATCAAGCAGATGTATTTATAGGTCTGTTAATACAAATATTCTGCATTTTGCTGTAGTTGAGTTCCTACACAAACAACCCAAAAAAAGCCTGTTGAAATAGGAGCTACAGTATGAAGAATGTGAGTGGCTGAAAAAATGAGGAATGTGAAAAGAATGATACCCTTGACGTTGTTTTGTCTAAAAGAAAAGGGTGAAGAAACGCAAGAAAGACACCATTATTCCACAAATTCATTCATGTGGGCACAATGTAAAAGCATTGTCACTTAGTTTGATTTATTTAACTAGAAAACCATTCAGATAATTTGTTGGAAAAGTAAGACCATTCGTCATGGGCGTCGCCTGGGGTAGGCATGTTTTTTCTTTAGCCCCGGACAAATTCTCCCTCAATAATATAATACATTAACCGTACTTTACCTAGAGGACAGCAGGATTGTAATTTCCCGTGTTCAGTGAATGCAACAGAGCCACCAGACCAATCAGAGAGTTGCATGGAAATAAACGTGTTTTATTGGCTGACAGGTACGTACCTCTCCTCTGTGACAGTGTTTAAACTGTCAGCCGCAGACGCTGAGTTTCTGAAGAAGATGGACATTAGACATTTTTTTAATAAAAAAGACGTCAATTCTCAACTGGTGGCTCACACAACAACCCCAGAGCCACCACCTGAGCCAGGTGAACAAGGTATGTAAATGTCAGTAAACTTACAAGTTATGCAAACATGTAAGCAAAGCATAAATTATAGCTACGTTGACGTTACTTTGAATCGCGCGGGTAAGCTAAACCGTTAGCAAGTAGCTATAGCTAGCCAGATATATTAAATAAACACTTTGTCATACAATCTAAATGTGTTTTTTTAGCGTTACCTGGTGATTTCAAAGAAAGCTCTCTGGGAAATGTTGACTTACTGTCAGTGTTCGACATGAAGCTAGAAGCTACCTTACAGTACACAGTTGATCCGGAGTCCTGTCAGTTAAAGTGTTTCATAGTTAGCTTAGCTAAGCA
>JAPTMU010000709.1:0-25781 GCA_028583405.1 Pogonophryne albipinna
TTATCAACAGCTCCCGGAAACGTAAGTTCTAATATTACACTAGAAAGTAAACTAGAATGCTTTTCAGCCATTAACCTTGAACAATTAAATTCAATGATTCTCTCTTCTAAACCATCAACGTGTATGTTAGACCCAATTCCAACTAAGCTGTTGAAGGAAGTTTTTCCATTAATTAGCACTTCTTTATTAAATATTATGAATATGTCTTTATTATCAGGCTATGTTCCACAATCATTCAAAGTAGCAGTGATAAAACCGCTTCTTAAAAAGCACAACCTCGATCCAGAGGTTTTAGCCAATTATAGACCTATTTCTAATCTTCCGTTCCTCTCAAAGATTCTTGAGAAAGCAGTCGCAAAACAGCTGTGTGATTACTTAAAAAACAATGATTTATTTGAAGATTTTCAGTCTGGCTTTAGAACACATCATAGCACAGAGACAGCTCTGGTTAAAGTCACAAATGACATTCTAATAGCCTCTGACAAGGGACTTGTCTCTATTCTTGTTTTGCTCGATCTCAGTGCTGCATTTGATACTATCGATCATGATATCTTATTGCAAAGACTAGAGCACTTAGTTGGCATAAAGGGAACTGCTTTAGGCTGGTTTAGGTCCTATCTATCTGAACGCTCTCAGTTTGTACGTGTCAATGATGAATCTTCCACGCAAACCAAAGTTATCCATGGAGTGCCACAGGGCTCAGGGCTCGGACCTATTTTGTTCACATTATATATGCTTCCTTCCGTTAGGCAATATTATAAGGAATCATTCTGTAAACTTTCATTGTTATGCGGATGATGCTCAACTATATTTATCAATCAAGCCTGATGAAATTAATCATCTAAATAAAATTCAAGACTGCCTCAAGGACTTAAAAACGTGGATGACCTTAAACTTTTTGATGTTAAACACGACCAAAACTGAAGTTATTGTACTTGGCCTGAAGAATCTATGAAACAAATTATCTAAAGATATACTAACTATGGATGGCATTAATTTGGCTGTAATTGAGACTGTAAGGAATCTTGGTGTTATATTTGATCAGGATTTATCCTTTAACGCCCACATAAAATCAATTTCAAGGACCGCCTACTTCCATCTACGTAACATTGCAAAAATCAGGCATATCTTGCCTCAAAACGATGCAGAGAAACTAGTCCATGCATTTGTTACTTCAAGGCTGGATTATTGTAACTCTTTATTATCAGGGTGTACCAAGAAGTCAGTCAAGTCGCTTCAGCTGATTCAAAATGCTGCAGCTCGTGTACTAACCAGAGTTAGGAAAAGGGACCACATTACTCCTGTTCTGGTTGCCTTACACTGGCTCCCTATAGAACACAGGAGAGAATTTAAAATTCTTCTTCTCACCTACAAAGCCCTTAAAGCCCCTGTCACACTGTCCCGAAGTTGACACCCGATGGACACACGAATATGGAATTGTGAATTTCGCACGAAGATGGCCCCGAACCACACACGAAGGCAACATTTACATTACATTTAAGACATACAACTGCAACGAAAGTAACAAAAACAATTATGTTAAAGTACTATGATACAGTACTGATATTTCCGACTTTGTTCTTTACATTCTCCGTCTTTATATGTAGAAGATATTACGTTTTCTCCGTCATGTTGTTGTTTCCATAGCAACAACAACTTCCTGTCAACTCACCTTCAAAATAATATATTATATCCTTTTCAGTTTCACAGAACACAAATTGGGTTATTTACATAATATGTTTACATGATTTTGTTGTGCAATAAAACAACCAGATGGACAGAGCCTGAGAAACTCCACCGGCGGTCATACGATGGCTTAAGATGCCCTCACGAATGGCCCGATATTGCTACGATCACAGCCGAATTTGAACATTTCCTTTATCGTGTGTCCATCGGGTGTCAATTTCGGGACAGTGTGACAGGGGCTTAATGGGCAGGCGCCATCTTACCTTAAAGAACTCATTATACCCTACTGTCCTACTAGGGCATTGCGTTCCAAGAATGCAGGGTTGTTGGTTGTTCCTAGAGTCTGTAAAAGTACAATGGGAGCCAGAGCCTTTTCTTATCAAGCTCCACATTTGTGGAATCAGCTTCCAGTTTGTGTTCGGGCGGCAGACACCCTATCCGTTTTTAAGAGTGCGCTTAAGACCTTCCTTTTTGATAAAGCTTATAGTTAGGGCTGATTAGATTCAGCCCCTAGTTTTGCTGATATAGGCTTAGTTTGTCGGGGGACATCTTACTTCTTCCTTCTCTCTGTCTATACCTGTGTACTCTCATGTTCCGATTAACCCAGCTTCCCCAAATGTCTTTCTTTTTGGTGTCTATATACGCTGGGATCCGGAGTCATGGATGATCCTGCGGTCCTGTGTCCTGCATCGCGAGCCCTGGATCTTGAGTCGTGGCTGTGGTCCTGGATCATAAGTCCTGGATGGATATCCTCGTGGATTCATCTTCCTATTTCCGTTCAGCCTTTCCCAAACTCAGGGTCGCGGACCCGTTTTGATTGGGTCGCCAGTTAAATGCATTGCTACACACACACACAGCGTCAGAGCTGATGGCTGCGTTGCAAATACAATTTTTTTATAATTTTTTTATTTTATTTTTATTTTGAAAATGAAATTATGCAATATAGCATTGTATATTGAATGATTTAATTTTCTAAATACAAATACACTAAAAATAAAAGATTGTATCAGCTCTGACGCGTCCCCCGCGAAAGTTTTCGCGCCGTCTGTTTATTGTCTGTTGATTAATCCCGATCGTACATGATGGCAAAAAGACGATACAAAGAGGAGTTTTTAAACGTTGGCTTCACAAAAGCTGTTAGAAATGGAGAGGAGCGGCCTCAGTGTGTTTTATGTGGAGAGGTGCTCAGTAACGAAAGCTTGAAAATGAATAAATTGGACCGACATCTCCAAAACATCCTCTGCATCGGGACAAATCGAAGGACTTTTTCATCTGCAAAGAAGAGTCTTTCAAGAAGCAGTGTTTTGACGGCGGAAAAGTAAGTCACTCATTTTAATCATTTGTTTTGTGTGTTTGTGAGCTTGTCAGGGTCTGTTGTGAAATTGTTTCGTTAATGCAAAGTTGGATGAAATGAAATGTTCCTATTCCCTATCTTAACTTAGGGACTTGTGTGTCCACTGTGTGGACATTAACTACAGGTCGCGGTACTCCAAGTGTACAGGCATGCCACTGTGTGGACATTAACTACAGGTTGCGGTACTCCAAGTGTACAGGCATGCAGTTCGGCCCCAGAGCAAAATAAAAATAAGCTGGGGTGCTACATAGATAGCCAGTGCAGGGGCCTTCCACGTGGAAAAAGAACCGGAGACGGGCGAGCTTTCCCCGCAGAGATATAAAAGGTTAAAGTTTTGGGGTTTCTCGCGTAATTCAGGACAAATGCACCGGGGGGCTTAATGTCCAGTGAGTGGACATCATTGTCCGTGGCGTGTACAGAATAATATGTCCATATCACGGACATTAATACATAGAGTGGTGTCCATGAAATGGACATTGCAAATAAGTGTTTAAAACGTGCGGAAAACTGTTTGAAATGTCGGGGAAAGGGTTGTGAATACAGACCCAGAGCACAGGTGGTGCAGCACCTGACTTTTCAACCCAGGAATACGTGTTTGAAAGGGGGGGGAAAGTATTGTAAATAGAGGCTATCTCAGACTTCCATGAAATACACCGGGGAAAAGCACCTCTCTGTGGCCCTACACAGAGCCCCAAATCACAGACTAAACAGCTACAACAACATTTCATCCACATTTGACACATGAAATGTACAGGAATATGTCCAGGCTGTGACCCAGAGAGAGCAGCTCCATCCAGCACCTCGCTCAATCCCACCCAGAGTTGACAGGCTGCTGCTTACAGAGTCACTGGTCCCACACTCACAGGCAGAGCTCCAGGGTGATGCACATGATGCACATGGCTTTATTACCCCGGAATGAGTGCTTACAATAGGGTAAAGTCTCCCTGCAGCCCCTCCATAACGGTAATAATGGTTAGAAATCATTGCCAGGGCAGAAAGCTGTTTTTAAAAGTGAAAAAACGATTTAAAACCCTTTGAAATGACTGTCAGGTGCTGATGGAAAGCAGGCGGAAATAGGTAGGTGCTGAAGGAAAGCAGGCGGAAATACATTGATTGTTTTACCCGGGAATAAGGGCTTACAAGGCGGGTACAGTGCTCCAGCCCCTCCATAACGGTAATAATGGTTAGAAATCATTGCCATGTAACCCCGGCAGCAGGTTCACTGCTGTAAGCAGGGTCCCACACTCACAGGCAGAGCTCCAGGGTGATGCACATGGCCTTATTACCCCGGAATGAGTGCTTACAAGCCGGGTAAAGTCTCCCTGCAGACCCTGCATAACGGTAATAATGGTTAGAAATCATTTCCAGGGCAGAAAGCTGTTTTTAAAAGTGAAAAAACGATTTAAAACCCTTTGAAATGACTGTCAGGTGCTGATGGAAAGCAGGCGGAAATAGGTAGGTGCTGAAGGAAAGCAGGCGGAAATACATTGATTGTTTTACCCGGGAATAAGGGCTTACAAGGCGGGTACAGTGCTCCAGCCCCTCCATAACGGTAATAATGGTTAGAAATCATTGCCATGTAACCCCGGCAGCAGGTTCACTGCTGTAAGCAGGGTCCCACACTCACAGGCAGAGCTCCAGGGTGATGCACATGGCCTTATTACCCCGGAATGAGTGCTTACAAGCGGGGAAAGTATCCCTGCAGACCCTGCATAACGGTAATAATGGTTAGAAATCATTTCCAGGGCAGAAAGCTGTTTTTAAAAGTGAAAAAACGATTTAAAACCCTTTGAAATGACTGTCAGGTGCTGATGGAAAGCAGGCGGAAATAGGTAGGTGCTGAAGGAAAGCAGGCGGAAATACATTGATTGTTTTACCCGGGAATAAGGGCTTACAAGGCGGGTACAGTGCTCCAGCCCCTCCATAACGGTAATAATGGTTAGAAATCATTGCCATGTAACCCCGGCAGCAGGTTCACTGCTGTAAGCAGGGTCCCACACTCACAGGCAGAGCTCCAGGGTGATGCACATGGCCTTATTACCCCGGAATGAGTGCTTACAAGCCGGGTAAAGTCTCCCTGCAGACCCTGCATAACGGTAATAATGGTTAGAAATCATTTCCAGGGCAGAAAGCTGTTTTTAAAAGTGAAAAAACGATTTAAAACCCTTTGAAATGACTGTCAGGGGCTGATGGAAAGCAGGCGGAAATACATTGATTGTTTTACCCAGGAAGAAGGGCTTACAAGGCGGGTTAAGTCTCCCTGCAGCCCCTCCATAACGGTAATAATGGTTAGAAATCATTTCCAGGGCAGAAAGCTGTTTTTAAAAGTGAAAAAACGATTTAAAACCGTTTAAAAAGCCATTTGAGTGCAGTTATCATGTGTCCCCACAGGAGGGCGCATCAGCCAAGTGAGCACAGTGCAAAAACAGTCAAAAACACCCTAAACAAAGGGCAAATCAATGGATTTAAAGTGCAGGGAAGCTCCACAACACACACAGGTACATTCCTAAATCCCCACAATAGTGACAACGGTGATTTAAACTAGTTTCTGCGGGGAAAGGACTGCTAAAAATCGGATTAAACAGCTCCAGCATCTCGACCTGACATGAGCAAACAGGCTGTCAGGTGCTGAAGGAAAGCAGGCGGAAATACATTGATTGTTTTACCCGGGAATAAGGGCTTACAAGGCGGGTAAAGTGCTCCAGCATCTCGACCTGACATGAGCAAACAGGCTATCTCAGACTTCCATGAAATATACCGGAAAAGCACCTATTTGTAGCCGCTCACAGAGCCCTAAAATACGGACTAAACAGCTCCAGCATCTCGACCTGACATGAGCAAACAGGCTGTCAGGTGCTGAAGGAAAGCAGGCGGAAATACATTGATTGTTTTACCCGGGAATAAGGGCTTACAAGGCGGGTAAAGTGCTCCAGCATCTCGACCTGACATGAGCAAACAGGCTATCTCAGACTTCCATGAAATATACCGGAAAAGCACCTATTTGTAGCCGCTCACAGAGCCCTAAAATACGGACTAAACAGCTCCAGCATCTCGACCTGACATGAGCAAACAGGCTGTGAGGTGCTGAAGGAAAGCAGGCGGAAATACATTGATTGTTTTACCCGGGAATAAGGGCTTACAAGGCGGGTAAAGTGCTCCAGCATCTCGACCTGACATGAGCAAACAGGCTATCTCAGACTTCCATGAAATATACCGGAGAAGCACCTATTTGTAGCCGCTCACAGAGCCCTAAAATACGGACTAAACAGCTCCAGCATCTCTCCCTGACAGGCACACTACCATAACCTCGCGCACCGTGGGTCCCCGGGCCCCCGAACTTAAGCACTCCCCCACGGACTAAACCCAGATGATCACACCCTCAAGAACCTCGTGCCCCTGGTAACCTTAAAGGGGGGGTGTAGTTTGCGGTGCTTTACAGTCCGCCCACCAGCATCCATATTCATCCTTATTAACAGCCCCACCCACCCTCCTGCGGAGGATGTTCTCATGGCCCTGGTAACACTTAAAGGTGGTGGATTGTGTGGTGCTTTACTGTCCGCCCACCAGCATCCATATTCGGCTTTATTCACAGCCCCACCTGCCCTGCTGGAGGTTCACACTTTAACTTTTTTTTACCCTCCTCTGCCTTACACATCCTCCAACACTTGAGCACCCCTCCATGCACACCACCAGAACCTCGTGCCCCTGGGGACCCTGAAGGGGAAAACACCCTTATTTCCAGCATATTGCTTTACCTTCCCTCTCATGCTACTCACTATTGTCACTTGTTCCGCTCCAATTATCCGGTACCAACTCATCATTCTCCACTCCCATTATCCGGTACCAACTCAACTAGGGTGTAATAGTTTTTAAAAAAGAGGACCAAGTAAGTAATTTTAACAAACTTTATTACAATAAATAAACATGCATTACAGAACTATATACATTGACATGGTCGCTTTATAACATGCTAACATTATTCACTCATCCAGCACAAGGGGACTGAGTTGAACAACACATTCCATATTTACAAGTTGGTCAGTGGCTTGTGCACTGGTAACATTGTCCGTATCGGGTGAAGTTGGTGCAGAGTATGGCACCCTCTCTTCACCCATGTCTGAGGGACTGTGTTCGGCCATTGACTGTTCCCTCTTCGCCACTCTCCAAGCGTTGAAGTTTAAGTAGAATTCTTCATCTGACGTCTCGGCATCGGGGGAGTCTTGGTAGGGAGTGGGGCTATGCACCTCTCCAGAGCTGTCACTGTCAATGTCAATGTCCCCCAAGTTGTCTTCACTCCCCCCTGATGCTGCTGCTGCTGCCGCTGCTTGCAGTGACTCTGTGAAGAGCAGCCGTATTTCCGCAGCCTCCTTCAAAGAAGGATTATTGGCATAAAATTTGTCTGCAGTTGCAGTGTTGTGACACATGAAATCACTCACTCTTTGGCGGTTGCCTATGTCCTGAAACCTCTTCGCATTATCTGCGTGGACTGTGCGGAGGTCGGTGAAGTTAATGGGACCGTTTAGTCCCACATCAGCCCATGCCAACCTCAGGAAGTAGGCAAGGTTCCTCGACGGGTTCTTCCCCGCTGTGTATAGGAAGTAGCGGTTCTGGGTGCAGGTCAGCGTCCCCTTGATTTCCAGCCACCTCTTCATCCATCCGAATTCTTCTATGGTGAGGTACAGCTGCGCTTCACCAAACGCGTTGGCCGTCTTGTGGTTGCTTACCTGTTATGACAGAGGTAGAGAGCGTCAATACAAATATCAATCATGCACAACATGTTTATCACTGCCAGAATAAACACATTTTGTAATAGCACTCACGTGGATGAGGTAGCCAAAGGCAGTGCCAGTTGTCTCCGCCTTTCGGACCTCGGCGTTGGTCATGTTGGAGTAGACCCCCGGACGGTGGCCATAAATGCAGCTCCAATGGAGGGTCATGTACCCATAGAGCAATAGCCGGGTTGCGGTAGTCGGATTGCTGGCCATCACGTCCAGGAGCTGAGGGATGCGAGTGTTGGCCGCAGTCAAACATGCCATGATGTCTTTATGGCTCGGCAGACCTTCCATCTTGTCCCGCTTCACCTGCATCTGGTGGATAAGCACCTTCTTCCTCAGGGACTTCAGGATGGCAACAACTTCCCGTTTGATTACAATCATGTCGTATTGGTTGAGCCTGCTCCCCTTGCATGGTGTGTCTGCCATGTACTTGAGAAAGTGTGATATATTTTTGATATAGAAGTCAGAGGTCGTGACCTGTAGGCTTGACTTTATCAGGCTCCGGGACCAGCTGTTGGCAAAGGAAAACGCATCAGTACATCGTATTGCGTCAATGTGGAGAACACACACAATGATGGTAACATCATGGACAGTTTTTTGATGTTACTCACCCACGTATCCTCTTCAGATCCCTCAGAAAGAGCCAGTCAGACAGGCGTTTGAAACCGTGTGCCATGAAGCTTAGGAACGATTTGACTCTGCTTAGTTTGGAGACTGCGTTTTCTTGGAGCCTCACTGTTGGGTCGATGCCCTCGTAATGCTCCCGATATCCTTGTAGATACTCCTCTGTGAAACATAACAGTACTTTAATGACAACACATTGTGTGTTACAGAAACTGCATTTGTTGTTGTTATTCAACACACTTACCCATGATGGGTGGGAATGTTATTTCCCGCATTATATTCCCCCGGCCCCTGCCGCTGAACCAGGGGGAATTTATGGGAGGAGAGGTTGACGAGGCCTCTGTATCTATGGATGCCGGTTCAGAGGAGCTGGATACAGGTGTCTGAGAGGCAATGGGGGACTTGCTGCACGAGGGAATGGGAGACTTGCTGCGCGAGGGAATGGGGGACTTGCTGAAGGAGGGACCTTTGGACTTGGACTGCCTCTTTGGTGTTGCCTCTGTTCGGGGTCGTTTCTTTAGAAACACCCGCTCTTGTTCCTCCCCATCCTCTTCATCGAACCCATGCATGTCCTCGGCCCTCTGGTTCCTCCTCTGTCGCTTGTGTTTTATCATCTTCTGCAGCTTGCTGCGCAGGGCTTTCACCCCAGCAGCATACATGTCCCTCTGATTCCTCATGGTGGTTGCCTCCATCCTCCATTCAATACACTCCGGTTTGTGACATGAAATCACTGGGGACAAGGGTGGAGGTGGTGACAGGACCTCATCACCCTCATAGTCCACCTCCCAAGAGGTAATCATCGCAACTGGAGGGTTTTTCAATCGAAGGTCATGAAGCTCCTTCGTTGCTACTGTCATTTTTACTTTATTTACGACCACATGTATCTCCTCTCGGGACAGCTCAACATGGTCTCTGTCCAAGTGCCGGTCCAGCCTTGTCCCGCTATATTCACATCCTGCAATGGTGCATGGATGGAGCCTAATGTTTGTACGTCCATTGGCCAACAACAGCAGAATTTTTCGTTCAACTAAATTATGCACACTATGGTGCCTTTGCAAATGCTTGCTGAGGGCCCTGTAGGACGTTTTACAGATCGGACAACCGATCAACATCCTATCTGTATGCATGAGCATTTTGGTACCGGGAAGTGTACCCAGTATAATGTATAGAACCGGGGGCGACAAAGAAGGAAAGTTGCACTCAGCGAACTAGGAAGACCCCTGTCAAATCTATCTAGTTTATTTTCAAAACATTGTTTTGTTCATTTGCATCATCGTGCGAAAGGTGTCCCATTTAGGCACTCGTTAGGCGGGCAGAGATCCCTGTCATATCTCGGTCCTATCCTCCAGGCAAGGCGGGGGCCAAAACTGCGTGGAAAAGTATCCGAAAATAGTGCATCATAATGCGGGTAGAGTCCCATCAAACTTCCCTTGCAGTCCTCCAGAGTCTGGAAATACTCTGTTATCTTTTTTGGAGTACCATGAAAACCGGCCAAATGTATCCGGAAATAGTGCATCATTATTCCGTGACAACTCTCCTTGAATTCCTCCAGAGGCACGTTCAAAAACTTAAAGTTTGTTAAGAACCATGATTAGGGTCCTCCAGGCAACAATTGTATCCGAAATAGTGTCTCATTATTCCGTAACAACTCTCCTTGAATTCCTCCAGAGGCACGTTCAAAAACTTAAAGTTTGTTAAGAACCATGATTTGGGTCCTCCAGGCAACAATTGTATCCGAAATAGTGTATCATTATTCCGTGACAACTCTCCTTGAATTCCTCCAGAGGCACGTTCAAAAACTTAAAGTTTGTTAAGAACCATGATTCGGGTCCTCCAGGCAACAATTGTATCCGAAATAGTGTCTCATTATTCCGTAACAACTCTCCTTGAATTCCTCCAGAGGCACGTTCAAAAACTTAAAGTTTGTTAAGAACCATGATTCGGGTCCTCCAGGCAACAATTGTATCCGAAATAGTGTCTCATTATTCCGTGACAACTCTCCTTGAATTCCTCCAGAGGCACGTTCAAAAACTTAAAGTTTGTTAAGAACCATGATTTGGGTCATCCAGGCAACAATTGTATCCGAAATAGTGTCTCATTATTCCGTAACAACTCTCCTTGAATTCCTCCAGAGGCACGTTCAAAAACTTGAAGTTTGTTAAGAACCATGATTCGGGTCCTCCAGGCAACAATTGTATCCGAGCCAAAGCACTCATGTAGCGGACACATTCCTCCATGATGTGAAACAGCCGTTTTTTTTCTAAGTGCTCTCAAAAACCGGGTTTCCGATTTCGTGCAGATGGTAGCTTGGAAAAGATGAATAGATTTATTTGACGGAGGAAGGGAGGTCTCGAAGCCCCTCTCCCTTGTAAAATGAAACGTGGGGGTGAAAATGTGTCCGGGGCTTCCGCCGGAAGCGCCGAAGACTTGAGTTTTTGTGAGCCCCTCCTCCGTTGGCACTTAGCCGTTTTTTCGAGAATTTCGAATAACCTCCATAACCTCGCACCGTGAGACCCCGGGACCCCGAAATTAAGCACTCCCCCACGGACTAAACCCAGATGATCACACCCTCGAGAACCTCGTGCCCATGGGAGCCTTAAAGGGGGGGGGGGGGGGGGGGTGGAGTTTGCGGTGCTTTACTGTCCGCCCACTAGCATCCATATTCGGCCTTCTTCACAGCCCCAGCATATATCCCTAACATGCGCACTTCCATAACATCGCACACCGTGAGACCCCGGGCCCCCGGACTTAAGCACTCCACCACGGACTAAACTCAGATGTTCACACCCTACAGAACCTCATGCCCCTGGTACATCACGTTGGTTAAACGACAGCTCCGTAATGTACTGCACCACATCACATGGGTAAAATGAGCTGCGTGTCGCCCTGCAAAATCACATTTCGTGTATTTCCAAAAAGCAGTGAAAATACACCTATATCCGTCATGTCCTGTAAAATAGCATTTTTTGTTTATTTCCATCATTCAGGCAAATACACATATATCTGTCCGCTCCAGGAGCTTCAAAGTGCAGACCCCTGAGCCCTGTAAAATATTATTATTCCGACCGCCAAGCACCGGCATGTGGACCCGGGGAGAAGGCCCTCCGATGGCGGGTCAAACTTGCTGTTAGCACAGCTGACGGCTGGACACTAGCCGTAGAGGAACACCAGGGCAGGACCAGGCAGTTCCCTCTTTGCAGACAAGCACATATGGTTGTTACCCAGGATCAAACAGGTAGCCTGTGATGAAGTAGGGTCGACCCTATATCATGTGAAGCCACCGAACACTGGTCCCCGGGGGAACCGGTGCCCGGAGCAAGGCCAATTGCTGAATGCCGCAGCCGACGAAGGCCGCTATGCAACAGTGGAGGGTAAGAGAAACATGAGTTTTTGCCGGGCGCAGCGCGGCGGAGGTGGGGTGGTTCCAGCCCGGAACCTCCGTCCCGCTGCGGGACCCGTGGTGGGACCCCTGAGTCAGACGGTTCGTCTCGGTCACGCTTCATATCGGGCGGCCCGGGAGGGAAGAGACACGCAGGGTTACCCCCACACAGCACACCCTCCCGGCCGTTAGAGTCGAACCCGCAGTTCGGAGGAACCGACAGCCAAAGCACCGGCACGTGGACCGGGGGAGAAGGCCCTCCGATGGCGGGTCGCGTTTACCATTCGATCAGTGAGAAATCAGGAAAAAGTCTGAGTTCGCCTTTGGGAGAACCATGAAAAGCCGCCAAATGTATCCGAAAATACTGCTTCATAATGCAGGTAGAGTCCCCTGACAACTCCCCTTACATTCCTCCAGAGTCTGGAAATACTCTGTTATCTTTTTGGAGAACCATAGGAAAGGGGTGAAAATGGATAAAAGTACCCCAAAATAGTGTTTCATAAGGCGGGTAGAGTCCCCTGGCAACTCCCCTTACATTCCTCCAGAGTCTGGAAATACTCTGTTATCTTTTTGGAGAATCATAGGAAAGGGGTGAAAATGGATAAAAGTACCCCAAAATAGTGTTTCATAAGGCGGGTAGAGTCCCCTGGCAACTCCCCTTACATTCCTCCAGAGTCTGGAAATACTCTGTTATCTTTTTGGAGAACCATAAAAAAGGGGTGAAAAATGGATAAAAGTACCCCAAGATAGTGTTCCATAAGGCGGGTAGAGTCCCCTGGCAACTCCCTTTACATTCCTCCAGAGGCAGAAAAAGTTCAAGTTAACTTTTGGAAGAACCATAGAAAAGGGTGAAAATGGATAAAATGTATCCGAAAATAGTGCACCATAATGCAGGTAAAGTCCCCTGGCAACTCCCCTTACATTCCTCCAGAGTCTGGAAATACTCTGTTATCTTTTTGGAGAACCATAAAAAAGGGGTGAAAATGGATAAAAGTACCCCAAGATAGTGTTCCATAAGGCGGGTAGAGTCCCCTGACAACTCCCTTTACATTCCTCCAGAGGCAGAAAAAGTTCAAGTTAACTTTTGGAAGAACCATAGAAAAGGGTGAAAATGGATAAAATGTATCCGAAAATAGTGCACCATAATGCAGGTAAAGTCCCCTGGCAACTCCCCTTACATTCCTCCAGAGGCAGAAAAAGCAAGTTAACTTTTGGAAGAACCAGAGGAAGGGGTGAAAATGGATAAATTGTATCCCAAAATAGTGTATCGTAATTACGTGACAACGCCCCTTGTATTCCTCCAGAGGCACGTTCAAAAACTTAAAGTGTGTTAAGAACCATGATTGGGGGTCCTCCAGGCAACAATTGTATCCGAGCCAAAGCACTCTTGTAGCGGACACATTCCTCCATGATGTGAAACAGCCGTTTTTTTTCTAAGTGCTCTCAAAAACCGGGTTTCTGATTTCGTGCAGATGGTAGCTTGGAAAAGATGAATAGAAATAATTGACGGAGGAAGGGAGGTCTCGAAACCCCTCTCCCTTGTAAAATGAAAGGTGGGGGTGAAATTGTGTCCGGGGCTTCCGCCGGAAGCGCCTAAGACTTGAGTTTTTTTTAGCCCCTCCTCCGTGGGCACTTAGCCGTTTTTTCGAGAATTTTAAAAAACTTCATTTTTGACTATTTTAAGATATAATTGACCGTTTTCTTTACTTTTTTTTGCTTTCCACGGGTGGGGGCGCATGGCAGGCCGCCTATGAGCTCCCAAATTCGGCCTGGAACCTCCGGGAATTGTGGACTAAGCTCCATAAACTGACAAAGTCACCCAGAAATGTCATTTTAATAGCCCAAAAATATATAATACAAATACATTTAAATAGTAAAAGGTACAATTGTGCTCCTAATTACCCGGAATTTGATTTATATAGCCCCATGATAGTGATTAAAAATAATTTTCATGGAAAAAAGTGTTAAAATGCCTGATTAATATGTTTGTAATGCTGGCAGCAGGTTCACTGCTGTAGGCAGGGTCCCACACTCACAGGCAGAGCTCCAGGGTGATGCACATGGCTTTCTTAGCCAGGAAGAAGTGTGTGAAAGCTGGGTAAAGTGTTCATGCAGCCCCTCCATAACGGTAATAATGGTTAGAAGGGCTTACAAAGAGCTCCAGGGTGATGCACTTGGCTTTATTACCCCGGAATGAGTGCTTACAAGCCGGGTAAAGTCTCCCTGCAGCCCCTCCATAACGGTAATAATGGTTAGAAATCATTTCCAGGGCAGAAAGCTGTTTTTAAAAGTGAAAAAACGATTTAAAACCCTTTGAAATGACTGTCAGGTGCTGATCACTGCTGTTAGCAGGGTGTCAGCTTCGTGGACCCCAAAGTTAAAAGGAAATGTCCAGGATATTGACATAGCATATTTATATACAGAATGATGATTATTTTACCCTCAGATCAGCGCTTTTATGCGGGTATCACGGCTGGTGTCAGCTTCGTGGACCCCAAAGTTAAAAGGAAATGTCCAGGATATTGACATAGCATATTTATATACAGAATGATGATTATTTTACCCTCAGATCAGCGCTTTTATTCGGGTATCACGGCTGGTGTCAGCTTCGTGGACCCCAAAGTTAAAAGGAAATGTCCAGGATACTGACATAGCATATTTATATACAGAATGATGATTATTTTACCCTCAGATCAGCGCTTTTATGCGGGTATCACGGCTGGTGTCAGCTTCGTGGACCCCAAAGTTAAAAGGAAATGTCCAGGATATTGACATAGCATATTTATATACAGAATGATGATTATTTTACCCTCAGATCAGCGCTTTTATGCGGGTATCACGGCTGGTGTCAGCTTCGTGGACCCCAAAGTTAAAAGGAAATGTCCAGGATACTGACATAGCATATTTATATACAGAATGATGATTATTTTACCCTCAGATCAGCGCTTTTATGCGGGTATCACGGCTGGTGTCAGCTTCGTGGACCCCAAAGTTAAAAGGAAATGTCCAGGATATTGACATAGCATATTTATATACAGAATGATGATTATTTTACCCTCAGATCAGCGCTGTTATGCGGGGATCATCAGTGCTGTTAGCAGGGTGTTTGCTTCGTGGACCCCAAATGTAATGTCCATGATCCACGGGGTGGACACAGACACATGCGTAGAGCACCCCCAAGTATGTAGGTACAGTTGGTCAAATTTGTCCTGTCGGTGGCAGGGACTTTGCATTATAAGTTGACGTCACATTTCCATTGTGCGGACATTTGTACATTTAAACGACAAATCACATGTAAAATCTGTCCATAAGGCAGACCTTTCCCTTCCTTTATTCAAGAGCGTGGACTTTAAATTTGAGAGCATACTTTATTGATTTCACATTCAGAATATGTATTTCTTTCCCTCAAACCCTGTCCTCGCACTCAAATAGTGCCTGCTTGCGCTTAGATTTGCTCTGCTTCTGCTCAAACTGTACGCTTGCACTCAGATGTATTGCTGCTTACAGATTTCCTGTGTTCCAGCTTGAAACCTTCTCCTCGCACTCAGGCTGTTTCTGTGCGCTCATGAAATGTCTGCTCTCAGATTTCTTCTGTGCGCGCTTGGATCTTTTGTGCAACAACCAGTGGCGGCTTGTGGAAAATATTTTTGGTGGGGCTGTTGATATAGTGACCGAGGTCCAGCGACTCCACCTGCACACGGAGCCATTCTCATCCAACTACCTTGGTCACTCACGAGTCTAAAAAACAACTCACGTCAACGCACGTAAGCAACGTGGGCGCCAACGTGAGCGCCCTCGTGACCAAAATATTTGACGGCGCTGATTGGCTGAAATTATGTTTCGGCGGCACAGTTTACTATTGAGACTTTTGCAACGTGCTGGTTGCTCCTGTTTGGCTCGGGGGCTCCTTCCACGGCGCCCGGTAATGATAAACTAATGCCACGGGCAAGGCCAGGCAGGAAACATGTGACTTATCAGTAACTTTAGACATCGTAACACAATTTTAAACGAGATTTTATTGTAGATTATACATTTTACTGATACCAATTGTATGATAATAACCTTGTTCATTAAAAATAAAAATATAAAATATATATATTTTTTTATATATTTTTTTGTATGTGGGAAGAGGTGGGGCGGCGCCACTAGCGCCCCTATGGGCCGGCCACCACTGGCAACAACCCTGTCAAAATCCCTCTGTGGGTATTCCCCACAGTATTGAGTATGTAAGTCGCTTTGGATAAAAGCGTCTAACAAGTAACATGTAATGTAATGCGCTATAAATGCAATTGCCAGGTCCACATTGGGTATACGTACGCCGGCTGGTGTTAAAAATCACCCAATAACCCAGCAATGTTAATGATAATATCTTCTCTGTTATTGTATGGCATTCAAAGGGAACAGAGGGGCACTGAGGGCATCCTATCAAGTCAGCCTCCACAAAAAAAAAGTTAATCAGTTGCCAAGTGTTGGAGTTTCTTTGTCTCTCAGTGTTTTACAACAGCTCTGTTCATTTAAAAGTGTTTACATAGTTTTTGATCTAGTGACAAACTTAATGTTGCACTTCTGATAATGTAAATGTGGTTTCACCTGTGATGTACTGTATACTGCACTTCCTAGTGTTTTGTCCCTTTCTGTTTACAACATGTTTGTTCTTTGTTCATTTAAAATTGTTTAAAATGGTGTGTACATAGTTTTTGAGCTAGTGACAAACTTAATATTGCACTTTTGATAATTGTATAATTTAAATTTGTACTGTATATACTTGACTGCACTTCCCATGTTTCGTCTTTCTGCTTTGATCCTTATTTTTTCTGGGCAAGCCAAAGGGAAGGTTGTTATGGTGAGAAACCTAATTGCTGCGATGCACTTTTATAATTAAATAAATATTTTCATTTTAAATTCATGGTGTGTTGCATTCTTTGTTTATAACTGTAGATATTATGGAAAATCATGACATTTTTTTAGCTTGGGTCCCTTAGGACCACAACATTTCTGTTTTGGGTCTCATGCTGAAAAGGTTTGGGAACCCCTGGCTTAGTTTGTCGGGGGACATCTTACTTCTTCCTTCTCTCTGTCTATACCTTCTTCCTCATGTTGCAGCATGATAATGCACGGCCCCATGTTGCAAGGATCTGTACACAATTCCTGGAGGCTGAAAACATCCCAGTTCTTGCATGGCCAGCATACTCACCGGACATGTCACCCATTGAGCATGTTTGGGATGCTCTGGATCGGCGTATACGACAGCGTGTTCCAGTTCCTGCCAATATCCAGCAACTTGGCACAGCCATTGAAGAGGAGTGGACCAACATTCCACAGGCCACAATCAACAACCTGATCAACTCTATGCCAAGGAGATGTGTTGCACTGCGTGTGGCAAATGGTGGTCACACCAGATACTGACTGGTTTTTCGGACCCCCCCAGACCCCCCCAATAAAGCAAAAACTGCACGTTTCAGAGTGGCCTTTTATTGTGGCCAGCCGAAGGCACACCTGTGCAATAATCATGCTGTCTAATCAGCATCTTGATATGCCACACCTGTGAGGTGGGATGGATTATCTCGGCAAAGGAGAAGTGCTCACTATCACAGATTCTTTCAGATTTGTGAACAATATTTGAGAGAAATGGTTATTTTGTGTAAATAGAAAATGTTTTAGATCTTTGAGTTCATCTCATGAAAAATGGGAGCAAAAACAAAAGTGTTGCATTTATATTTTTGTTCAGTGTAATAGTGATTAAACTGACCATGTTCCTTTATTTACCGCCATTTCTCTTCCCTCTAGGTTTTCACGTTCATGTGATATGAATCTATTCAACCTCTTATTCAGAGACTGAAATGATTGACACCCTTACATTTGTCATTAGACTTTATTTTCCTTTCACTTTTAGATAACTGCCCTCAGTAAACTCTGCTCCCCCTCCTTTCAGAATGTACAAGAAATGCACCTTGTTCTTCTAAAGGCCACACAAACCTGCAGACTGTGGTTAGCACTTTGAACTGGAGCTCTCAGTCTCTGTTCATGACAGGATGTGGCAGTTAAGCTCAGATGCTGTGAAGCAGAGAAAGGTCAACCTTGAGATACAGCACCCTCATGAGGCAAACAGTGGTTCAAGAAGAAAGGACAATAATACTGTAAGGCCTACATTTATCACTTTTATGCAAGAAAATATTCCAGTAGCGTTATCAGCTAAATGTACTAGAAGAACCAAAAACGCCCATTAGGTGACATCATGACCCTGTTGCCCCTTTCACAACAACGCGGTTCCCGTTCTAGGAACGTGCATTTATATTTTTGTTCAGTGTATGTTGTATGCTGAATCAGCCTGTCAATGTTTCTTTTGAAAACACTTTGACAAAGTTCAGGCTGCTGTAACAGTGTGGATCGGTCCCACACAGCAGCTGCTCAAGGAGCTGGAGTCAAACTCTAAATTGTCAGATAAAAGTAGCATCTAAAATCACATTCATCTGGACTGTGTGTCAGTGTCTGAAAATAAATCCTGTTTGTGCATTGAAACTTTCCAACGCATTGAACTTTTGGAAATTGTTTATTTTGTTCAGCCTTCTTCTCAGATATCAAATACAATGATGAGGCGCTCAGGATTGTGATGGAGGGGAAGACTGAAGCTGGGAAGAGCTCCACAGGGAACAGCCTTATGGGAATCAGAACTTAAAGTGGACCTATCATGCTGTATTTGAATAATATATTGTAGGGCCATACCGGTATATATTCATACGTTTTTAAAAAAAAATACCAAACAGATCATGCATTTTAGCCATGCCTCATTTTGCTCTATTTGCTCTCCTCCACCCTGTCTTTGCATGAGCTGCAGTTGACCACGCCCTCCTGCAAAGGAGGGGGGCGTGGCACGAGCGTCATGTTACCATGCTGTTACCATGCTGTTACCATGCTGTTAACATGCTGTTACCATGCTGTTAACATGCTGTTACCATGCTGTTACCATGCTGTTACCATGCCACGCAACCTCTCATTCCCCTGATAGGTGGAGAGTTGCCCATATAGGCGGAGCTCCTCGTTTCTGAATTTTCAAATCTGGATCAGTCTGTATCAGATCCGTTGCAGCCCAGTTTTTAGAGATTTGGGTATGGAGGAAAAGAGAGAGGGTTGTGTTTTCTGACACTTGGTGAGTTCTCTGGAACACCGGGTTCACATATTCATGTATAAAAGACATACAAAGGTGCATTTTGCATGATAGGTCCCCTTTAAAATGAATCTCTTGCACCGTACACTACAATCTTCAATAAAAGCAAAACAACTTTGAGTTGAAGTTTATATGAGGATTCAACAGTGTGAGGAATTGAAGATCAATGTGTTTATATCAAAACCTTGATGAAGGTTTGCTGAAGGGAGGGGGGAGCAGGGTTTACTGAGGGCAGTCATCTCAAAGTGAAAGGAAAATACATTCTAATGGGAAATGTAAGGGTGTCAATCATTTGAGACCCTGAATAAGAGGCTGAATAAAATCATATCACATGAACGTGAAAACCTAGCGGGGAAATAAATGGCAGTTTAAACACATCCATGCCCCTTCCCACCAAACGAGCTTTGGTTCTAGCTCCGTGCTTTTCTGGTTCTGAACTGGTTCTCCTTTTTTAGTCCCAGTTGTGTTCCCAGCCGCTCACAACCACAACAATGGCGGACTGCGTCGGGTTGATGCTCGTGTTGCTTTTAATAATATGAAGCCAGATTAGATTAAATCACTATTATGCCGAATGCTGAAGCCAACTGTCCATGTTTCTTTTAAAACACTTTGAGAGCTGCAGACTGTTGGAGGTGCAGTCAAACTGTAAATAAAATGTAGCTCTACATGTCCATGTGACCTTGGGAAAGATACTTAACCACACATTGGTATGGCCAACGTGTGTGAGTGTGTGTGAATGTTAGTCTCCCTGAGCACCTTGCATGGCAGCCTCTGCCTCTATGAATGTGTGTGAATGTTGATATGTAAAGAGCATTGAGGGCTTATATCTCAAATATGTAGATCTGAACACATGAGGCTGTATTTCCCCTTCTTCTGTTTATTAAGGGAAGGATTTATACTTTTTAATCTATGAATCATCCCACTGTAGCTGAACTTCAGACTGTGATGTCAGCAGTGTGTGTGGGTGTGGTTTGCTTCATGAAGTCTCTGTTTAAGGAAGTGTTGCTGCAGACTAACTTCACTTCCTCAGCTCAACAGCAGACCAGCTCTTCCTAACTAACTATGGCCAGCACATTTGACCTGCTGAATGGTAAGTTGATCAACTGTATTCATGCTGTTGATTGTAACATTTTCATTTAAATATATATTTATCGTTACACATACATCATGTTATAGTCCAACTCTGCCATAGAGGGAAACGCTTACAAGCCAAACCTTTTGATTTGAAACCGGCAGTATATGAACTCCTTTGTGAGTGGAGAAGGAAGTATTTTTATTTTACAGACCAGCGATGTTTTTATCGGCGAGGGGTGGATGTTCCAGAATATAAAAAAAAAAAAATCCCTTGTTAACTTAATCTGAGAAGGTTCTGCTGACTGCGGTCAAGCCAGCCTCCACTTCGGAAAACACAGTCAAGCCAGCATCCGCGTTGTTTTGCGGTGCGCGAATATCCTATGCATTACGGTAGCAGCCTGGAAAAACTGCCTTCAAAATAAAAGTGCTTACTCGGTCAATAACAATTATACCAAACATATTAAAATATATACTATATAGGCCTAATGTGATCAATAATAATGTAAGACGAACTACGTATAACTACCACATTATAACTGAGTGAATGTAAAACTTAAAGAGTTTCAAGATAAAAGACCTTTGAAGTGTCATATATGAGCTATCATCCCTCTGTTTTTAGATGAGAATAAAACTAAAACCCTCCAGTATCAAATACTTATTTCACTTCAGGGTGATAGCAGGATACCCCATCTAGTCACTCAGAGAAAATCAGGACAATCTGAAGTAGAGTTTCAAAATAAAATACCTTTATTTTATTATTTATTTACCTTACTTTGAGCTCCAGACTGTTTCAGAAATAATCCTTGATAATCCATGATATGGCGTTTCATCACGGCCGGTAGAATCTCCCGCATGAGCTCAGCCCCCCCTATAAAGCTTTATACCCAAATCAGCACTTTAGAAACAGGAAGTGAAATAGAGGGATATGGGGCATGGCTAGAATGGGTGATCTGTTTGGGTATTTTGAGCAAAACACTTCATAGACATGTTTTTTATATATTTGTATATATCTGAGACCTGTGCTATTGCCTAAAAATAGCATGATACAATTTAATGTTGAGGGTGTAGGGGAGTTTGTCTGTCAGAATCAAACGTATTAGTGATAGTAAGCTTGTAATAGGCTATAGGTTATTAGTTTGCGGGTGTGGTAAACAGGCAACACAATGCTGCTGCTCTGGCTATGATAACTGTGTGCATTGATGAGTATTAGCACTATGCGTAAACAGGTACAAACTCCTTCAAATGTCTGTTGCTTAAAGCTTCACTTCACACCCCGGAGAAAAGCCCTCATCTTGTCCTTTATTAAAAGCGGTCTTATCAATATCGGCTCTGAGCGCATTAAAAGCCTGTTTTATTGCTCCATTCACGTAATCTGCAGTTATTCATATCGAAATGCAAGTGTCAGCGAGGGCTTTGAACGAAAACAAATACTCCTGAGGATGCCTCTTCATCCTCCCCCTGCCTCTGCCAACTGAATTGGTTATCAGATTTTCTTAAATAAAAACTTGCTTTTTGTGTAAAATGTACGGCATTTGCTCCACAACTGTTTCAATGGAAGGCTGTCTGCCGAGTTCCTATGCCCCTTTCCAGCTACTCTCCTATATTTCATGGTCATTCCCCCGCTGAATCCTTCCTAGCTGAATTATGTTGACTGCATTAACAGGGACATCTGGAATCCGACTGTGTGTCTGTCATGATCCTGTTTTTTGTGTTTCACGTGTTTTGTTTGCTTTTGAAAGTGTTCCTGCGACTTTGGCTGCTTGGGAGTGCGGCCGTCTTTCAACCAGGATGTTGTGGGTTAGAGCCCAGCCCGTGCCGTCAACATGTCGACGATTCCTCGGGTAAGATACTGAACCCTGAGTTGCTCCTGATTGCCAATGGTGTGTGTGTGTGTGCGTGTGTGTGTGTAATGGCACATTTCCACTACAGCGCGGAGCGCGGTTTAAGCACGCCGTTTTTGGTTGCGTTTCCACTAGGCGTAGTTCCGGCTAGCGGGTACTTTTTCAGTTTTTCTGGCTCGGAAAATTCAAGGTTCTTTCCGGGCTAACAACCGGGCTGAGTATGCTAAAGTAGTGAGAGAATCGCTGGCAACTACAACAAAATGAACATATTTGACCGTGATTTAATTGTAATACACGTTTCAAAATGATGCCGAAGTAACAACATACTGATACCGGTTAGTGAAAACCATGAATTAATGGTTTAACAAGTCTGCAGACAGACGGCAGGCGAAGAACCTTTTAAAATGCGTGTTTTCTGAATGGAGATCGGCTAAGCTAACGTTGTATATGCTCCGACCGTCCACACTCACAACAACGGCCTATACAGACATAAATTAACCAGCGACTGTATTCGCCATGACACAGACAGTCTGTGGTTTGAACTTGTTTAATTTTTGTCTAGTTTCTGAACAGATATGAGGAGCCTAGGGAAGCTTATGGCGCATTTCCACTGCAGGGCCTCGCTCGGCTTAGTACGGTATCGTTAGGCCTTGGTAGGCCAGGCTCACTTTATGCTGCGTTTCCATTACAGTTTAGTAGCTGGGGCAGTAACTATAGTAACGCAGTGTAGGTGGAGCCGTGACGTCATCTTCAATGAGAACCACAGAAAACCAACATCAGCCGTTAGCTGTTAGCACTCAGAGCTCACAGCAAGTAGTGCTGCTCTGCATGAATGAGGTGTGAATGGGTGAATGACTCGCAGTGTGTAAAGAGCTTTGAGGGGTCCAGAAGACCTGATAAAGAGATGTATAAGTACAGTCCATTTACCTCCGTGTGTGATGTCTGTTTTTACTTCCTGTCTTTGTGTTTTCCCGCCTGTTTGTTGATATATGTCTTCCCTTGTGTTCACTTTCGATACGTCGTCTCTGATCCCCTCTGGTTCCTGATGTCTGGTTTTATATTTTCCTTGTGTGATTCCCTGTGTTCTGACAATGCTCCTGCACAAGTTGGGTTTCCTTCTGATTTAATGTGTTGTGATTTTAGGTTATATTGTTTGGTTTGATGTTAAATGTGTTAATGTAGGGATATCAGATATTAGAGGGTCTGACAGGCAGTCCTTGTGGTTTATTTGCATAACCATAACAGGTTCTATTTGGAACCTCAAAAGTTAAACAATTGTGTTTGTAACAAATGTATGAAGACAGCAATAAATAGTTTGTTTCTGTTTTTCAGTCTGTTCGTCTCAACCTTCTACAAACTGCCAAAACAAATACTCGGGCCACAATGATAAGGTACTCCGGATTGTGATGGTTGGGAAAACTGGAGCTGGGAAGAGCGCCACAGGAAACACCATTCTGGGAAAAGAGCACTTTAAATCAAAGTTTTCTTCTAAATCTCTGACTAAAGACTGTGCTAAGGCTGCTGGTGAAGTGGATGGACAAGAGGTTGCTGTCATTGACACTCCAGGTCTGTTTGATACTAGCATTGATGAAGAGAAGACCAGAAACGTCATTGGCCAGAGCATTGCTTTTGCTTCTCCTGGACCCCATGTCTTCCTGGTCGTCATCAAACTGGGCAGATTCACAGATGAAGAAAAACAGGCAGTGCAGAAGATTCAGGAACTCTTTGGAGAGCAAGCCGACAGATACAGCATGGTTCTCTTTACTCACGGTGATCTCCTCAAAGGGAAATCTATCGATGAGTTCTTGAAGGAAAGTGAAGAGCTGAAGGACCTTGTGGCCAGATGTAACGGGCAGTACCACGTCTTCAATAATAATCTGAAGGATCGTTCTCAGGTCAGAGAGCTGCTCAAGAAGATCAGAAATATAGCAGAGAAGAATGGAGGAAGCCATTACACCAATGAAATGTTCCAGAAGGCAGAGAGGGAGCTTGAAGAGGAAAAACAGAGAATCCTTAAAGAGAGAGAAGAAGAAATACGCAAAGAGGAAGAGGAAATGCAGAAGAAAATATCGGAAAAGTATGAGCAAAAATGTAAGGAAATGAAAGATGATAGAGAGAGGTTGAAAATGCTACATGAAACTCGTCAAAGAGAAATCGAGGAGGAGATAAGGAGAATACGAGAAGACCAGGAAAGGAAAGCAAGAAAAGCAAGACAGGAAGCTGAAAGAAAAGAAGAACTGAATGTACAATTCTATAGATTTAAATTTAAAGGTGACCTATCATGCTATATTTGAACAATATATTGTAGGGCCATACCTATATAAATATAGTTTTTTTTTTCAAAATACCAAACAGATCCTGCATTTTAGCCATGCCTCATTTCGCTCTATTTGCTCTTTCCAGCCCTGTTTTGCAAGAGCTGATTCTGTGAGCTGCAGCTGACCACGCCCCCCTGCAGGAAGAGGGGAGCGTGCTCTGAGATCAGCTGCTGGGCTGCAGCAGGGAGAGGAGGGGGAGAAAAAGAGATCTCCGTCCTCCGTGCTTTATTCTTATATGATTATATAGAGTCATTATTCATTTGTTTTAAAGCTCAATAAATAACAAAGAAGACCTTTGACCGGCACTTTTATAATTTTGTCCGGAAGATTTAAACCTGTGGGACAAATGACATATTCTACATCAAGGAATAAAAGGGGCACCTGCCTCTCCCATCCCTCCACCTAAAGAACCGTTTTTTACACCAGGCTGTCAGTAGACTGAACTCTCATCTCAATCAAAGTTATCTTTAAGTCCTTGACTGTAGACTGTTCTAATGCCTTTGGTGAAGTTGATGGACAAAGAGTTAATGTTATTGACACTCCTGGTCTGTTTGACACCAAATGTAATGAAGAGAAGACCAGAAAGAACTTTGATCAGAGTATTTTTTTTGCAGCTCCTGGACCCCATGTCGTCATCAGACTGGGCAGATTCACAGATGAAGAAAAGCAGACAGTTCAGAAGATTCAGGAAATCTTTGGAGAGGAAGCAGACAGATACAGCATGGTTCTCTTTACCCACGGTGATCTGCTCAAAGGGAAACCTATCGAAGAGTTCTTGAACGAAAGTGAAGAGCTGCAGGAACTTGTGGCCAGATGTAACGGGCAGTACCACGTCTTCAATAATGAGAAGAAGGATCGTTCTCAGGTCAGAGAGCTGCTCAACATGATCAGAAATATAACAGAGAAGAAAGGAGGAAGTCATTACACCACTGAAATGTTCCGAAGGGCAACCAGGGCAATCGAAGAAAGGAAGAAATGTATCCTGAGAGAGAAAAAAGAGCAAATGCTCAAACAGGAGACTCTTGAGAAGAAGATAAGAGCAAAAATGAAAGTGAAAGAGGGTCCAGTGTCTCTGCTTGGGTGCCACCAGCTTCAGATCTCTTTCCTTGGTTATTTAGCCCCAAAGATCTCTCCTCGGTCCCTTTCCATTTCGCTACAACGTGTGCCAGAACAACAGACCTCTGATGGTTGGAGGATGCATTGTATTCTCTTTCAGGGGTCAATATACACAAATGTGCAGATCGAAGTTCACGAAATATCATGTACTTACAAAAGTAATAAACTATAAGGATTTCATGAAAATGGCATAATCCATGTCATGCAGCAAGTCCATCAAATCAGTCCAACAAATAAGAAGATGAAGAAGATGGACCTTTAGAGGATCCCGAGGGGCATCAAGGTCCGAAATTCAGTTTCCACTCTGTTTTTTGCACAGTTTACAGTACTGTTTGTTATACAGTTACATATACACAAAGTTATATTGATGCACAGATGCACATACATCGAGAGGTCCAGGATGTGAACTGGCATTTTAACTGGTTCCAAGTCCAAGTCCCTACAGACTG
>JAPTMU010000710.1:0-25764 GCA_028583405.1 Pogonophryne albipinna
TTGTATTGTGCAGTGAATAAATAACACATGGTTGTTCCAGAAGAGGCATGTTTTTCACAATAAAAGCCCCACAGAGTTTCTTTATCCTCACAGGAAGCTAAGGATGGGATGTGTTTTTCAGAATAAAAGCCTCATATAGTGTCTATGTCCTCACTGGAAGCTTAGGATGGGACATATTTTTCAGAATAAAACCCCACAGAGTTACTTTATCCTCACAGGAAGTTTAGGATGGGATGTGTTTTTCAGAATAAATCCCTTTTATTATAACTAATATCTCAGATTGAGGCTTTTTTTCAAAATAAAAGCCCCATAGAGTAACTGAATACCAACAGGACGATCATGAAGAGGCCCGTACTTTAACGTATACTTACAGAAAACGCCTGGTGAGGCTTGTTTTTCAAAATAAAAGCCCTAGAAAGTAACTTCACCAATAGAGAAAGCTCAGATTTAGGCTTGTTTTTCAAAATAAAAGCCCTAGAAAGTGACTTCACCATTAGAGAAAGCTCAGATTTAGGCTTGTTTTTCAAAATAAAAGCCCTAGAAAGTGACTTTGTGGTAATAGAAAGCTCAGGTATCGGCTTGTTTTTGTTTGCTTGTAACTGCGCCATTACAGGAGTCTCGGATTTATGCTTGTTTTTCAAAATAAAAGCCCATAGTTACTTTATGGAAGGAAGGATGGACCATGTTTTCATGTTTTCAGCTCAAATGTATGCTTGTTTTTCAAAATAAAAGCCCCAGAAAGCAGCAACACAGCTTCTGTTATGGTTACTGTCCGTCTCTCCTCAGGAACAAGATGTCGTGCAGTAAGATGGCGATGCGGCTCTCCGTCCTGCGGCCCAGCGAGGTGTTCCGCGACAACGACTGCGACCCCCCTGTCGCCTGGGAATCGACCCGGCAGGTCATCCCCTTCCAGATGGGAGGGACGATGGACTGCCCCGACCTGAAGGAGGCCGGCAAGATGGCCGACAACAACACCACCTCCGTCACCTGGTACAATGTGAGGGAATAATAACACCCAGTCTTCAATGTTTACTTCAGATTAGCTCCACGTCAGAAATGAGCATGCTTGATGTCTCTCTCCATAGAGGCTGAAGCATCATGTTAATCACATAGCTATCATCTGCCTCAAACAGTCCTGATGCTCTTCTAGGTAATCACACATCCTGTCATGTTCACAGCTACAGTTGATACCTTTGTTAGCATGCTACTCTCAGGTTGGAGGAGGACACTCAGTGTTTTCACAACACAATGAAATATGTTTAAAGGTCCCCTATTATCTTCTTCTTCAACAATATATCACAGGCCTGTCTCTGATTGGCTGAAACACCAAACAGATCATTGCAGCATTACCCATAATCCCCTCTGTTTCAGCCCTGTTTCCAAAGTGCTGATTCTCTGTCTGTTACTTTAGATGAAATTAAGGAGCCCCTCCCCACGCCCCTCTGAGAGACATTTGGTTACAAAGAACTCAATGGAGCTCTAGAGGACATTCAGGTGATAAGGGGGGGGGGGGGGGGTTACCTTGGTTGCTGATTGGCTAATGGCTACACAAGACAAAACATCGTTATGACATCATCAAGTGGCCAAAATCTGATCAGCTCATTTTCAGACAGGTTTTTATAGAAATGGATCAAAAAGAGAGAGAATCTTTGTTCCTGAAACTTTCAGAGTCTCTTTCCACAGAGGGGACACATGTTGATGTAGAAGAGACATGAAGAAGAGGGGACACATGTTGATGTAGAAGAGACATGAAGAAGAGGGGACACATGTTGATGTAGAAGAGACATGAAGAAGAGGAGACACGTATTGATGTAGAAGAGACATGGAGAAGAGGGGACACATGTTGATGTAGAAGAGACATGGAGAAGAGGGGACACATGTTGATGTAGAAGAGACATGAGGAAGAGGGGACAAATGTTGATGTAGAAGAGACATGAAGAAGAGGGGACACATGTTGATGTAGAAAAGACATGGAGAAGAGGGGACACATGTTGATGTAGAAGAGACATGGAGAAGAGGGGACACATGTTGATGTAGAAGAGACATGAGGAAGAGGGGACAAATGTTGATGTAGAAGAGACATGAAGAAGAGGGGACACATGTTGATGTAGAAGAGACATGAAGAAGAGGGGACACATGTTGATGTAGAAGAGACATGAAGAAGAGGGGACACGTATTGATGTAGAAGAGACATGGAGAAGAGGGGACACATGTTGATGTAGAAGAGACATGAGGAAGAGGGGACAAATGTTGATGTAGAAGAGACATGAAGAAGAGGGGACACATGTTGATGTAGAAGAGACATGAAGAAGAGGGGACAAATGTTGATGTAGAAGAGACATGGAGAAGAGGGGACACATGTTGATGTAGAAGAGACATGAAGAAGAGGGGACAAATGTTGATGTAGAAGAGACATGAGGAAGAGGGGACAAATGTTGATGTAGAAGAGACATGAAGAAGAGGGGACACATGTTGATGTAGAAGAGACATGAAGAAGAGGGGACAAATGTTGATGTAGAAGAGACATGGAGAAGAGGGGACACATGTTGATGTAGAAGAGACATGGAGAAGAGGGGACACATGTTGATGTAGAAGAGACATGAAGAAGAGGGGACAAATGTTGATGTAGAAGAGACATGGAGAAGAGGGGACACATGTTGATGTAGAAGAGACATGAAGAAGAGGGGACACATGTTGATGTAGAAGAGACATGAGGAAGAGGGGACAAATGTTGATGTAGAAGAGACATGAAGAAGAGGGGACACATGTTGATGTAGAAGAGACATGAAGAAGAGGGGACACATGTTGATGTAGAAGAGACATGAAGAAGAGGGGACACGTATTGATGTAGAAGAGACATGGAGAAGAGGGGACACATGTTGATGTAGAAGAGACATGAGGAAGAGGGGACAAATGTTGATGTAGAAGAGACATGAAGAAGAGGGGACACATGTTGATGTAGAAGAGACATGAAGAAGAGGGGACAAATGTTGATGTAGAAGAGACATGGAGAAGAGGGGACACATGTTGATGTAGAAGAGACATGGAGAAGAGGGGACACATGTTGATGTAGAAGAGACATGAAGAAGAGGGGACACATGTTGATGTAGAAGAGACATGAGGAAGAGGGGACAAATGTTGATGTAGAAGAGACATGAAGAAGAGGGGACACATGTTGATGTAGAAGAGACATGAAGAAGAGGAGACACATGTTGATGTAGAAGAGACATGAAGAAGAGGGGACACATGTTGATGTAGAAGAGACATGAAGAAGAGGGGACACATGTTGATGTAGAAGAGACATGAAGAAGAGGGGACACATGTTGATGTAGAAGAGACATAAAGAAGAGGGGACACATGTTGATGAAGAAGAGACATGAAGAAGAGGGGACACATGTTGATGTAGAAGAGACATGAAGAAGAGGGGACACATGTTGATGTAGAAGAGACATGAAGAAGAGGGGACACATGTTGATGTAGAAGAGACATCAAGAAGAGGGGACACGTGTTGATGTAGAAGAGACATGAAGAAGAGGGGACACATGTTGATGTAGAAGAGACATGAAGAAGAGGGGACACATGTTGATGTAGAAGAGACATGAAGAAGAGGGGACACATGTTGATGTAGAAGAGACATGAAGAAGAGGGGACACATGTTGATGTAGGAGAGACATGAAGAAGAGGGGACACATGTTGATGTAGAAGAGACATGGAGAAGAGGGGACACATGTTGATGTAGAAGAGACATGAAGAAGAGGGGACACATGTTGATGTAGAAGAGACATGAAGAAGAGGGGACACATGTTGATGTATAAGAGACATGAAGAAGAGGGGACACATGTTGATGTAGAAGAGACATGAAGAAGAGGGGACACATGTTGATGTAGAAGAGACATGAAGAAGAGGGGACACATGTTGATGTAGAAGAGACATGGAGAAGAGGGGACACATGTTGATGTAGAAGAGACATGAAGAAGAGGGGACACATGTTGATGTAGAAGAGACATGAAGAAGAGGGGACACATGTTGATGTAGAAGAGACATGGAGAAGAGGGGACACATGTTGATGTAGAAGAGACATGGAGAAGAGGGGACACATGTTGATGTAGAAGAGACATGAAGAAGAGGGGACACATGTTGATGTAGAAGAGACATGAAGAAGAGGGGACACATGTTGATGTAGAAGAGACATGAAGAAGAGGGGACACATGTTGATGTAGAAGAGACATGAGAAGAGGGGACACATGTTGATGTAGAAGAGACATGAAGAAGAGGGGACACATGTTGATGTAGAAGAGACATGGAGAAGAGGGGACACATGTTGATGTAGAAGAGACATGAAGAAGAGGGGACACATGTTGATGTAGAAGAGACATGAAGAAGAGGGGACACATGTTGATGTAGAAGAGACATGGAGAAGAGGGGACACATGTTGATGTAGAAGAGACATGGAGAAGAGGGGACACATGTTGATGTAGAAGAGACATGAAGAAGAGGGGACACATGTTGATGTAGAAGAGACAGGAGAAGAGGGGACACATGTTGATGTAGAAGAGACATGAAGAAGAGGGGACACATGTTGATGTAGAAGAGACATGGAGAAGAGGGGACACATGTTGATGTAGAAGACATGAAGAAGAGGGGACACATGTTGATGTAGAAGAGACATGAAGAAGAGGGGACACATGTTGATGTAGAAGAGACATGAAGAAGAGGGGACACATGTTGATGTAGAAGAGACATGAAGAAGAGGGGACACATGTTGATGTAGAAGAGACATCAAGAAGAGGGGACACGTGTTGATGTAGAAGAGACATGAAGAAGAGGGGACACATGTTGATGTAGAAGAGACATGAAGAAGAGGGGACACATGTTGTGTAGAAGAGACATGAAGAAGAGGGGACACATGTTGATGTATGAGAGACATGAAGAAGAGGGGACACGTGTTGATGTAGAAGAGACATGAAGAAGAGGGGACACGTGTTGATGTAGAAGAGACATGAAGAAGAGGGGACACATGTTGATGTAGAAGAGACATGAAGAAGAGGGGACACATGTTGATGTATGAGAGACATGAAGAAGAGGGGACACATGTTGATGTAGAAGAGACATGAAGAAGAGGGGACACATGTTGATGTAGAAGAGACATGAAGAAGAGGGGACACATGTTGATGTAGAAGAGACATGAAGAAGAGGGGACACATGTTGATGTAGAAGAGACATGAAGAAGAGGGGACACATGTTGATGTAGAAGAGACATGAAGAAGAGGGGACACATGTTGATGTAGAAGAGACATGAAGAAGAGGGGACACATGTTGATGTAGAAGAAACATGAAGAAGAGGGGACACATGTTGATGTAGAAAAGACATGGAGAAGAGGGGACACATGTTGATGTAGAAGAGACATGGAGAAGAGGGGACACATGTTGATGTAGAAGAGACATGAGGAAGAGGGGACAAATGTTGATGTAGAAGAGACATGAAGAAGAGGGGACACATGTTGATGTAGAAGAGACATGAAGAAGAGGGGACACATGTTGATGTAGAAGAGACATGAAGAAGAGGGGACACGTATTGTTGTAGAAGAGACATGGAGAAGAGGGGACACATGTTGATGTAGAAGAGACATGAGAAGAGGGGACAAATGTTGATGTAGAAGAGACATGAAGAAGAGGGGACACATGTTGATGTAGAAGAGACATGAAGAAGAGGGGACAATGTTGATGTAGAAGAGACATGAGAAGAAGGGGACACATGTTGATGTAGAAGAGACATGGAGAAGAGGGGACACATGTTGATGTAGAAGAGACATGAAGAAGAGGGGACACATGTTGATGTAGAAGAGACATGAAGAAGAGGGGACACGTATTGATGTAGAAGAGACATGAGAAGAGGGGACACATGTTGATGTAGAAGAGACATGGAGAAGAGGGGACACATGTTGATGTAGAAGAGACATGAGGAAGAGGGGACAAATGTTGATGTAGAAGAGACATGAAGAAGAGGGGACACATGTTGATGTAGAAGAGACATGAAGAAGAGGGGACACATGTTGATGTAGAAGAGACATGGAAGAAGAGGGGACACGTATTGATGTAGAAGAGACATGGAGAAGAGGGGACACATGTTGATGTAGAAGAGACATGAGGAAGAGGGGAAAATGTTGATGTAGAAGAGACATGAAGAAGAGGGGACACATGTTGATGTAGAAGAGACATGAAGAAGAGGGGACAAATGTTGATGTAGAAGAGACATGGAGAAGAGGGGACACATGTTGATGTAGAAGAGACATGAAGAAGAGGGGACACATGTTGATGTAGAAGAGACATGAGGAAGAGGGGACAAATGTTGATGTAGAAGAGACATGAAGAAGAGGGGACACATGTTGATGTAGAAGAGACATGAAGAAGAGGGGACAATGTTGATGTAGAAGAGACATGAAGAAGAGGGGACACGTTGATGTAGAAGAGACATGGAGAAGAGGGGACACATGTTGATGTAGAAGAGACATGAGGAAGAGGGGACAAATGTTGATGTAGAAGAGACATGAAGAAGAGGGGACACATGTTGATGTAGAAGAGACATGAAGAAGAGGGGACAAATGTTGATGTAGAAGAGACATGGAGAAGAGGGGACACATGTTGATGTAGAAGAGACATGGAGAAGAGGGGACACATGTTGATGTAGAAGAGACATGAAGAAGAGGGGACACATGTTGATGTAGAAGAGGGGACACGTATTGATGTAGAAGAGACATGGAGAAGAGGGGACACATGTTGATGTAGAAGAGACATGGAGAAGAGGGGACACATGTTGATGTAGAAGAGACATGAGGAAGAGGGGACAAATGTTGATGTAGAAGAGACATGAAGAAGAAGGGACACATGTTGATGTAGAAGAGACATGAAGAGAGAGGGGACACATGTTGATGTAGAAGAGACATGAAGAAGAGGGGACACGTATTGATGTAGAAGAGACATGGAGAAGAGGGGACACATGTTGATGTAGAAGAGACATGAGGAAGAGGGGACAAATGTTGATGTAGAAGAGACATGAAGAAGAGGGGACACATGTTGATGTAGAAGAGACATGAAGAAGAGGGGACAATGTTGATGTAGAAGAGACATGGAGAAGAGGGGACACATGTTGATGTAGAAGAGACATGAAGAAGAGGGGACACATGTTGATGTAGAAGAGACATGAGAAGAGGGGACAAATGTTGATGTAGAAGAGACATGAAGAAGAGGGGACACATGTTGATGTAGAAGAGACATGAAGAAGAGGAGACACATGTTGATGTAGAAGAGACATGAAGAAGAGGGGACACATGTTGATGTAGAAGAGACATGAAGAAGAGGGGACACATGTTGATGTAGAAGAGACATGAAGAAGGGGGACACATGTTGATGTAGAAGAGACATAAAGAAGAGGGGACACATGTTGATGAAGAAGAGACATGAAGAAGAGGGGACACATGTTGATGTAGAAGAGACATGAAGAAGAGGGGACACATGTTGATGTAGAAGAGACATGAAGAAGGGGACACATGTTGATGTAGAAAGACATCAAGAAGAGGGGACACATGTTGATGTAGAAGAGACATGAAGAAGAGGGGACACATGTTGATGTAGAAGAGACATGAAGAAGAGGGGACACATGTTGATGTAGAAGAGACATGAAGAAGAGGGGACACATGTTGATGTAGAAGAGACATGAAGAAGAGGGGACACATGTTGATGTAGGAGAGACATGAAGAAGAGGGGACACATGTTGATGTAGAAGAGACATGGAGAAGAGGGGACACATGTTGATGTAGAAGAGACATGAAGAAGAGGGGACACATGTTGATGTAGAAGAGACAAAGAAGAGGGGACACATGTTGATGTAGAAGAGACATGAAGAAGAGGGGACACATGTTGATGTAGAAGAGACATGAAGAAGAGGGGACACATGTTGATGTAGAAGAGACATGAAGAAGAGGGGACACATGTTGATGTAGAAGAGACATGGAGAAGAGGGGACACATGTTGATGTAGAAGAGACATGAAGAAGAGGGGACACATGTTGATGTAGAAGAGACATGAAGAAGAGGGGACACATGTTGATGTAGAAGAGACATGAGAAGAGGGGACACATGTTGATGTAGAAGAGACATGGAGAAGAGGGGACACATGTTGATGTAGAAGAGACATGAAGAAGAGGGGACACATGTTGATGTAGAAGAGACATGAAGAAGAGGGGACACATGTTGATGTAGAAGAGACATGAAGAAGAGGGGACACATGTTGATGTAGAAGAGACATGAAGAAGAGGGGACACATGTTGATGTAGAAGAGACATGAAGAAGAGGGGACACATGTTGATGTAGAAGAGACATGGAGAAGAGGGGACACATGTTGATGTAGAAGAGACATGAAGAAGAGGGGACACATGTTGATGTAGAAGAGACATGAAGAAGAGGGGACACATGTTGATGTAGAAGAGACATGGAGAAGAGGGGACACATGTTGATGTAGAAGAGACATGGAGAAGAGGGGCACATGTTGATGTAGAAGAGACATGAAGAAGAGGGGACACATGTTGATGTAGAAGAGACATGGAGAAGAGGGGACACATGTTGATGTAGAAGAGACATGAAGAAGAGGGGACACATGTTGATGTAGAAGAGACATGGAGAAGAGGGGACACATGTTGATGTAGAAGAGACATGAAGAAGAGGGGACACATGTTGATGTAGAAGAGACATGAAGAAGAGGGGACACATGTTGATGTAGAAGAGACATGAAGAAGAGGGGACACATGTTGATGTAGAAGAGACATGAAGAAGAGGGGACACATGTTGATGTAGAAGAGACATGGAGAAGAGGGGACACATGTTGATGTAGAAGAGACATGAAGAAGAGGGGACACATGTTGATGTAGAAGAGACATGAAGAAGAGGGGACACGTGTTGATGTAGAGAGACATGAAGAAGAGGGGACACATGTTGATGTAGAAGAGACATGAAGAAGAGGGACACGTGTTGATGTAGAAGAGACATGAAGAAGAGGGGACACATGTTGATGTAGAAGAGACATGAAGAAGAGGGGACACATGTTGATGTAGAAGAGACATGAAGAAGAGGGGACACATGTTGATGTAGAAGATACATGAAGAAGAGGGGACACATGTTGATGTAGAAGAGACATGAAGAAGAGGGGACACATGTTGGTGTAGAAGAGACATGAAGAAGAGGGGACACATGTTGATGTATGAGAGACATGAAGAAGAGGGGACACGTGTTGATGTAGAAGAGACATGAAGAAGAGGGGACACGTGTTGATGTAGAAGAGACATGAAGAAGAGGGGACACATGTTGATGTAGAAGAGACATGAAGAAGAGGGGACACATGTTGATGTATGAGAGACATGAAGAAGAGGGGACATGTTGATGTAGAAGAGACATGAAGAAGAGGGGACACATGTTGATGTAGAAGAGACATGAAGAAGAGGGGACACATGTTGATGTAGAAGAGACATGAAGAAGAGGGGACACATGTGATGTAGAAGAGACATGAAGAAGAGGGGACACATGTTGATGTAGAAGAGACATGAAGAAGAGGGGACACATGTTGATGTAGAAGAGACATGAAGAAGAGGGGACACGTGTTGATGTAGAAGAGACATGAAGAAGAGGGGACACATGTTGATGTATGAGAGACATGAAGAAGAGGGGACACATGTTGATGTAGAAGAGACATGAAGAAGAGGGGACACATGTTGATGTAGAAGAGACATGAAGAAGAGGGGACACATGTTGATGTAGAAGAGACATGAAGAAGAGGGGACACATGTTGATGTAGAAGAGACATGAAGAAGAGGGGACACATGTTGATGTAGAAGAGACATGAAGAAGAGGGGACACGTGTTGATGTATGAGAGACATGAAGAAGAGGGGACACATGTTGATGTAGAAAGACATGAAGAAGAGGGACACATGTTGATGTAGAAGAGACATGAAGAAGAGGGGACACATGTTGATGTAGAAGAGACATGAAGAAGAGGGGACACATGTTGATGTATGAGAGACATGAAAAGAGGGGACACATGTTGATGTAGAGAGACATGAAGAAGAGGGGACACATGTTGATGTAGAAGAGACATGAAGAAGAGGGGACACATGTTGATGTAGAAGAGACATGAAGAAGAGGGGACACGTGTTGATGTAGAAGAGACATGAAGAAGAGGGGACACGTGTTGATGTATGAGAGACATGAAGAAGAGGGGACACATGTTGATGTAGAAGAGACATGAACAAGAGGGGACACATGTTGATGTAGAAGAGACATGAACAAGAGGGGACACATGTTGATGAAGAAGAGACATGAAGAAGAGGGGACACATGTTGATGAAGAAGAGACATGAAGAAGAGGGGACACATGTTGATGAAGAAGAGACATGAAGAAGAGGGGACACATGTTGATGTAGAAGAGACATGAAGAAGAGGGGACACGTGTTGATGTAGAGGGACATGAAGAAGAGGGGACACATGTTGATGTAGAAGAGACATGAAGAAGAGGGGACACATGTTGATGTAGAAGAGACATGAAGAAGAGGGGACACATGTTGATGTAGAGGAGACATGAAGAAGAGGGGACACATGTTGATGTAGAAGAGACATGAAGAAGAGGGGACACATGTTGATGTATGAGAGACATGAGAAGAGGGGACACATGTTGATGTAGAAGAGACATGAAGAAGAGGGGACACATGTTGATGTAGAGAGACATGAAGAAGAGGGGACACATGTTTATGTAGAAGAACATGAAGAAGAGGGGACACATGTTGATGTAGAAGAACATGAAGAAGAGGGGACACGTGTTGATGTAGAGGAGACATGAAGAAGAGTGGACACGTGTTGATGTAGAAGAGACATGAAGAAGAGGGGACACGTGTTGATGTAGAAGAGACATGAAGAAGAGGGGACACATGTTGATGTAGAAGAGACATGAAGAAGAGGGGACACATGTTGATGTAGAAGAGACATGAAGAAGAGGGGACACATGTTGATGTAGAAGAGACATGAAGAAGAGGGACACATGTTGATGTAGAGGAGACATGAAGAAGAGGGGACACATGTGTTGATGTAGAAGAGACATGAAGAAGAGGGGAACACATGTTGATGTAGAAGAGACATGAAGAAGAGGGGACACATGTTGGTGTAGAAGAGACATGAAGAAGAGGGGACACATGTTGATGTATGAGAGACATGAAGAAGAGGTGGACACGTGTTGATGTAGAAGAGACATGAAGAAGAGGGGACACGTGTTGATGTAGAAGAGACATGAAGAAGAGGGGACACATGTTGATGTAGAAGAGACATGAAGAAGAGGGGACACATGTTGATGTAGAAGAGACATGAAGAAGAGGGGACACATGTTGATGTATGAAGAGACATGAAGAAGAGGGGACACATGTTGATGTAGAAGAGACATGAAGAAGAGGGGACACATGTTTGATGTAGAAGAGACATGAAGAAGAGGGGACCATGTTGATGTAGAAGAGACATGAAGAAGAGGGGACACATGTGTATTGTAGAAGAGACATGAAGAGAAGAGGGGACACATGTTGATGTAGAGAGACATGAAGAAGAGGGGACACATGTTGATGTAGAAGAGACATGAAGAAGAGGGGACACATGTTGATGTAGAAGAGACATGAAGAAGAGGGGACACATGTTGATGTATGAGAGGACATGAAGGAGGGGACCATGTTGATGTAGAAGAGACAGGAAGAGAGGGGACACATGTTGATGTAGAAAGAGACATGAAGAAGAGGGGACACATGTTGATGTAGAAGAGACCATGAAGAAGAGGGACACATGTTTGATGTAAAGAGACATGAAGAAGAGGGGGACACATGTTGATGTAGAAGAGACATGAAGAAGAGGGGACACATGTTGATGTAGAAGAGACATGAAGAAGAGGGGACACTTGTTGATGTATGAAGAGACATGAAGAAGAGGGGACACATGTTTGATGTAGAAGAGACATGAAGAAGAGGGGACACATGTTGATGTAGAGAGACATGAAGAAGAGGGGGACACATGTTGATGTAGAAGAGACATGAAGAAGAGGGGACACGTATTGAATGTATGAGAGACATGAAGAAGAGGGGACACATTGTTGATGTAGAAGAGACATGAAGAAGAGGGGACACATGTTGATGTAGAAGAGACATGAAGAAGAGGGGACACATGTTGCAGTAGAAGAGACATGAAGAAGAGGGGACACATGTTGATGTATGAGAGACATGAAGAAGAGGGGACACATGTTGATGTAGAAGAGACATGAAGAAGAGGGGACACATGTTGATGTAGAAGAGACATGAAGAAGAGGGGACACATGTTGATGTAGAAGAGACATGAAGAAGAGGGGACACGTGTTGATGTAGAGAAGATATTTTGCATAATAGGTGTCTCTTTAAAGCTCAGTTGTTTAAACCCTGTGTCTCTGTGATGTCAGAAATGTAAGCGCCCCCCGTTCGTTGGGGGTAACCGGCAGCTGAGGGGCGTCAGCCTGAGGGTCCACATCATGATGGGACCCTACGAGGGTCTGTACTTCTGCACCGTGAGCTACGAGAGGGGAGGAAGACCCCTCAACTTCACCCGCAGCATCAACCTCAGCGCCGTCAGTGAGTCACCTATACTACATATATACTGTATATATACTGTGTGTACTTATACTACATGTGTACAGAGGTGGGAAGAAGTGGAGTACAAATACTTTGTTACTGTACTTGAGTACATGTTTCTGGTATCAGTACTTTACTCCACTACTTATTTTTCTGACCACTTTCTACGTTCTACTTCTTACATGTTGAACACAAATACCTGTACTTTCTACTTCTTACATGTTGAACACAAATACCTGTACTTTCTACTTCTTACATGTTGAACACAAATACCTGTACTTTCTACTTCTTACATTTTGAACTCAAATACCTGTACTTTCTACTTCTTACATGTTGAACACTAATACCTGTACTTTCTACTTCTCACATGTTGAACACAAATACCTGTACTTTCTACTTCTTACATGTTGAACACAAATACCTGTACTTTCTACTTCTTACATGTTGAACCCAAATACCTGTACTTTCTACTTCTTACATGTTGAACACTAAATACCTGTACTTTCTACTTCTCACATGTTGAACACAAATACCTGTACTTTCTACTTCTTACATGTTGAACACAAATACCTGTACTTTCTACTTCTTACATGTTGAACACAATACCTGTACTTTCTACTTCTTACATGTTGAACACAAATACCTGTACTTTCTACTTCTCACATGTTGAACACAAATACCTGTACTTTCTACTTCTTACATGTTGAACACAAATACCTGTACTTTCTACTTCTTACATGTTGAACACAAATACTTGTACTTTCTACTTCTTACATGTTGAACACAAATACCCGAATACCAGTACTTTCTACTTCTGACATATTGAACACAAATACCTGTACTTTCTACTTCTTACATGTTGAACACAAATACTTGTACTTTCTACTTCTTACATGTTGAACACAAATACCTGTACTTTCTACTTCTTACATGTTGAACACAAATACCTGTACTTTCTACTTCTTACATGTTGAACACACCAATACCATTTACTTTCTACTTCTGACATGTTGAACACAAATACCTGTACTTTCTACTTCTTACATGTTGAACACAAATACCTGTACTTTCTACTTCTTACATGTTGAACACAAATACCTGTACTTTCTACTTCTTACATGTTGAACACAAATACCTGTACTTTCTACTTCTTACATGTTGAACACAAATACCTGTACTTTCTACTTCATTACATGTTGAACACAAATACCTGTACTTTCTACTTCTTACATGTTGAACACAAATACCTGTACTTTCTACTTCTTACATGTTGACACAAAATACCTGTACTTTCTACTTCTTACATGTTGAACACAAATACCTGTACTTTCTACTTCTTTCATGTTGAACACAAATACCTGTACTTTCTACTTCTTACATGTTGAACACAAATAACTGTACTTTCTACTTCTTACATGTTGAACACAAATACCTGTACTTTCTACTTCTTACATGTTGAACACAAACACCTGTACTTTCTACTTCTTACATGTTGAACTCAAATACCTGTACTTTCTACTTCTTACATGTTGAACTCAAATACCTGTACTTTCTACTTCTTACATGTTTGAACTCAAAATACCTGTACTTTCTACTTCTTACATGTTGAACACAAATACCTGTACTTTCTACTTCTTACCTGTTGAACACAAATACCTGTAATTTCTACTTCTTACATGTTGAACACAAATACCTGTACTTTCTACTTCTTACATGTTGAACCCAAATACCTGTACTTTCTACTTCTTACATGTTGAACCCAAATACCTGTACTTTCTACTTCTTACCTGTTGAACTCAAATACCTGTACTTTCTACTTCTTACATGTTGAACACTAATACCTGTACTTTCTACTTCTTACATGTTGAACTCAAATACCTGTACTTTCTACTTCTTACCTGTTGAACTCAAATACCTGTACTTTCTACTTCTTACATGTTGAACTCAAATACCTGTACTTACTACTTCTTACATGTTGAACACAAATACCTGTACTTTCTACTTCTTACCTGTTGAACTCAAATACCTGTACTTTCTACTTCTTACATGTTGAACACTAATACCTGTACTTTCTACTTCTTACATGTTGAAACTCAAATAACCTGTACTTTCTACTTCTTACCTGTTGAACTCAAATACCTGTACTTTCTACTTCTTACATGTTGAACTCAAATACCTGTACTTACTACTTCTTACATGTTGAACACAAATACCTGTACTTTCTACTTCTTACATGTTGAACTCAAATACCTGTACTTTCTACTTCTTACATGTTGTACTCAAATACCTGTACTTTCTACTTCTTACATGTCGAACTCAAATACCTGTACTTTCTACTTCTTACATGTTGAACACAAATACCTGTACTTTCTACTTCTTACATGTTGAACACTAATACCTGTACTTTCTACTTCTTACATTTTGAACTCAAATACCTGTACTTTCTACTTCTTACATGTTGAACCCAAATACCTGTACTTTCTACTTCTTACATGTTGAACTCAAATACCTGTACTTTCTACTTCTTACATGTTGAACTCAAATACCTGTACATTATTCTACTTCTTACATGTTGAACTCAAATACCTGTACTTTCTACTTCTTACATGTTGAACTCAAATACCTGTACTTTCTACTTCTTACATGTTGAACTCAAATACCTGTACTTTCTACTTCTTACATGTTGAACTCAAATACCTGTACTTTCTACTTCTTACATGTTGAACTCAAATACCTGTACTTTCTACTTCTTACATGTTGAACTCAAATACCTGTACTTTCTACTTTTTACATGTTGAACTCAAATACCTGTACTTTCTACTTCTTACATGTTGAACTCAAATACCTGTACTTTCTACTTCTTACATGTTGAACACAAATACCTGTACTTTCTAACTTCTTACATGTTGAACACATATACACCGCTGTACTTTCTACTTCTTACATGTTTGAACTCAAATACCGGTACTTTCTACTTCTTACCTGTTGAACACAAATTACCTGTACTTTCTACTTCTTACATGTTGAACTCAAATACCTGTACTCTTCTACTTCATTACATGTTGACTCAAATACTGTACTTTCTACTTCTTACATTTATGAACTCAAATACCTGTACTTTCTACTTCTTACCTGTTGAACTCAATACCTGTACTTTCTACTTCTTACATGTGAACTCAAATACCTGTACTTTCTACATTCTTACATGTTGAACACAAATACCTGTACTTTCTACTTCTTACCTGTTGAACACAAATACCTGTACTTTCTACTTCTTACATGTTGAACACAAATACCTGTACTTTCTACTTCTTACATGTTGAACTCAAATACCTGTACTTTCTACTTCTTACATGTTGAACTCAAATACCTGTACTTTCTACTTCTTACATTTTGAACTCAAATACCTGTACTTTCTACTTTCTTACATGTTGAACTCAAATACCTGTACTTTCTACTTCTTACATGTTGAACTCAAATACCTGTACTTTCTACTTCTTACATGTTGAACACAAATACCTTGTACTTTCTACTTCTTACATGTTGAACACAAATACCTGTACTTTCTACTTCTTACATGTTGAACACAAATACCTGTACTTTCTACTTCTTACCTGTTGAACACAAATACCTGTACTTTCTACTTCTCACATGTTGAACTCAAATACCTGTACTTTCTACTTCTTACATGTTGAACACAAATACCTGTACTTTCTACTTCTTACATGTTGAACACAAATACCTGTACTTTCTATTTCTTACATGTTGAACCACAAATACCTGTACTTTCTACTTCTTACATGTTGAACACTAATACCTGTACTTTCTACTTCTTACATGTTGAACCCAAATACCTGTACTTTCTACTTCTTACATGTTGAACCCAAATACCTGTACTTTCTATTTCTTACATGTTGAACACAAATACCTGTACTTTCTACTTCTTACATGTTGAACACTAATACCTGTACTTTCTACTTCTTACATGTTGAACCCAAATACCTGTACTTTCTACTTCTTACATGTTGAACCCAAATACCTGTTCTTTCTACTTCTTACATGTTGAACTCAAATACCTGTACTTTCTACTTCTTACATGTTGAACCCAAATACCTGTACTTTCTACTTCTTACATGTTGAACACAAATACCTGTACTTTCTATTTCTTACATGTTGAACACAAATACCTGTACTTTCTATTTCTTACATGTTGAACACAAATACCTGTACTTTCTACTTCTTACATGTTGAACACTAATACCTGTACTTTCTACTTCTTACATGTTGAACCCAAATACCTGTACTTTCTACTTCTTACATGTTGAACACAAATACCTGTACTTTCTATTTCTTACATGTTGAACACAAATACCTGTACTTTCTACTTCTTACATGTTGAACACTAATACCTGTACTTTCTACTTCTTACATGTTGAACCCAAATACCTGTACTTTCTACTTCTTACATGTTGAACACAAATACCTGTACTTTCTACTTCTTACATGTTGAACTCAAATACCTGTACTTTCTACTTCTTACATGTTGAACCCAAATACCTGTTCTTTCTACTTCTTACATGTTGAACTCAAATACCTGTACTTTCTACTTCTTACATGTTGAACTCAAATACCTGTACTTTCTACTTCTTACATGTTGAACACAAATACCTGTACTTTCTACTTCTTACCTGTTGAACACAAATACCTGTACTTTCTACTTCTCACATGTTGAACACAAATACCTGTACTTTCTACTTCTTACATGTTGAACACTAATACCTGTACTTTCTACTTCTTACATGTTGATCCCAAATACCTGTACTTTCTACTTCTTACATGTTGAACCCAAATACCTGTACTTTCTACTTCTTACATGTTGAACTCAAATACCTGTACTTTCTACTTCTTACATGTTGAACTCAAATACCTGTACTTTCTACTTCTTACATGTTGAACTCAAATACCTGTACTTTCTACTTCTTACATGTTGAACACAAATACCTGTACTTTCTACTTCTTACATGTTGAACACAAATACCTGTACTTTCTACTTCTTACATGTTGAACACAAATACCTGTACTTTCTACTTCTTACATGTTGAACCCAAATACCTGTACTTTCTACTTCTCACATGTTGAACCCAAATACCTGTACTTTCTACTTCTTACATGTTGAACTCAAATACCTGTACTTTCTACTTCTTACATGTTGAACTCAAATACCTGTACTTTCTACTTCTTACATGTTGAACACAAATACCTGTACTTTCTACTTCTTACATGTTGAACACAAATACCTGTACTTTCTACTTCTTACATGTTGAACACAAATACCTGTACTTTCTACTTCTTACATGTTGAACCCAAATACCTGTACTTTCTACTTCTTACATGTTGAACACAAATACCTGTACTTTCTACTTCTTACATGTTGAACTCAAATACCTGTACTTTCTACTTCTTACATGTTGAACTCAAATACCTGTACTTTCTACTTCTTACATGTTGAACCCAAATACCTGTACTTTCTACTTCTTACATGTTGAACTCAAATACCTGTACTTTCTACTTCTTACATGTTGAACACAAATACCTGTACTTTCTACTTCTTACATGTTGAACTCAAATACCTGTACTTTCTACTTCTTACATGTTGAACACAAATACCTGTACTTTCTACTTCTTACATGTTGAACCCAAATACCTGTACTTTCTACTTCTTACATGTTGAACTCAAATACCTGTACTTTCTACTTCTTACATGTTGAACACAAATACCTGTACTTTCTACTTCTTCCATGTTGAACTCAAATATCTGTACTTTCTACTTCTTACATGTTGAACACAAATACCTGTACTTTCTACTTCTTACATGTTGAACCCAAATACCTGTACTTTCTACTTCTTACATGTTGAACCCAAATACCTGTACTTTCTACTTCTCTCATTTTCCAAACAGCTGGTTCCTTTAGTCTGAATGTGTGTTTGGTGGCGTGATCATTATTCTTTAGAGTCATTGCGTGCCTATTGATTTGAACACGATCACACGCACACACACACACCATCACACATGTGTGTATATTTATACTACATGTGTGTATTTACACTACATGTGTGTATTTATACTACATATGTATATTTATACTACAGTACATGTGTGTATATTTATACTACACTACATGTGTGTATTTATACTACATGTGTGTATATTTATACTACATGTGTGTATATTTATACTACACTACATGTGTGTATATTTATACTACACTACATGTGTGTATTTATACCACATGTGTGTATATTTATACTACACTACATGTGTGTATTTATACTACATGTGTGTATATTTATACTACATGTGTGTATATTTATACTACACTACATGTGTGTATTTATACTACATGTGTGTATATTTATACCACATGTGTGTATATTTATACTACACTACATGTGTGTATTTATACTACATGTGTGTATATTTATACTACATGTGTGTATATTTATACTACATGTGTGTATATTTATACTACACTACATGTGTGTATTTATACTACATGTGTGTATATTTATACTACATGTGTGTATTTACACCACAGACCGTAATGAAGAAGGTTAATAATCTGTTTCTCTCAGATTCGCCCGGTCTGCCCAAAATACCGACCATCTTGAACCCGGCTAAGGAGCAGATCTTCACGGTCAAACGGGGTGAGTGAAGCATGCAGTGTTGCATCATGGGAGTTGTAGTGTTCAGCTTCAGTGTGGCTCCTCCTCTCCTCGCGTACAAAGCAGTAAAAATAGTTTCAGATTGTGGCTAACGCTAACGCTAGCTCCCCAAATCAGCAAAATGTAGTTTTTAAAATGTTTTGGAAACTCTAAATTATTCATAAATCATTTAGAATATTTATAAACGTTGATGCATACCCATTGATTATCTCTCAACAGACTAATTAGTTATTTTAATAAACTCTATTTGTATAAAATGTCGGCTATTTTAATTTATAACAAACATCTGGCCACTGCATGGGGGGTGATTAACATCGCATTCATCACTGGAGCTCTGTTGCAACGCTGCGGAGAAACTGCAGCTGCATCAGAACCTCACTGAGAACAGGAGAAAGAGTCAGGGGCCGGTTCATCAGAACCTCACTGAGAACAGGAGAGAGAGTCAGGGGCCGGTTCATCAGAACCTCTGATGAACCGGCCCCTGACTCTTTCTCCTGTTCTCAGTGAGGTTCTGATGCAGCTGCAGTTTCTCCGCAGCGTTGCAACAGAGCTCCAGTGATGAATGCGATGTTAATCACCCCCCATGCAGCGGCCAGATGGAGCTTCATGTGTTCCTCACTTTATGGGTTTATGGCAGCTCCACCTGCAGCTGTTCACACACACCAACACACACACAACACACACACACACACCATCACTCACACACACACACACCAACACACACACACACGCACACACACCAACACACACCATCACTCACACACACACACACCATCACACACACCATCACACACACCAACACACACACACACACACACACACACACCAACACACACACAACACACACACCATCACACACACACACACACACCAACACACACACCATCACACACCAACACACACACCAACACACACACCAACACACACACCGACACACACCGACACACATACCAACACTCACACCAACACACACACCAACACACACACCATCACACACACACACACACACCAACACACACACCATCACACACCAACACACACACCAACACACACACCATCACACACACACACACACACACACCAACACACACACCATCACACACCAACACACACACCAACACACACACCAACACACACACCAACACACACACCGACACACACCAACACACACACTCTGAACTTCTCTAGATTGGTTTCCTGAGAGCGTCTCCTCGCGGCAGATTCAACTCTCTCAGAGCTAACAGAGCGAGAAGAATTAGCTGCAGGAGCTCGTCCAATAAGAACAGGCCGTTAGGACACACACCATCACACACACACACGCACACACACACACACCAACATACATACCAACACACACACCAACATACATACCATCACTCACACACACACCAACACACACACACACACACACACACACACACACACACACACACACCAACACACACACACACACACACACACACACACACAGTATCACTGGTGGTGATGACACAAAAATTATTTCGAAAGACATGCAAAACGACCACAATAAGGACCAAAAAAATACAGAAAATTAAAACTGAAAAGGATTTCTACTAAGTCACACAAAAGACAACTACATGAGACTCAAAATGACCTCGAAAATACTTCAAAGAGACTCAACATGACTTCAAAGAAACACAAAAATACTTCAAAGAGACTCAACATGACTTCAAAGAAACACAAAAATACTTCAAAGAGACTTCAGTGAGACACAAAATGACTTCAAAGAGACTCAACATGACTTCAAAGAGACTCAAAAGATTCTTTCATCACTTCTTAATCTGAATCTTAACGTGCAGGATTCATGGGTAGTTTTACATCTCCAGGTTCACTGGCAGTCCGTCTGTTTTCTTTTGTTTTTCCTTTCCCCCTCTTTTATTTATTTATTTTTTAACAGATTTTTCTTACTGTTCCGGACTTCCCCCTTTTTCTTATTATGTTATGTTTTTTACTTCAAAGAGACTTCAAAGAGACTCAAAATAACTTCAAAGAGACTCAAAGAGACTTCAAAGAGACTCAAAGTGACTTCAAAGAGACTCAAAGTGATTTCAAAGAGACTCAAAATAACTTCAAAGAGACTCAAAGTGACTTCAAAGAGACTCAAAGAGACTTCAAAGAGACTCAAAGAGACTTCAAAGAGACTCAAAGTGACTTCAAAGAGACTCAAAATAACTTCAAAGAGACTCAAAGTGACTTCAAAGAGACTCAAAGAGACTTCAAAGAGACTCAAAGAGACTTCAAAGAGACTCAAAGAGACTTCAAAGAGACTCAAAGTGACTTCAAAGAGACTCAAAATAACTTCAAAGAGACTCAAAGTGACTTCAAAGAGACTCAAAGAGACTTCAAAGAGACTCAAAGAGACTTCAAAGAGACTCAAAGTGACTTCAAAGAGACTCAAAGTGACTTACATACTGTAACTGTCAGATTATATTCATATGACACTAATCTTCTTGCTGTGATCCAGACTCTGAGGTGCGTCTGGTTTGCAAAGCTCTGCTCCCGTACCTGGAAGACGCTCCCTGGGACCTCTGGTGGACGGTGGACGGGAAGACTCTGGACAAGCTGCCCGACCGCTTCTCCAAACAGAACAGGTACGAGGAGACCGCTGCCCAGTAAGCCGGTTCGAATCCCGAGCCGGACGAACATATCAGGCACTGTCCTACCCTCTGTCTCCCCTCTGTCTCCCCTCTCTCTCCCCCTCTCTCCCCTCTGTCTCCACTCTGTCTCCCCTCTGTCTCCCCCTCTCTCCCCTCTGTCTCCTCTCTCTCTCCCCTCTCTCTCCCCTCTGTCTCCCCTCTGTCTCCCCCTCTCTCCCCTCTGTCTCCCCTCTCTCTCCCCTCTCTCTCCCCTCTCTCTCCCATCTGTCTCCCCTCTCTCTCCCCTCTCTCTCCCCTCTCTCTCCCCTCTGTCTCCCCTCTCTCTCCCATCTGTCTCCCCTCTCTCTCCCCTCTGTCCTCCCCTTTGTCTCCCCTCTGTCCTCCCCTTTGTCTCCCCTCTGTCTCCCCTCTGTCTCCCCTCTCTCTCCCATCTGTCTCCCCTCTGTCCTCCCCTCTGTCTCCCCTCTGTCTCCCCTCTCTCTCCCCTCTCTCTCCCCTCTGTCTCCCTCTCTCTCCCCTCTCTCTCCCCTCTCTCTCCCCTCTGTCCTCCCCTCTGTCCTCCCCTCTGTCTCCCCTCTGTCTCCCCTCTGTCTCCCCTCTGTCTCCCCTCTCTCTCCCCTCTCTCTCCCCTCTGTCTCCCCTCTCTCTCCCCTCTCTCTCCCCTCTCTCTCCCCTCTGTCCTCCCCTCTGTCCTCCCCTCTGTCTCCCCTCTGTCTCCCCTCTCTCTACCCTCTCTCTCCCCTCTGTCTCCCCTCTCTCTCCCTTCTGTCTCCCTCTTTCAACTCTACTATCACAGAAATGCATCCTGAGTCTCATTCCATGATATGCGTCACTGTAACTTTCTTTCTTGGGTTTTTCCCACAGTTTAAATATTTCAGTTTGATGTGAGCTACAGCTTCTTCACACCTTCAACACAGACTGGCTTCCTCTTGTTCTCATTCAACAGAAGGTGTGACCGGTGTCAGGCCGATTATCATCCCCTAACCCCCGTGTAGCCCCCACTCTGTAATACCCTGTAATGTAGTTTCATTGGCTGTTCCCATCGTTTGCTCTCTTCCCTTAAAGAGTCTTGTCATTTGTTTGATGGAGGTTCAGATGTCTTTAGCACACATTGGTCCAGGTTATCTGGCCTTCCAGCTGGGAATATATTGATTCTGTTAAATGCTATAACTCTTTATTAAAGAACATAACTTTGGTTTAAGCTGGTATATTTCTTCATTTCTTACCAGAAGGTGATTATATGTGGAGTTTCCACCTCGAAAACAACCTAAAAAAGAGAGTGAAATAGATTTCCTGCTTCCTTCGGTTCACCCAGCAGTCCTGGACCAAACCCAAACGTAGACTTTAGGATTGCCAGGAACAAGTGCAGTGCATGAAATCTATGAATATTTATATGGCAGAGCTCAGCGGGGTCAGGCGTGCAGGATTTATGGCTCGTTTTAAATCTGCAGGTCACTGACAGGCCGGGTTTACGACGTCTGAGTGCTTTATTTTGAGTGTGTGTGTGTGTGTGTGTGTGTGTGTGTGTGTGTGTGTGTGTGTGTGTGTGTGTGTGTGTGTGTGTGTGTGTGTGTGTGTGTGTGTGTGTGTGTGTGTGTGTGTGTGTGTGTGTGTGTGTGTGTGTGTGTGTGTGTGTGTGTGTGTGTGTGTGTGTGTGTGTGTGTGTGTGTGTGTGTCTCTTCTGAATCTGAACTCGATGCAGGACTTATGGGTAACATCAGATCTCCAGGTTCACTGCAGTCCGTCTCTTTGTATGTCGTGTGAGAGCTTTATTTTGAAATATACGACATGGGTCTTTTTTATCAATTTTTTCTTTTTATTTCTTTTGTTTTTCTTCGTTTTTACTTATTTATCTTATTTTTCATTTTTTCAATATTTTCTATTTATTTGATTTCTTCCATTTTTCCTTTTACAATTTGTCCCCTCTTTTTGTTTTTATTTCCTTATTTCCTTATTTCCTTACTCATCCCCTTCTTATTTCTAACCTGGATTTATCAGCATTTATGGATAATATGGTTTCTAAGTTCAGTGAATTCTGTTTTACAGCTTTTCGTTTGAAATGTACTTCATTTGTTCTTCTTCTTCTTGCAGGATGTATTGCTCGTGTATTCTTCGTGTTGTATTCTTCGTGTTGTATTCTTCGTGTTGTATTCTTTGTGTTGTATTCTCCGTGTTGTATTCTCCGTGTTGTATTCTTCGTGTTGTATTCTCCGTGTTGTATTCTTCGTGTTGTATTCTTCCGTGTTGTATTCTCCGTGTTGTATTCTCCGTGTTGTATTCTTTGTGTTTTATTCTCCGTGTTGTATTCTCCGTGTTGTATTCTTCGTGTTGTATTCTTTGTGTTGTATTCTTCGTGTTGTATTCTCCGTGTTGTATTCTTCGTGTTGTATTCTCCGTGTTGTATTCTCCGTGTTGTATTCTCCGTGTTGTATTCTTCGTGTTTTATTCTCCGTGTTGTATTCTCCGTGTTGTATTCTCCGTGTTGTATTCTTCGTGTTGTATTCTTCGTGTTGTATTCTCCGTGTTGTATTCTCCGTGTTGTATTCTTCGTGTTTTATTCTCCGTGTTGTATTCTTCGTGTTGTATTCTTCGTGTTGTATTCTCCGTGTTGTATTCTTTGTGTTGTATTCTTCGTGTTGTATTCTCCGTGTTGTATTCTTCGTGTTTTATTCTCCGTGTTGTATTCTCCGTGTTGTATTCTCCGTGTTGTGATGTCTTTCGTGTTGTATTCTTCGTGTTGTATTCTCCGTGTTGTATTCTTCGTGTTGTATTCTCCGTGTTGTATTCTCCGTGTTGTATTCTTCGTGTTGTATTCTTCGTGTTGTATTCTCCGTGTTGTATTCTCCGTGTTGTATTCTCCGTGTTGTATTCTCCGTGTTGTATTCTCCGTGTTGTATTCTTCGTGTTGTATTCTCCGTGTTGTATTCTTCGTGTTGTATTCTCCGTGTTGTATTCTTCGTGTTGTATTCTCCGTGTTGTATTCTTCGTGTTGTATTCTCCGTGTTTTATTATTTGTGTTGTATTCTCCGTGTTTTATTCTTTGTGTTGTATTCTCCGTGTTGTATTCTTCGTGTTGTATTCTCCGTGTTGTATTCTCCGTGTTGTATTCTTCGTGTTGTATTCTCCGTGTTGTATTCTCCGTGTTGTATTCTTCCGTGTTGTATTCTTCGTGTTGTATTCTCCGTGTTGTATTCTTCGTGTTGTATTCTCCGTGTTGTATTCTTCGTGTTGTATTCTTTGTGTTGTATTCTTCGTGTTTTATTCTCCGTGTTGTATTCTCCGTGTTGTATTCTCCGTGTTTTATTATTTGTGTTGTATTCTCCGTGTTTTATTCTTTGTGTTGTATTCTCCGTGTTGTATTCTCCGTGTTGTATTCTCCGTGTTGTATTCTTCGTGTTGTATTCTCCTTGTTGTATTCTCCTTGTTGTATTCTTCGTGTTGTATTCTCCTTGTTGTATTCTTCGTGTTGTATTCTTCGTGTTGTATTCTCCGTGTTGTATTCTCCGTGTTGTATTCTTCGTGTTGTATTCTCCGTGTTGTATTCTTCGTGTTGTATTCTTTGTGTTGTATTCTTCGTGTTGTATTCTCGTGTTGTATTCTCCGTGTTGTATTCTTGTGTTTGTATTCTCTGTGTTGTATTCTTCGTGTTGTATTCTCCGTGTTGTATCTCCGTGTTGTATTCTTCGTGTTGTATTCTTCGTGTTGTATTCTCCGTGTTGTATTCTTCCGTGTTGTATTCTCCGTGTTGTA
>JAPTMU010000711.1:0-25671 GCA_028583405.1 Pogonophryne albipinna
TTGTACAAAGGAAAATCTTTACTTGTGCAAAAAAGGGAAACTGCTGCCAGGAAACCAGGCATTGTGTTATTGTCGTTCCTTCAGCCAAGGACGATGACGAAGGAGAACAGAACGGTACTTCCTGTTCATCTCAGATAACAAAACATCTGATATGATCCCCACGCTGAGAGGAGAGGAAGGTGATGGACGAGGAATAAAGAGTAGCAAGAAGTAATCACACACACTCATTTGACACTACATGATATACACCTGGACATCAGCAGGAGAGGACTCTTTAAAGTAGAGACACTACATACTAATATACACCTGAACATCAGCAGGAGAGGACTCTTTAAAGTAGAGACACTACACACTGATATACACCTGGACATCAGCAGGAGAGGACTCTTTAAAGTAGAGACACTACATACTGATATACACCTGAACATCAGCAGGAGAGCACTCTTTAAAGTAGAGACATTACATACTGATATACACCTGAACATCAGCAGGAGAGGACTCTTTAAAGTAGAGACACTACATACTGATATACACCTGAACATCAACAGGAGAGGACTCTTTAAAGTAGAGACACTACATACTGATATACTCCTGAACATCAGCAAGAGAGGACTCTTTAAAGTAGAGACACTACATACTGATATACACCTGAACATCAGCAGGAGAGGACTCTTTAAAGTAGAGACACTACATACTGATATACACCTGGACATCAGCAGGAGAGGACTCTTTAAAGTAGAGACACTACATACTGATATACACCTGAACATCACTCTGCTGTCTGATGAAACAACAATATCCATCATTGTCTTTTTGTCAGATGCCTGTTTGGATTAAATGATATATTTCAGTCTAATTCAGTTTGAGATGCGGCTGACGTGAAGGTCATGTCTGAGCTCCTAGTGTCACATTTACAGGACGAACATCATCTGTGGCTGTGAACACACACACACACACACTCCTCAGGCAGTGTGTGTGTTTCTACAGAGCGACGGTACTACCTGCTGTTGTGTCTTCTTCTATTGTCCAGGAGATAAAGCCGACGATAACACAACAGGATTCCCCTGAGCGGCATCACATTGTAAGGCGTGTGTGTGAGAGTGTGTGTGGGGAGGAAAGGGAGATTGTAGGGGTTCCCCAAAGCAATTTCTTATTTCTAAAAATAGCTGCAGCTCTGCAAACGTGAACCAGAGGAAAAAACACATCTCCATCCAAGACATGTATTCAAATGGAGAGAGGGAGAGGGATTGAAATATGCTCTCGCCAAAATACACCATTAAAATGTGCTTTTTAATGATATAATTAAATAGCACAGTAAAAAGATCCCATCTGCAATTGTAATGGAATATTTTAAGACTTCAGTATTTCTAATTTCAGTATTTTTCTACCACTGCCTGAATTACACGTGTGACCCAGATGTTTTGAGCAGACTTGACGGATTACATGTAACGGGATAATTAGGGTACAAAAAGAAGGTAACTGTAATCCCGTAAAAAAGATTACTGGTGTATTTAAAATAAATGGGGATTACTAGCAGGATACATTTTAAATAAAGAACGATATATTACACATATTATAATATATATATTACAAGGCACATGCAATGAAACGCCTATACTTTATCATCATTAAGGGTGCTAGTTTGAATAAAGCTTTCATTGGGTGGGAATTGAGGAAACTGTCTGAATGTGTTTTTAATATCTTCTATTTTTAAAGCAGTGGGAAGACACTTCATTTATTGGACGAACATATTTGCTTCATGCAATTAACTTATCAATTAGACCTTGCCTACAGTATATACATTTATTTGCATTGCATTTGATATTGGGGTAATGGAAACATAACAGAAAGTAATCAGACTACAATAGGCCAGGCTACTTTTAATGTTTTAAAGCCTTTTTTTACATGCAGTACACCTGATCTGCTCAAATAAAAAATACCACCTTTGCTTTGGCACTGGAGAGAAAATGAGGTAACATTACTTTTATATTGTAATACTCAGATTACAGGTTTTCGGATGTGTAATTAAGTCGATCATTTGTTTATATATAATTTACAAGTCAGTCATATTTTAGTTTATCAATTTGACACTGCTTAAGTTTGTATAGTGGGATAATTCTCATGTTTCATTTCATTATTGTTTTACACGTTCGAAATAAATCAAATAATCAAAAAACAGGTAACTAACAGATCACATTTCTCCCCGCCCAGCAGGGCTGCCTTAATGCACGGGCTGACCTGGAGCTGAAGCCCAGGGGCCGACGGAGAGCGGGGGCCTACGGAGAGCGGGGGCCTATCATGAGCCAATAAAAAGAAAAAAAAGTCAATTTTTATTTTTTTTATTTCTGATGTTTTACATTTTTTTTTAAATAAACAAAGTCTTGGCTTTCAGAATATGAAACTTTTATTTACAAAATCACACGATAAATACATTTTTGAAGCTTGTAAAGGGAAGAAGACAGCTCTCCCTCACCACTCTGCTGTTCTGCTGTTCCCCTCCCTCCGCTGAAATTATGAATGTAAGGCGTATAGTAATCATAGATAACACGGCAGGGTCCGTTACAGTTTGTTTTCATCTGGTTTCAAATAAACAAAGTCTTGGCTTTCAGAATATTAAACTTGTTTCGGCAAATTCAGATGATAAATACAACTTTGAAGCTTCGGCATAATTACAAGCGGAGAACGGAGTAACTTAACGTCACAGCAGGCATAACAACAGCCGGTGTTTCTTGTGAGGGTTTTCCCCGGGAAACAAACACAATACACACAAACGGAAAAATACACAAACACACACGTATACACACACACACACACTCGCGAGCTTCCCCCAGTAATCCAAACGAAAATATCTTCCCCCCGTAGTATTTTGATCATTTGCTCCACTAATCAATCAGATCGATGGATTCCAGAGATGACTCCGTAACAGTCAGTGGGCACCACTTAACAGCCAATCAGAATGAGAATAGGTTTCACATGTGACTTATTCAAATTGCGAGTGATTGAGTGACAGATGAAGGTTGTTTAAGAGAAAATGTCGGGGAAGAAAAAGTTTGAGAGTGGCGCTCGGAAAAGGAAATTGTTGAGGGAAAAGGAGTTTCGAGACAAGCAGCTATTACAAAACATGCCGAAGCTTACAGGTTATTTTAAACCTGTAGGCCAGGATGAGGAGGAAGGACAGATGAGTTCTGTACCGACCGGCAGCGGTGCCGGCCGCGGGGCCTCGGAGCCAAGTAGGCCGTCTGGTTCTGATAGCGATGGAGTAGCTGGAGAGGAAGAACAGACAGGAGGGACATTATCTGTTGGAGGAGATGGAGAGGACGACGAGGACTTGCTACGTGGAGGGGAGCCAACGGCAACCGGACAAATACATGAGGGAGGCCCGATACGTCACTCATCTGGAGGAGAGGACCAGGCGCGCGCAGAGCAGAGTGGAGAAGTGCGATCACAGAGCCTGCCGAGGCTATAAATGACTTTGATTTGTTGTTTAACGAGGGGGCCTACAAAAAAAAAAAATCAGCCCCAGGGCCTGATGGCAGGTTAAGGCGGGCTTGCCGCCCAGATGTTAAAGGTTCCGTGTCATGGCCATTTCTACTGATCATAACTCCATTGTTGAGGTCTACTAGAATAGATTTAAATTGTGCAATTTTCCAAACTCACATTGGTTTCTCATCCAGCATCTCTGTGTAGTCTGTGTATTCACTCTCTGTCCTACACAGCTTGTTGGAGCTCCGGCCCCCCCCCCCCCCCCCCTCCCTGTGAGCCCAGTGTGCTCTGATTGGTCGGGACGTTGAGAGGCTCGTTGCTGTGAGGAGCGGACAGGTTTCCGGATCGGTGATAAAGCAAGAACAAGCGAAACTCATCCTGAGCACACAAACACTCACAGCCGAAGTGAAAACAATAAGTGTGGCTTGATATTGAGAAAGAAAAAGGTTTATAGCGCTGTGAGAATGGGTCTGCGGAGAGCATTTCTCCACCATCCCAACTCGTCTATTACCAGCGTTCAGGGAGCTCTATGCAAGTCAATGGGACTCCCTGTTAGTTAGCCAAGGGGTCCTGGTGTGTGAGGAGCTCCGCGGATTGGTCCATTTCGACCAATCCGGTCATTTGTTGTTGATGTGGGTGTTCACACGTCACAGAACCCAGGAAGCAAACAATGGAAGAAGAGAAATGTCCAACGAGGCGTTCTGGGGCAGCACAGACAGGTCTTCTCTGTGTTAGAGCTGTACTCGCTACAGGGTGCACTTTGAGGGTTTGTGACTCTGCAGACCGTTTACATGCAGAACAACCTTCATAACACAAGGGGACGGGTAACAACCGGAAAAGCATGACATGGGACCTTTAAGAGACATTCAGTCGGAGCTGCTTTCAGCTTCACTGTGTGTGTGTGTGTGTGTGTGTGTGTGTGTGTGTGTGTGTGTGTGTGTGTGTGTGTGTGTGTGTGTGTGTGTGTGTGTGTGTGTGTGTGTGTGTGTGTGTGTGTGTGTGTGTGTGTGTGTGTGTGTGTGTTGGACTTCAAAACAGGAATCATAATGAAAGAGGAGTGGGCTTAAAGCTCCTCTAATCCCGTGTGAAAGGGAGCGGCTCGCAGCAGCACTTCTTTTATCCTCGTCATTCAGAGGGTGTAAACAAACGCTGAGCCAGCACTTCCTGCACTGCAAGCACTGCGCATTATATTACATAGTACCTCATCGCATGGCTGCTAACCCAGAGAGAGAGAGGGGGGGTCCTTTACTTTGATAGATTTTAAATGGAGTTGGGTTAGTTGGGTCTAGGTGTTTGATAGATATGAACCCCCTACCCTCAGGTCTACTGGACTTTTAATTATAATTTAATCATATATTATTTGTTTAATAATACCTCATTTATATGTATTTATTGTAAAGATATATATATTTTATTATATTATTTTTTATATTTTTATGTAATTCTCATTTATGTATTCATTATTCTTATTATATACAGTCCTGTGTTTATTGACTGTTTTCATAAATTGCATATTTGTATTTATTTATTATTTAATTATTTATTTGTATTGTGTCCACCCTCCCTCATTCTCTCTTCTTCCTTTCCTCTTTCCTTCATCCTCCCCTCTTCCAATACTCTTGCTCCCTCCATCCTGCTTTACTCCCTCCTGCTGCCATCAGGGTGATGTATCCTAGCAACAGTGGCATCCCGCCTATTCAGCATCCGGATGAACTAAATGTTTAAATCAAGAGAAGAGACATTCTGTTCAGGTGTATATCAGAATGTAGTGTCTCTACTTTAAAGAGTCCTCTCCTGCTGATGTTCAGGTGTATATCAGTATGTAGTATCCCTACTTTAAAGAGTCCTCTCCTGCTGATGTTCAGGTGTATATCAGTATGTAGTGTCTCTACTTTAAAGAGTCCTCTCCTGCTGATGTTCAGGTATATATCAGAATGTAGTGTCTCTACTTTAAAGAGTCCTCTCCTGCTGATGTTCAGGTGTATATCAGTATGTAGTGTCTCTACTTTAAAGAGTCCTCTCCTGCTGATGTTCAGGTGTATATCAGTATGTAGTGTCTCTACTTTAAAGAGTCCTCTCCTGCTGATGTTCAGGTGTATATCAGTATGTAGTGTCTCTACTTTAAAGAGTCCTCTCCTGCTGATGTTCAGGTGTATATCAGTATGTAGTGTATCTACTTTAAAGAGTCCTCTCCTGCTGATGTTCAGGTGTATATCAGTGTGTAGTGTCTCTACTTTAAAGAGTCCTCTCCTGCTGATGTTCAGGTGTATATCAGTGTGTAGTGTCTCTACTTTAAAGAGTCCTCTCCTGCTGATGTTCAGGTGTATATCAGTATGTAGTGTCACTACTTTAAAGAGTCCTCTCCTGCTGATGTTCAGGTGTATATCAGTGTGTAGTGTCTCTACTTTAAAGAGTCCTCTCCTGCTGATGTTCAGGTGTATATCAGTATGTAGTGTCACTACTTTAAAGAGTCCTCTCCTGCTGATGTTCAGGTGTATGTCAGTATGTAGTGTCTCTACTTTAAAGAGTCCTCTCCTGCTGATGTTCAGGTGTATATCAGTATGTAGAGTCTCTCCTGCATGATCAGGGTTTTTGTGTTTCCTGTTTTATTCTGAAATGTATTTTTTTCTTATTTGTTGTCTTGTTTTACTTCCTGTCTCTGTTTCTTCCTGCTTTTTGTGATGATCTGCCTCGCCCCAATCCTATCCATCTGTGTTGTTACTTACCTTTTTCAGCTGTGTTTTGTCACATTGATTAGTCCTGTGTCTAAATATCCCTAATGTTCTCTGTCGATTCGTCGTATATTGGTTTGTTGTAGTTCCTGAGCCCATATTTTCATCTTGTAACCCCCTGGTTTTGTTAGTCATGATCCTGGAGTTATCACAGTTTGTTCCTGGTTTTGTTTTGCTGTTTTCCTTCTTTTTGGGTTATTACCTTGTGTTTCTGATATGCTTTAGTTAATAAGCTTTTGTTTTGCTTTTTATACCTAGCTTCTTTGTGTTTTCTCCACCATCTACACACTCAGAAATGAGCAACAATAAACCCAAACCCCAGGGGTGAATGAAATAAAGTGAATTAACTCAAGTACTGGGTCATAGTATAGGGTGCATTTGATATATAACGCAGTGCAGCATGGTAGAGTGGGTCAAGTTGGGCCAAAACAGTGGGACAGGCAAATCTATAGATGGTATCACCGTAGTCCAGCTGGGACAGGAATAAGCCAGAGACCAACCTTTTACGGGAAGAAGTTGAAAAACAACATTTAAGTCTGTAAAGGAAGCCAAGAGTGAATTTCAATTTCTTAGTTAGAACTTCAATATGGTGTTTGAAGTTCAGATTACTGTCCAACCAAAAGCCCAGATATCTGTATGTGTCGACAAACTCAACAGAAACACCATCAAGGGTGTCAATGGAGAGGCAAGAGGACGCTGACTTGGGAGCAAAAAGCATTGCTTTGGTTTTCTTACTGTTCAATAGCAGTTTGGAATCAAGAAGCGCATGCTGCAGCGTGATAAAGTCAGATTTTAGATTGGAAACGGCCATGTCCAGAGAAGGAGCACATGAGTATACAATAGTGTCATCAGCATACATATGATAGGTAGAAAATTGCATCTGATTACAAATATTGTTTACATATAATAAAAAGAGCAAGGGCCCCAAAATAGAGCCCTGTGGAACTCCCTTCTCCGAGGTGACAGGGTCAGAGACAGTACTACCCAACCTGACTTATTGAGTACGGTCGGTTAGATAACTTTGAAACAAGCAAATGGTGTTATGACCTAAACGAGACACCAACATAACAGACAGAATGTGGTGATCTACAGTGTCAAATGCTTGCTCAGTGTACAGTACTTGAGTAAGCTTGTGGATGTACTTGAGTAAACACTTCAGTTTAAAACATGACGCACGATGCTGGAAAAGAGTGAGCATTTAACTTTCCTTTGTGGTTCGAAACAATCCTATTTTTGCTTTTCTGACTCACTATCAGGTGAATTGATGAAAAGGCTTAAAAACAGACGAGAAGACCTTTAAAATAAAAACAGATGAAATGTTATTGTCTCTCTCACTGATGTGTCACTTGTCTATTTGTAGAAGCAGACAGATATTCAGGGTTAGAAACCTGTACAAAGAGGGGCTTCTTGGCTATAAACAACTGTATATTATAAATATCTCCATTGTTTATTCACTTTTATTCCATCCACTTATGACGGACTCTCTCCTGTGCAATTAAATAAAAACATAAGCTTTTTTATTCAAGTTGTTTCCATTCCATAAACATTAAACTTTAAGAACAATAATCTACTTGAAATTTAAATAAAATAACTGATGTGAATATTTTCACACATAATTTTCTCAAAAATGTGGATTTTTCAGGTATTTTTAAAGCAATGCAGCCACGTTTTCATTCATATCTTCTTTTGTCCTTTTTATGTAGTATTTTATCCAGTGTTCCTGACTCTCCCTGGAGCAGCAGAGGCTCTGGATGAAGCGTAAAGAATATCTGAAGGCCGGATCCTGTAAAATGCCGTTGAACAATGACTCCGCTCTGCAGAAACCCGCCGACGTGGCGCTTCTCTTTGAACCTGAGGATTAGCAGCTTGTCTCCTCAGAGGCCTGACGCTCCCTCACATTCAATGTTGCAATGTTGCAATGTTGCAGTTCAATTCACCTCCAGGTACCAAGTTTGAAAAGCTCCACAAACTGTTTTAACAAGAAAAAAGTCCAAAGCTATGCTAGCTAGCGTAATTAAGCCACATCACGCATCGTACAACCGTCATTACATTTATTGTTGTGATTAATTTCAGGCAGAACATCAACATTATTGTCCCAGTAGGTGAAAAGAACAAGCAAAATAATTGGGAAGCCTTCATCACAGACAGCCATAGCTTAATACAATCCAATATAAGAAGTTTTAAAAGCTCCACAAACTGTTTTAACAAGTAAAAAGTCCACATCTATGCTAAGCTAACGTAAGAGGGCGTATTTATGCCACATCACGCATCATACAGCCGTCTTTACATTCATGTTTCTGATTAATTTCAGGCAGAACATCAACATTATTGTCCCAGTAGGTGAAAAGAACAAGCAAAATGATTGGGAAGCCTTCATCACAGATAGTCACCTCGTAATACAATCCAATATTAACAGTAAATCGACCAAGGTGGCTATTTTTAAAAGAGCTTTAAAACTTGTGCAATACAACTAAAGGAGCTAATTATGTCAATGGAGTTTTTTCACGTCTGTGCTGACGTAATGTAGCATGAATGTATTGTTAGAAACTAAATGTTGCTGCTGTCTACATTCCTCCTGATGAATATTTAAAACATACACTACAGCAATACACCACTGTTTTGTCTGTATTTCGGTGTGCAACCCTGTGCTCAAGAGTGACGGTAAAAGCTTCTTGAAGTCACATTATGTGCAATGCCTTGTTGTAAATACACTGAACAAAAATATAAACGCAACACTGTTTTTGCTCCCATTTTTCATGAGATGAACTCAAAGATCTAAAACATTTTCTATATACACAAAATAACCATTTCTCTCAAATATTGTTCACAAATCTGAAAAAATCTGTGATAGTGAGCACTTCTCCTTTGCCGAGATAATCCATCCCACCTCACAGGTGTGGCATATCAAGATGCTGATTAGACAGCATGATTATTGCACAGGTGTGCCTTAGGCTGGCCACAATAAAAGGCCACTCTGAAACGTGCAGTTTTGCTTTATTGGGGGGGTCTGGGGGGGTCCGAAAACCAGTCAGTATCTGGTGTGAGGGGTAGGGGTAGGGGTAGGGTTAGGGTAATGTTGTGAATCGAGTGGCCTGTGTTCGTCGTCCATAACATACGCCTGCCCATACCATAACCCCACCACCACCATGGGCCACTCGATTCACAACATTACCCTACCCCTAACCCTACCCCTACCCCTCACACCAGATACTGACTGGTTTTCGGACCCCCCCAGACCCCCCCAATAAAGCAAAAATGCACGTTTCAGAGTGGCCTTTTATTGTGGCCAGCCTAAGGCACACCTGTGCAATAATCATGCTGTCTAATCAGCATCTTGATATGCCACACCTGTGAGGTGGGATGGATTATCTCGGCAAAGGAGAAGTGCTCACTATCACACATTTTTTCAGATTTGTGAACAATATTTGAGAGAAATGGTTATTTTGTGTATTTAGAAAATGTTTTAGATCTTTGAGTTCATCTCATGAAAAATGGGAGCAAAAACAAAAGTGTTGCGTTTATATTTTTGTTCAGTGTATTTCTCAAATTGGGATCAATTACGTACATCTTATCTTAAATAATGCTAGCATGCTCAAAAAGTCAGGCTCCATTTTAGTTTAGCATGTTAATTTGAAAATATTTGCTTATTGGCAGTAAACATAAAGTTATTATGTCTTTATTGAACAAGGACCTTGCATAAAATGACATTGATCTCAAAGAGAGAGAAGATGCTAAAAGCTAACACACATAACAATCAACAAACATGTCTTGGTGTCTGTCACACTTACACTTATAAAACAGATGAAAGTAAAGATCCTTAAAGTTTAAATACAAGCACATTCATCACAACAACTATTATATTACAGACAATTTAAGTACAGCTGGTGCCATTTCAGATATAAGTTCACAATGTCTCTGACACATCCTTTACTCAAGTAGAAGTACAGATACTCGTGTTTAGAAATACTCTGGTGAAAGTAGAAGTACTGACTAAACTTCTTTACTCAAGTAAAAGTAAAGAGGCTTTGAAATGTACTTCATTAAAAAGTACCCATAACTAGCAGCTGTTTTAAAGAGTACCTGACCTCCCTTTATACAATACAATACAACTTTATTTATAAAGCACTTTAAACCTCCAGACCAAAGTGCTGTACAGGCAAATAGATAAAACAAAGCATACAAAGAAGTAACACAGCTCAGCTCACACACCATAAAACAAGCACAAGTAAAAACAAAAAACAATTTAAAAGCAAAAAAGCAACACTCTGAAAGATGTTGAAACGCCAAATGTTAAAACGCTAAGGAGAAGAGGTGGGTTTTAAGAAGCGATTTAAAAGCAAGCAGTGTGGAGGCCTGTCTGATCTCCAGGGGCAGAGCGTTCCACAGTTTGGGAGCCGCTACAGAGAAGCAACGATCCCCTCTGAGCTTTGACCTGGTTTCTGGGCACATTCAGGAGCAGTTGGTCCGCTGACCTGAGAGGGCGGTTCGGCGTGTAATGCTGTAGCAGCTCAGTAAGGTATGGTGGGGTCATGCCATTTAGGGATTTAAAAGTAAATAAAAGAATTTTAAAATGGATCCTAAAATAAATTGGCAGCCAGTGGAGAGAAGCTAAAACAGGGGAAATGTGGTCATACTTCCGTGTGCCAGTTAAGAGCCTTGCTGCGACATTTTGCACCCGCTGCAGTCGTGCGAGGGAGGATCCACTGACCCCCATGTAGAGAGAGTTACAGTAGTCCAGCCGGGTGGTAACAAAGGCATGGATTACTGTCTCAAACTGCTGTCTGGAGAGAAAAGGTTTTATTTTGGCTAGCTGCCTCAGGTGATAAAAGCTCGTTTTTACCACCGACTTAATCTGACTCAAGTTTGAGTTCACGGTCCATTTTAATACCAAGGTTCGTAACGGTTCACTTGGTGTACTGATGCAAGGAACCCAGGTCTACAGAAGTGGTGTCAGTGGTGCTACCAAAAACCATTACTTCTGTTTTTCCTTCATTGAGTTTAAGGAAATTGCACGCCATCCAGGCCTTTATGTCATCTAGGCACTTTAGCAGTGGGCTAATTAAGTAACCCTCCTTCTTTTTTAGAGGGACATAAATCTGGCTATCGTCAGCATAGCAGTGGAATGCGATGCCGTGCTTTCTAAAAATGGACCCAAGAGGGAGCAAATAGAGGGAGAATAGCAGGGGGCCTAATACTGAGCCCTGTGGGACCCCATACAGGAGTGGAGCAGAGGATGACTCCGAGTCACCAAGGCTGACAGAGAAAGTTCTAGTGGAGTTTACCTTATTAATGAAAAAGTGAAGAAAATCTTCACAGACCGCGGTAGAGGTCTCCATAAAGCTATTCTGGGGGGCATTAAGGACCAAATCAATAGTCTGGAACAGAACACGTGGCTTATGACGATTTGACAGAAAGATGTCAGATAAAAGTTTGCTTTTGGCCTCTTTCACAGTGATCTGATAGAAACGCCAACACTCCCTCAACATTTCAAATGAAACTTGCAGTTTGTCCTTTTTCCATTTACGCTCAGCTCTACGGCAATCCTGTCGGACAGCCCGAGTCGTGTCATTTAACCAAGGCTCAGATTTAGTTTTAGGTTGCCTGGTTTTTAAAGGAGCAACAGTGTCTATGGCAGCTTTGCAAGTAGAGTGAAACCATGAGCTAAGCTCATCCGTGTCAGGTGACATAGGTTCCCGATTCACACAGTTCTGTCTAAACGCGACAGAGAACTGACCAGCAGTGGAGGGGTTAATAATGTGATCGCGCCGAGGAGCAGCGTGCGGTTTAACCGTTTCGCAAGCAAGACTCACATCAAATAATACAGGCATATGATCAGAGAAAAAGGTGTCACAAATCTCCAGGTTAAGAACGGGCAAACCATAAGATAAAACAAGATCAAGTGTGTGTCCGCGTTCCTGCGTTGGGCCAGACACAGACTGCACAAGATTAAAGGAATCAACAAGGTCTAAAAAGTCCTTATATTATATTAATAGAACAATAATGTCATTGTTAGCTAATGAATGTTTCCATGCTGAACAACGGCAACATGACAACGTTTCCATTGGTCCCTCTTCTTTAGAGAAGACCAGGAAATGATGGATACACGGATCGTGTTCAAATCAATAGGCACGCAATGACTCTAAAGAATAATGATCACGCCACCAAACACACATTCAGACTAAAGGAACCAGCTGTTTGGAAAATGAGAGAAGTAGAAAGTACAGGTATTTGAGTTCAACATGAGAGAAGTAGAAAGTACAGGTATTTGTGTTCAACATGTAAGAAGTAGAAAGTACAGGTATTTGGGTTCAACATGTGAGAAGTAGAAAGTACAGGTATTTGAGTTCAACATGTAAGAAGTAGAAAGTACAGGTATTTGGGTTCAACATGTGAGAAGTAGAAAGTACAGGTATTTGGGTTCAACATGTAAGAAGTAGAAAGTACAGGTATTTGTGTTCAACATGTAAGAAGTAGAAAGTACAGGTATTTGTGTTCAACATGTAAGAAGTAGAAAGTACAGGTATTTGGGTTCAATATGTAAGAAGTAGAAAGTACAGGTATTTGTGTTCAACATGTAAGAAGTAGAAAGTACAGGTATTTGTGTTCAACATGTAAGAAGTAAAAGTACAGGTATTTGTGTTCAACATGTAAGAAGTAGAAAGTACAGGTATTTGTGTTCAACATGTAAGAAGTAGAAAGTACAGGTATTTGTGTTCAACATGTGAGAAGTAGAAAATACAGGTATTTGTGTTCAACATGTAAGAAGTAGAAAGTACAGGTATTTGGGTTCAACATGTAAGAAGTAGAAAGTACAGGTATTTGTGTTCAACATGTGAGAAGTAGAAAGTACAGGTATTTGTGTTCAACATGTGAGAAGTAGAAAGTACAGGTATTTGTGTTCAACATGTAAGAAGTAGAAAGTACAGGTATTTGTGTTCAACATGTAAGAAGTAGAAAGTACAGGTATTTGTGTTCAACATGTAAGAAGTAGAAAGTACAGGTATTTGGGTTCAAAATGTAAGAAGTAGAAAGTACAGGTATTTGTGTTCAACATGTAAGAAGTAGAAAGTACAGGTATTTGTGTTCAACATGTAAGAAGTAGAAAGTACAGGTATTTGGGTTCAATATGTAAGAAGTAGAAAGTACAGGTATTTGTGTTCAACATGTAAGAAGTAGAAAGTACAGGTATTTGTGTTCAACATGTAAGAAGTAAAAGTACAGGTATTTGTGTTCAACATGTAAGAAGTAAAAGTACAGGTATTTGTGTTCAACATGTGAGAAGTAGAAAGTACAGGTATTTGTGTTCAACATGTAAGAAGTAGAAAGTACAGGTATTTGTGTTCAACATGTAAGAAGTAAAAGTACAGGTATTTGTGTTCAACATGTAAGAAGTAGAAAGTACAGGTATTTGTGTTCAACATGTAAGAAGTAGAAAGTACAGGTATTTGTGTTCAACATGTAAGAAGTAGAAAGTACAGGTATTTGTGTGTGTAAAAAGTCGTCAGAAAAATAAGTAGTGGAGTAAAGTACTGATACCAGAAAAATGTACTTCCCACCTCTGGTCTCTGAACAACCAACAGACATGACGCTGAAAACTAATAATAATAATAATGCATTTATTTTATATAGGCACCTTTCAAGGCTCTCAAGGTCGCCGTACAAACACATAAAAAACAAGATACACAATACATAACACCAGAAAACTCAATCCAATGTGTGATTTTCTGTTTGTTTTGCTTCATAATTCTTATTGACAGTAAGATGACTTGATCCATGAATTAGCCACAGCCGGTTAATAAAAGCCCAGCTGCTGAGGGTATTGTTTCGGAGGTTTTGAATGTATTCATGTGCCTGTGAAGCAGCTTATAGAGGAGCCTTGGCACGGCATCGTTTTCTCTCCTAATGGATTCTGGGCTCTGTAAATAGGCCATGGCACAGGAACAGAATGAATAATGCATGGAGGTGGATTCAAAAAATGACTTCCGGCTTCAACCAGGCTTCACTGAAACTCTGCTTTTGGAGAGGGACGGAGGAAAATCCAGATTCTTCAAACCAAAAATGTGTTATAAGATTTTAAGATTTCAAGGCTTTCATTTGTACATACTTGCAATGTAGTTATGTCAATTAAAATCTTAGGTCACTCCTCCAACAGTGCAACACAATAAAACAGATAAAATAGTGCAAGAAAATACAATAAAATAGAATAGAATAGTGCCATAAGAGTCTATATGCCGTACAAGTGATAAATAATGTGTAAGTTGGTAATAAGCAGTTTGTCTTTCTGCAAGAGTTAGATAAAGTAGTCCAGTATTTAAGTGAAATTTGAAATGCTATTGTCTTAAACTTCTCCACTACAAGAAACATACTTAGGCAAGGCAAGGCAAGTTTATTTATATAGCACCTTTCAGCACCAGGCAATTCAAGGTGCTTTACAAAAAATGAAAGACATTCAGACAAAGGCATTTAAAAACAGTAAAAGATAATAAAAGAAACATTAAAAGAAAAACAAAAAATGAAAGACATTAAGAAAATGGCATTTAAAATCAGTCATTAAAAAGAAAAGCTAATAAAATAAACATTAAAAGATAAAAGTTACAGTGCAGTCTAAGATATTATGAATAGTTCAATTCTTTAGGTTCTTGATTTTTAATTTACTCAAAGAACCTCCCTTTGGAAATCCGAACATTTCCGTCCAGATTTATAATTTAGACTGTTTTCACCATGTTTTGCTCGCATGACATCCACAATCGGACCCTCAGGAGGGTGTACTAGCCCCCTACTCTGCTTTGCGTTCCATAACAAAGTCTTTAAGTGTTACCTGAACACCCCGTGTTACCAAAACACTATTTTTCACCCGTCGGTGATGTGAGTTCAACATGTTAGTAAAAGTACAAAAGTATTAAAATAAGATAATAAACCTTTATTGATCCCTGTAGGACAATTCAGGTGTTTAAGCAGCAAAAGGAATACGATTGAAACACAAGGATTGATACAAATGTAAGTAACAGTACATCATAAAAATGTCAACATTAATACAATTGTGTAAGGCAAGCTGTTTACATATGTACAAATATGGGTAAAGTCTGTGTGCAATTGCAAATACTAGCAACAAAATGTAAATAAATTAAGTAGAATTTCCGCTAATGGCCATTTCAGTAACATGAAGTTCTGAAAATGTCTCTTTCGAAGTATTTTATATTTAAAGAATATTATATTATCCTGTTTTTATCTCATGTACAAGCATTTTAACCTTGAGGTTTGTCAAAGTGCATCAAATTGTTGTAGAAATGCATGATTTTAATGAGTAGAACTGTTTTTATGTGTAAAAAGTCCTTTTAAGTGTTGAATAAATGTAAATGAATGACAAGATTGTGGAGTAGAAATAAAACACAAGTAAAGTAAAATGATATCGAAATAAAACTTAAGTGCCGTATTTGAGTACTTTCCAGATGTATTTAATCATGGTATCTCATCTAATTGGATGCAGATTGGACGTGTCTTTAATGACCAGGCTCATCTTTAAGAAGGAAAACAAATATTTACACAGATTTAAATCCTTTCTTGACATTTCTGATGGTAATTTTCTAATATTTTCAGCGTGTTTCTCCTCAGCTTGTGTCTCCGATTGCTGTGAGTGTAGCAGGGATGATGCTAACGCTAACTGTGCTAACCTGTGAGTGTAGCAGGGATGATGCTAACTGCTAACCTGTGAGTGTAGCAGGGATGATACTAACGCTAACTGTGCTTACCTGTGAGTGTAGCAGGGATGATGCTAACTGCTAACCTGTGAGTGTAGCAGGGATGATACTAACGCTAACTGTGCTAACCTGTGAGTGTAGCAGGGATGATGCTAACGCTAACTGTGCTTACCTGTGAGTGTAGCAGGGATGATGCTAACGCTAACTGTGCTAACCTGTGAGTGTAGCAGGGATGATGCTAACGCTAACTGTGCTAACCTTTGAGTGTGTAGCAGGGATGATGCTAACTGCTAACCTGTGCTAACCTTTGAGTGTAGTAGGGATGATGCTAACGCTAACTGTGCTAACCTGTGAGTGTAGCAGGGATGATGCTAACGCTAGCTGTGCTAACCTTTGAGTGTGTAGCAGGGATGATGCTAACTGCTAACCTGTGCTAACCTGTGAGTGTAGTAGGGATGATGCTAACGCTAACTGTGCTAACCTGTGAGTGTAACAGGGATGATGCTAACACTAACTGTGCTAACCTGTGAGTGTAGCAGGGATGAGGCTAACGCTAGCTGTGCTAACCTGTGAGTGTAGCAGGGATTATGCTAACGCTAGCTGTGCTAACCTTTGAGTGTGTAGCAGGGATGATGCTAACTGCTAACCTGTGAGTGTAGTAGGGATGATGCTAACGCTAACTGTGCTAACCTGTGAGTGTAGTAGGGATGATGCTAACGCTAACTGTGCTAACCTGTGAGTGTAGCAGGGATGATGCTAACGCTAACTGTGCTAACCTGTGACTGTAGCAGGGATGATGCTAACGCTAGCTGTGCTAACCTTTGAGTGTGTAGCAGGGATGATGCTAACTGCTAACCTGTGCTAACCTGTGAGTGTAGTAGGGATGATGCTAACGCTAACTGTGCTAACCTGTGAGGTGAAGAGGATTACACAGCAGCAGAAACACAAACCAAAAACAGCTCTGTTAGAGAGGCTCTCATATCATCGTGATGCTATTTTAAGCTCCGTCAAAACTGCCTGCAGAGAGAGAGAGAGAGAGAGAGAGAGAGAGAGAGAGAGAGAGAGAGAGAGAGAGAGAGAGAGAGTCTTTTCATGATAATAACATCATTTAGCAGTGATGACAGTGAATGATCTGTATTTTCTTCTGTAGTCTCTTCCCTCAGTATGCAGCCTCTTTATGCAACCTGGTTTTGTTTTTCTATCTCATCAAGTCAGTCGGAGTCTGTTCTTCTTGACAAAACTGTTTGCTGTAGCAGGGCATCTTTTCTCCTGCAGATATATCCATTTTAGGGCCTTGAGCTGATGTTCATTTGTACATTTACCTTAAAAATTATGATCATTTTAACTCAGATTTTATTTTGAATAACTTTATTTGAAAGGCTGTTTTGATCTAACGGTCCTTGTGTGTCTTCGACCAAATCATCCAAGGGCAAACATAATAGTCTGTTTGCCAGCTCATATTGTGAACCCATGGAAATATTGAGTACACCAACGTTTTATGATAGAAATGTATAGGAAGGGTCCCAAGCACATAAAAGCTATATGCTAACTTGCATTTCGAAGTAAACCTGAAGATAGAAGCTGCCTGTCTCATCCAATGATCCAGAGTCCTTTAAAACTTCAAAATGGACCCAAAACTCATCAAAATCTGTCCACTGGGAGTACAAAAATGGATATTCTGGTTAAAACTGCCATGTTTGATCCTGAAAATGTTAGAAATGGATTCAACATCTCTAATAAACCCCTCGAAAAACACTCCAAGGTTTTATTTAACTACATTGTCTGCATGGACTATAATGCTTATTAATGCTAATTGTGCAAATTGGCCAACATATGCCAGTTAGCATCCAGCAGTTTCTATGTGCTGGGGACCCGTACTCTACATTTCTATCATAACACTTTGGGGTATTCAACATCTCCATGTTCACATTCTGGCAATACACGATAAAGCAGAAGATCACAGCTTCACAAAGACAGAACTAAACGAGTGTCGCTGTAACCTTCCTCCCTCTGACCTGCATCCATTGTGAGCCGCTGAGCTTCTTACGCAATAAGGTTTTTTATGCCAAGTGCTACAGGCTAGTTAAGTATTTATCAAGCCTCTTGTGTAATCTGGAGACGGCCATGCTTGATCTATTTTTCCTCACATTAAGAGTGTCTGTGCTCACAGAAAAACCCAGACGTCACGACCGGTGCTTCAGCCTCCGGGTGTGTGTGTGTGTGTGTGTGTGCGTGTGTGTGTGTGTGTGTGACGTGAGACGTGACATTTGGGGATAACTTAAACCCCTGGTGCCAAGCCACACACACACACACACACACACACACACACACACACACACACACACACACACACACAGAGTCCAGTCTGTCACCCGTCACAGCCTTGTCTCCATTAGAAACGGGGCAGAAGTGTAAAAATAAACCTCATCCTCTGGGCTTTTCGGCTTGTTGTTGTTGGAGACCAGGTTAAATGCAATAGGACAAATGCTAATAAAATGTTCTGCCAAAAGCAGGGAGGCTAGCATGCTAACAAACAGCATCCAATATTAAGATAAGATAAAGCTTTATTGTCTCCCTTAGGAGAAATTTGTCTTGGGCATCGAGATAATACACATAAAACATTCAGGTCAATCAGTCATAGATACAGAACAGAGATCACATATCACATGGCAAAGAAACAAACAAGAAACATACAGGTACAGCACTTTTCACAGTGTTACTTCCCTTAGTTATACATTTAGAAAAAGTGGACGATGGAGAGCCAAACACGTGTCAAACTCCAATCAGATTGAACTCTGACCAAAGTAAAGAAGGTGTGTCGATGGGTTTAGTCCTACATAAAGCAGAAATAATCTTTAAAGCTTATTTTTTAACAGGTATTTTAACTTCCTTTACATGATCAGGTCTCTTATTAGGACTTATTTGCGACTTCCACCTGAGGAGAGGTCAAATACGCCACAATAGAAAACACCTGTGTGGGTGTGCAGGAACTCAAATGTGCATCTAACGTCACCATAGATGAAATCAATCAATCAATCAATCAATCAATCAATCAATCAATCAATCAATGTTTATTTATATAGCCCAATATCACAAATGTTACATTTGTCTCAGTGGACTTCACAGTGTGTACAGAATATCAGTATGACAATACGACACCCTCTGTCCTTAGACCCTCTGTCCTCAGACCCTCTGTCCTTAGACCCTCACATCGTACAAGGAAAAACTTCCGGAGAAAACCCACAGTTTTAAAGGGAACATGGGAGAAACCTCAGGGAGAGCAACAGAGGAGGGATCCCTCTCCCAGGACGGACAGACGTGCAATAGATGCCGTGTGTAAATTGAAAAGATAATACATTTGCAACATAGGTAGTCCAAATGTTTGGAAATGCATGTGTGTATAATAGGAAGATGAATCCACGAGGATATCCATCCAGGACCTATGATCCAGGACCACAGCCACGACTCAAGATCCAGGGCTCGCAATGCAGGACACAGGACCGCAGGATCATCCATGACTCCGGATCCCAGCGTATATAGACACCAAAAAGAAAGAAATAACTGCATTTCCACTCACTTTAGTTACGTGACATGTCTAACCAGGCTACTTTAAACTCACTTGAATGTCTAAATGACACTGCTGCTGTTGGTCAGTGTTGTGAGGACAGACAAACCTGGAGTGTCTACTGTTTGTGAAGAGGCTGATTCACTAAAGGTTTGTGCATTTCAATGTCAAAATGTCCAATGTCTGCATGTGTTTGTTGATGTGTTGACCAGAAATATGTCACTTAACTCTTGAGGTAAATCTGGTTCTGAAAAAGGCAAGGCATTGGAGAAATTAAAAGACTAGAAATAAACAATTCAAAATGTAAACATCTCCAATAGAAATAAATTCAAAAAGTAGAAAATATACATATATTGAAATACAAATGTACAGTAAAAAATATAAAAAGCAATGTACATTATACTACAACATATAACAATGTAATGTGTAAAATATACATAACATATGGGATCTATGATAAAGTGTGTTACATGCATGAGTATAAATAAGTAATAGTTTAAATGTACATGATCATAAGTGCAGTGTTAAAGCCACATAGACCAGAATATTCATATAAGTCTGCAAAAGTGTTTTCTGTAACACAAGGAATTCAGTCTATAAATATTTTATGTTTGCGCTGAGTCTGACATTCAGTACGTGTGAACAACAATGTGTCGTAGTGCATGTAAAACAACTTTGTGCGTGACGTGTGCAGACGCAGTATGGAGCTACATTAGATGTTGTTGTGAAATTAATGAATTGAATGCAAGTTCTGCGCACACTAAAGGAGGAGTAGGAACATGTATATTGCCATATTTTATTCAATATGCTCCTGAGATAACTTTGTATTTTATTTGTTTTATTATTATAGCATTGTGAAGCACCTTGAGACAGGCAACCCTCTGAATCAGACTCCGATTGGCTGTGACTGCATCCACTCAGAGTGTCCGATTCAGAAACGTGACTCTTACACATTTTTTACATCACAAACAAAGATGGTGGATGAGAATAGATCTATAAAACGATAAGCAATGCGCCAGAATCAAGGTGAGACTATCCGCATCCTTTAAAACTCTACGCACATTCGTTTCACCTTAATAAGTAAACGACAGTTTGAGTGAGTTATGGCATTAGTTTGCTTCATTAAAGGTTGTTAATGAGTGTTCTCCAGTGCCTCCAGAGCATGCCCCCGGACCCCCCGAGAGGAGGCGACGACCCCCCTAAAGGATGTTCGGTCCACCCCCCACTTATACAAAATAGCACTGTACCCCTGCACCCCCCCCCCCCAACAGCTCCTGGGCTAAGCCCCGGATCTCCTACAATCCTAAATCCGCCACTGACTGGCGTGTCACAATTTGTGCACGCTGTCAACATGTTATTATTTATTTGTTGCTTAATTGGCTCCTTGAAGGTGTGTCTCCCCCGTAGTCTTTTAATAATTCAGAGGGGTCAACTTGAAAGCATTGGCAGTAACTAACCGGTGTGCATTTCCCCTCAAACAAAGCAAAACTATGAATGCACTTAAAACTTGATATCTCTTGTGAATCTCCCGGTGAACAATGTGAGACTGAGACGCCCTGACGAACACAGATCTGCTCCAGGAGGGCAGTGACATTTCAGATGACATTTAGAAGCCGGGCTAATTAATATGAGCAAGGGTGTGTTTCCAAACACGGTCCACACTGCACATTTAGATTGATTCCCCAAGGACAAAGGCTCTCTGTGCTATGTTGTCAGCTGTTTTCTCAGGATGTGTATTGCATTGATGATGCTCAACATATTGTTTGGTTAGATATGCTAACTTTGTAGCTGTATGGGTTTACAATTACAATTTATGTAAACAAGGACCATGCATACAAATGCCGTGAGACTGGATTGTAATCTCAGAAAAGAGAAGATAGGATTTATGCCAGATTTAAGCTAATAGCTAATTTCCATCTGCAGTCCTTACAGATCTGTCTGCAAATAAAATGAATATTGAATAGTTTGAATCTGAAGTTCGGGTTAGCAAAAGTAAAAGGCCTCTCGTGTAGCTCTTAGCAACACATGATACTGTGTCAGTCTTTGGAAACTGTAACCTAGTTGCTTTAGGTGTAAAATGTCAGCTTTTTTTAACTAGAAGTAGAGGATATTTTCTAGAGTTTGGGTTAGCAAAAATGAAAAGGCCTGTCGTGTAGCTCTTAGCTTAAGGTGACCAGATTTTCAAAATTAAAACCGGGGACATTTTGAGTTTTGCTGTCAATATATCATTAACATATCCAATTTTCTTCACTGTTAAAGAAAAAAGGGGGACAATTCTGGTTCAATGTAATTCGAACATTTGAACTGTTGGATACAAACAGAAGGACGATAGCTCATATATGAGACTTCAAAGGTCTTTTATTTTGAAACTCTACATCAGATGTTCCTGATTCTCTCTGAGTGACTAGATGGGGTGTCCTGCTATCACCCTGGAGTGAAATAAGTCTTTGATAATTTGACAGTTTTTTATTTATTCTTGTACAAAAACAGAAGGAAGTGAAATAAGTATTTTATTGAAGTGAAATAAGTATTTTATTGAATTCGAATGACCCTTTGATTATGGACGGTTTCCATTAAATAATAATCAAAATATAGATGGACAATAGATCTAATTTGAGATTTTAAACAGCATACATTTTAAATTGTGCTTCAAAAAGTAATGTTATTTTAGGAGTGTTGTGAGATGGTGTCAACATCAATTGAAATTAGTCACCCAGTGGAAATGTCAGATGTCTTCAAACTTACATTTTACATTCACTCAGTTATAATGTGGTAGTTATACATAGTTTGTTTTAAATTATTATTGATCACATTATATAGTACATATTTCTTAATTTAAGCTCCAGTATATATGAATATGTTTGGTGTGTTTTTTAGGTATATTTGTTATTGACCGAGTAAACGCTTTTATTTTGAAGGCAATTTTTACAGGCCTCTACTTAATGCATATTCGCGCACCGCAATACAACGTGCGGGCTGGCTTGAGTGTGTTTTCCGAAGTAGGGGCTGGCTTGACCGCAGTCTGTTTACCAAGTGTTTCCTCACATGAAACGTTTTATTTCACCTTGCTATGTGTTTTTAACGTATATTAAAAAACGGGGACATTTCCGGGGCAGTTTCAACCGGAGATAGGCCAATACAAACGGGGACGTCTGGTCACCCTATCTTAGCTAGCAACACATGATTAGCTGTTATCTTACTAACTAGTAGAGACTGAACATTTCAAGTTGTATTAGCTTCCTTTTATTACTTTTGCAAGTGCAAGACATGTTGTGTAGCTCTTGACTAGCAACACATGTTACGTCTACTATAGAAACAGCTTTTTACCTACTGTTTGCTGTAGCTCTAAAATGTTAGCTTACTTACTAGAAGTGACTAGGGGAGTGCAAAGCTAATTTCTTCTATTCAAACTGATAAATTCATGACATTATTTATTTTCTTATGTACAAATTGCTTTTAGGAAAGGAAAACAATTTGGTAGCTATAAACTTGGATCCAACATTTATTTGGACCATCATTGTTCCTGCACTGGTCTTAAAGTTCTCTACATTTCAGCTGATTTCTAAACTTCAAAATGTGGTATCCACTCTTCTTATCTTTTCATTTCATGTAATGCTATACTTGGCCTGTTAACCCTGTTGCTACTAAAATAAAAACTCTGTAATTAAAAATGTAAATAAAGTTTGCATTTCAGAGTAATTCTCCTTAAATACATTTAGAAATTAAGTGATAATCACTACCTGCCAACCAATTTTAGTACAGTTTTCTAATGAAGATCGTTTACAGTTTTCTAATTCTCGGTTACCCACTGACTTAATGAGTTTTGAAGGTTTCTCATTCACTTTTACCCTGCTCAAAATGATGAATAGTTCTCATAAGCAGTGGAGAAGGTGGGTCCAGACACAAACCCCACTATGACATTTTGAGCCTAGAATTAGCTGCATTGTTAATAGGAACCTGGTTCTTATCCCTGCAGCAGGTCTCAGATCAGTGTCTGTTTTCTGACTTCTGCTTGATGCACTTCAGTGAAATTGAAATACTGTCGCTCTCAGGATCCATGTTCAGTTTGAAGCTCATCAGATATCCTGCTGACAGCGATCTGCCGCCATAACTGCACACTCAGAGGAGAGGATTCTGTTCAGAGAAGGTGCTTACTTGTTATTTAAAACGTTGTCAAAAAATGTGACACTTTTTGAAAGATGAACCGACATGTACTTTCACAATATGAGTATGCAATAAAATACACATGCATACCATCACTTTCACAAAATAGAATTATCTTCACTTCATGTACTGCTTTTTATTTGGTTATTTATACAATTGATAAAACATGGCACTGTCTGGGATTCATTAATGACAGAAATTGATCAAGTGTTTTAGTTATAATGAATGGAAATCACTAATAAAAGTAGTCCAGTGTTGTATATTGTAATTATTGTAAAGCCTCATTAGGAAATTGTCTGATTTGTGATATTGGGCTAAACAAAGAAACTGATTTGAATTGACATGCACATGAGGTTTGAACTAGTTAAATACTAAAAATGACTCGGACATTGAAGATGTGGAAGCGGGGGGAAAAGAAAGATGGTTGACAAATTATGTGATATAAATAGTTGTACTAAAAAGTCACAAGCCATCAAATATTTCAAACAGTGTCAACTTGTTCACAGGTTATACATAAACCAATAAAAACAGATTAAATAGGCTACTCCGCTAAAACATACAGTATTAACACGTTTTAAGAAGTTTGACCGCGGGGAAACGGGCTTGTTTGTTTCAAGCGGTAAGTAATTCAACAGCAACAATAAAAATAAATAATAATAACTTTTATTAAGAGTTTTTTGAGCATCAGCTAAACAAGGAAACATCAGAATCAGAATTACGTTTATTGCCAGGTACGTTTACACATATAAGGGATTAGATTTGGTGTATGTTGGTGCAAACATTAGCAATATAAGTAAATAAGTTGAAGGAGAATGTCAGAAATATAACGATAATAAAAAGAAAATGTAAAAAAACAACGGTTTAACATTAAAAAATAAAATTTAAACGTACAAATTTGGTGGTCCCTCATCCCTTACTTTCCCCTTTTTGGGGCACCTCATCTCTGCCCCTCCCCTTTTGCAGTGTTGCCACGGTGACTGCCGGTTTACGTGATGACGTCGGATATATATGAGCGCAAGCGGCGGGATCTCTCTCCCTTTTACCGCCATCGGAGCGGAGTGTCTTTCTTCCACCGGGACCTCATCACTGCGCAGCCCCGCTTCACCACCTCCGGTCACACAGCGAAGGTAAGAGACTCGCTACCCGGTAACGAGCTCCGGGGACAACACCCCGAACCGTGTGCGGGGTTTCACACGGTACATTTACTGCCTTTAACGGAACGTCGGAAGAGAAAGGCCGCTTTCCCCCCCCTCCTCTAGTGAAGTCAGACAGCAGCCATTGAGGCTCCACCATTATGCGATTACAAAAAAAAAAACGGCCATAATTCATAACCGTTACCGTTGGGTTGCTATGACAATCAGTGCTTTCAAACAGTCGACAGAACGTCAGTTAATGGCCGTTAATGTCGATATTTGTTGACACGTGTTTTGTGTCTTTTAGGACTTGACCTTAATTTTTTTTTTTGCAGGATGATAACAGGGTGGGGATGGAGACTATTCTTAAGGGAGCTAAACACATTATTCGCACTGTTTTTCATGCTTATAACCTAAGTACTTACTGGATGATATTACATTATATCCATGTTCCATTGTTTTTCGATGCTGTTCTTTCCACTTAAACAGCCCAAATAGTGCGTATAAAGCTAGCAGCACATAAGCTAGCTTAAGTAGCCCATTGAGGCATTGACAATACCGGGTAGGCCGGCTAAAGTTAGCCTGTTTACTAGCTTGTTACTAGCCTGTTTCGGCTTGTTTTTTGTGGGAACCAAATGCTACTTTCATTGTTTGACGTGGGACAGTAAACGTGACAGGTTTGATCCAAATGAAGTTTACACATGTGGCTCCATTGTGCAGACAGACAGGCATCCACAAGGGGAGGTTTGGTAGTCATTGATGGGTTTGCTAGACCTGAGTATGCAACACGTGGTCGCTGGTCAGGATCAGGAGAGAAAGGCATGTGCCAGAAAGTTAAAAAAAAGAAGTCTAGTAACGCATGCGTTTCAGTTCTAGGAAAACAAGAATTGCCCAGA
>JAPTMU010000712.1:0-25206 GCA_028583405.1 Pogonophryne albipinna
TAGTGTGACAGGGGCTTTAAGGACTGTCAAATATCCAAAGTATTAGAAATTGCAAAAGAACAATGGTTCACACCCGATCAATTCCTATAATCGAATTATCTAACCCTAACCCCTAACCCTAACCCATACATCTAATTGAATCCCAACTATAATTGACATTCATGTTTGGGATTAAATTGATTTAACAACTTTTATAAAGATGCAGATGTATTGCCATGGAATTTGATGTGCTCTTTCACATTGCAGTTAGATGATGGCATGGTCCTTACAATGTGGTTCAATTACAAGCGTCCAAACTAACACTAAAGAACGGCTAAAGATGGAAGCTACATTGCTCTCCTTGTTGTAGTTATGTCTTTAAATAGCTATAGGTTTTTCTTCCATTTTTCAGAGGAGTGTAACAGGCAAAAGAGACGCAGGATTAGAGATGGTGAAATAAAAACATGATTTTGAATCAGAAGGAATATCTTCAGACTTATCTTCTATGTCTTTTTTTTTGTCTCATTTCAGGAAGTATTGCAGTGATTATTTGTGTGTTCCTCATCACCGTCATAGCCGTGTTGGTTGGTCTGTACTACTACAGGATCCGGTGAGTCCATTAGTAGTACATTATTCTACCGTCAATGTACTAAAACGTTAGTGATGACATTTTCTGTCAACTGTTACACACTGGAAAAAATGCTGCTCCAAAAACAAGTTAACAAAAATGAAAACAAGCTGTTTTCACTTGAAATAAGTTCAAAGATCTGCCAATAGAACAAGAGAACATTTGCTTGGTAAGATTTCTTGAAATAAGAAGGGATATTTAGATAAATCAGATCTTGTAATTAGCTGGGAAAACTTATTTTGAACTATATTTGAGCAGAATCAGGACATTTTGAGTTACAATATAAGCCACAAATGCTCCAAAATGTCCTGCATCGCGAGCCCTGGATCTTGAGTCGTGGCTGTGGTCATGGATCATAGGTCCTGGATGGATATCCACGTGGATTCATCTTCCTATTATACACACATGCATTTCCAAACATTTGGACTACCTATTGTTAGAGTTTATTGAAGGATAAATAATGTATTTTCATAAATATGTTTTCATAATGTGTTCTCATAAATGTGGTATAGTCTGTTCCACACACACACATCCATATGACTGCGAGTCACAAGATTCCCATATGACAACTAAGGCGTTGGTCATAGCCACTTCCTCATGCATGTTATGTAAATTGTATTTCTGAATAAAAAGGCTGTACGGGAACAAGGCAGTAGAATTTGGTTAGGAGTCGACATTGCATGTCACTCGCCGATTCTCCTTGCAGCAAGTAAACTTAAATCTCGAGTCCTGTATCTCTGTTCACTGGATCTGGTATATTGAACCGAGCTGGGGTTTTACCCTTACAAAGTAATATAGATACCTCACATTAATTGGTCCTTCGAGCCGGATTCCAACACATCGTGACGGGAAGGAGGAAGGGGACGACACGCCGCAGTCTGTCGACAGCCGGGATCATCAGCCGACCCCGAGAAAGACCCGGGACGCAGAATTCGTGGCCGGGCCGGTGCTTATATGTCCAACCTCCCTCATCCTAGGCACGATTGACGGAATCCAACCGGACCAGTGACCACAGATAACGGGTAAGACACGGTTACTCCACCGTTAAGGAGGCTGATAAAACGTTGATACACGGTTTCTCCACCGTTAAGGAGGGTGCTAAAACGTTGATACACGGTTCTCCACCGTTAAGGAGGGTGCTAAAACGTTGATAGACACGGTTACTCCACCGTTAAGGAGGGTGCTAAAACGTTGATAGACACGGTTACTCCACCGTTAAGGAGGGTGATAAAACGTTGATAGAGAAAGGCTACTCCGCCTAAAAGGAGGATTGACGTGTACACTTGTGAATGATTGAGTGAAAGCGGTGTGTAAAAGTGTCACCAGTGGAATCAGCGCACAGAGTGGAAACCTAACGGTGCTAACACAAACTCTGTGGTCAGTTGAAGTACACGTAGTGGTGAATTAGGGATTAGGTTCCGACCGGCACGTTGTCCAGTAGGAACACCAAGCTAGAATCATGGGGTCCGATGGGAGTAAGCCTGCCGCTACAGGGGACATGAGATATATGGAAATATATAGTCACGGCAGCACCATTTATTGTAGCAAATGGTATAAACAGTACGGCTTCCAAGGGAAGCTGGAGAAAACAGCAGTAAGAGAATTAAGCGACAAATTGAGAGCAGCAACAGCTGGAACAACACAAGGCAAGAAAAGAAAGAAGTTAGAAGCTCAACTACGGGTTGCAGCTATATGGGCTGAACAAGCCCATAAAAGGACAGGTGGAGCAGAGGAAGGTATGATAGCAGCGGCTGTTTTAGTGAAAGCAGACGAGGAGACAGGGCGCTCAGGGTCAGTTGACGCTGTACGCCGCGAGAAAGAGAGAGCGATAGTGGAAGAACACAAAGCGCAGGAACAAAGAATAAAAAGGAAGCAAGAGAAAGAGAGAAAAGCAGGGTAAAGGGAGATTTCACCGGGTCCCGGCCCGATGGAAACCCCATAGAACCAGGTCACCAGGACCTCCTCAATGCACTCGCTCTCGTAAATGCCTCAATCGAGAGGGTTTTTGCACTGAGACGAGACTTTACTAAAGTCTCAGGGTGTAGACAGGGAGAAAAAGAGTCAATACAAGATTTCAGAATCAGAATGGAAGATTGTTTCCGTATCCATAGCGGAATTACACCCAACAATGCTGTTGACTCCCCATATGTGCAGCAGCTTAAACAAAGCCTGATGAATGGGTTCCACCCAGGTATTGCTGACTTTATCCGCAAGCATAATGTCAACCATAGGACATGCGACTTACAAGAGTGCCTAAATTATGCAGAACATGCAGCAACCCAGATCAAAGAAAAAAGACATAAGAAAGCGTCAGCATCAGCTTTCTTCATAGGAGAAGAAGGGGAAGAAAATCAGATTTTCTTTGTGGGACCAGGACAGGGGAGAAGCGGTTTAACAGAGGACGAGGGAATGGTAGAGGAACAGGCAGAGGCAGAGGAGGAGGCAGAAACGCAGAAGGCAAATTCCTCTGCTACAGGTGCGGAAAGGAGGGGCACATGGCGAGAGACTGTGAGGAACAAAGACTACAGAACAAAGAAGGGGGACAAAAGGGACATTACAAAGACGAAAGATATGACCCCCCCCTTCACATAACCCACATAGTTATGACAACTGACTAGACGTAGAAAAGAAAGAAGAGGACGTCCACACACATCACATTGACCTTTCTGAAGTATTACTGAATCTATCGGACAACAGTATTAAACCTACCAGGACAATCGAAATCAATGGGGAAAAATTAGAATTCTTATGTGACAGCGGTGCAGACTCATCAGTAGTGAACAAAGAGGTCCAAAGAATGTGGCCACCAACTGGCACTATGTTTGTAAAATCAGCAAATGGACACATAAATCAGAGGTCGATTTCAAAGCCACTTTTTATGGAAGATAGAAGGTCAGGCCTCCAGGCATCCCTCAAATTTGTGTTCATCTCAAACTGCCCTGTCAATTTGCTAGGGAGAGACGGCATGGAAATGTTAAAAATCAGTGTAGTACCAGTCAAAGGGGGAATGTGAGCAGTAGGGCCCGGAGAAAAGGTGGAAGACCAGGTCTTCCTTCAAAAATCCATAAACACCCCCAACTACTACTGGTCACTAGACATGCCACAACCTGACGTGACAAACACAGGTGAACACCTGTTAACGCTATTCACCCCACAACATGGCCAAGAAGTAATGAAACCTGACGCATTGCACGTTACACTAAAGTACAAGAACACCCCTGGCCCAGATAAAGACTATGATGTGCTCGTGCATCGACTGACACCACAGAGGGTAGTGTTCCACTCGATGTATGCAAACCAACACGGGGATGTTGCAATTGACGCTAGGGTCCCATCAACCACTGCCTTGATAATGGAACCAGGTTCCACGCCACACATATCAGTAGCTAGGGCCCAGGGACTTCATGGAGAGACTTAGGTTTATTAGTGGCTAGAGGTAACAGGATAACAAAATGGACAGATGACAAAAACGGTTGGCAAACTGGAGGCGGGTTAAAGCGCAAAACTCTAGGGTTTACCCTAGTGATGACACCACGCACCCACCTAGACGACCCTGAACAACAATGATGTATGCTAAGTGAAGAGGCCTTAGAGATCCTGAAAACGGTGCCGCCATGCGTATGGTCACAAGGAAAATGTGATGTAGGTCGCATGGTGAACGCAAAACCTGTACACGTTAGACCAAAAACTAACTACAGACCTAACATAAGACAATACCCATTGAAAGAGGATGCAAAAGTTGGCATCAAACCTGTAATTGAAGAAATGCTAAAAGCAGGAATCCTGTGTGAGTGCCCTGATGCATCATGCAATACCCCCATCTTCCAGTAAAAAAGGCTGATGGGCAGTCATGGAGAATGATCCAAGACTTAAGAGCAGTAAATGACGCTGTACAAAGCACAGCCCCAACAGTACCAGATCCACACACGTTAATGAACGGCCTTAAGCCAAATATGGCGTGGTTCTCAGTGATAGACTTAAGCAATGCCTTTTTCTCCATTCCTGTAGAAAAAGACTCACAAGGATGGTTCGGGTTCACACATGAAGGAACAAAGTACACATACACCAGATTACCTCAGGGGTATGTGGATAGCCCAACAATCTTTTCACGAGAAATAGCAAATTGTTTGGCTACATTACAGATACCTGACACATCGCAGATTTTGGTATATGTCGATGATATTCTTGTTGCGTCACCCACACAGGAAGAAAGCACAAAAGTCACACTACAAGTATTGACACATTTGGCAAAAACAGGAAACAAGGTTTCGAGACAGAAACTTCAGTTTGTGAAAGAGGAAGTTATCTTTTTAGGCCACAGTTTAAACCGAGAAGGGAGACGCATACACTCAGAGAGGAAACAGACGGTGTTAAACGCACCAAAACCAACAACAAAAAAACAAATGATGCAATTCCTTGGGCTGACTAACTATTGCAGAGCATGGGTTCCAGACTACGCAGGAATGACTCAGCCCCTACTAGATTGCATATACTCAGACAATGACATGAAAATGTCCGGCAAGATAGAATGGACACAAGAGGCAGAAGCTGCATTTGAAAGGACTAAACAGTGTCTCGTAGGGTCATCAGTGTTAGCATTACCAGACTATGAAAAACCATTTGTACAAACAGTTGACTGCAAAAAAGGGTTTATGACATCAGTATTAGCCCAAAAACACGGCACAAAACTAAGGCCTGTCGCTTACTACTCTAAAAGGTTAGACCCAGTAGCACAAGCATTACCAGTATGCGTACAAGCAGTATGCGCTGCAGCAATGGTGGTACATTGTACAGCAGAAATAGTTTTGTTCCACCCACTCACACTGATGGTTCCACACGCAGTCACCATGTTGTTACATGACACCAAAATGGCTTTCTTATCACCTGCACGTTATTTGGCACTGACAGCTACACTAATGTCACAACCACACATTGTGATAAAAAGATGTAATATCTTAAATCCAGCCACATTAATACCTACAGCAGAAGATGGAGAACCACACTGTTGTAAAGAAGAGACTGACAGAACATGCAAACCAAGACCAGATTTGAAAGATGTTCAACTGCCAAGTGGAGAAACATGGTTTGTGGATGGGTCCTGTTCTAAATCTATAACAGGCCAAAATCAAACAGGGTTTGCAGTTGTATCACACACACAGGTCATAAAAGCAGGCCGACTCCCCCACACATATTCTGCACAAGCAGCGGAATTAGTAGCTCTTACAGAAGCATGCAAAGCGGGGGTTGGAAAAGATGTGACTATGTGGACAGACAGCCAGTATGCGCACTCAACAGTACATGTATTTGCAGCCCAATGGGCCCGCAGGGGCATGAAAACGTCAACAGGAAAACCAGTCACTCACGCACAACTGCTGACAGACCTTTTAAAAGCGGTGTTGTTGCCGAAAAGCATCGCTATATGCAAATGTGCTGCGCACACTAGTGGAAAGGATGCAGTAACACTTGGCAATGCACACGCGGATAAGGTAGCTAAACTAGCAGCTGTGGGCGAATATGGGTTTCATATCCTCTTGCAGAAGGGGGAAAGTGTTTCACAACCAATACCTCTTGTGATATTAAAGGATATGCAGAAGAGCGCACCCGACAGAGAAAAGAAGAAATGGTTGACAGATGGTGCAACCACAGACCCTGAGGGAACATTCAGAATAAACAACAAGATAGTACTCCCTGTTAGTCTCTACAAAACAGCAGCTCATTTGAGTCATGGGCAGTGCCATGTCTCAGCAGGAGGGATGATAACAATAATAAATGAACACTTCCATACATACAACTACATTACATTTTCTAAAAACTTTTGTAGAGCCTGTATAGTATGTTGCAGACACAATGCTCAAGGCAATGAGCGACCACAGAGAGGAAAGTTCCCTCCACCAACATACCCGTTTCAACACATGCATATGGACTTCATCGAACTAACACCATGCCAAGGGTACAAATACTGTTTGGTAATGATATGTCCGTTTTCAAAGTGGGTTGAAATATTCCCAGCAAAACATGCAGACGCTATTACCGTAGCAAAAGCCATATGCAAGACAATAATACCAAACAGAGGTATTCCAGAGAAACTGTACAGTGATAATGGTTCCCATTTTGTAAATCAGGTTATTACCAAACTGTCCGAACATATGGGGATAACATTAAAAAACCATTGTGCATATCATCCACAGAGTGCAGGCTTAGTGGAAAGAACAAACGGAACAGTAAAGTTAAGACTAAGGAAAACAATGGAGGAAACAGGAAGACCGTGGGTGGAATGTGTGTCTCTAGTAGAAACATGCATGAGAATCACGCCCACGGCAAAAGGGTTGTCTCCCTTTGAGATCATAACAGGAAGGCAATTCAGACTACCAATCACAGACGAGGTGAGGGAGGAGGATGATGCTGAGGCAGAGACTACATTAGCTGAATGGATGAGCAGACTCTTCAGAAGCAATGAGATAGCTCGAACAAATAACCTGCCAGACATTTCTACTCCCTTACAGGACACTCGAGTGCAGACTGGTGACCAGGTCCTCGTGAAGGTGATTAAGAGGAAGCATTGGCACTGTCCACGGTGGGACGGTCCCTACACGGTACTGCTGACAACACCGACTGCACTAAAAATCGCTGAAAGAACTACGTGGATACATCAGAGCCACTGCAAAAAGGTAATACCTCTCCAACTTAACGACGGATAAGTGGTGGAAGTCCGGCTACAAAGGGCGGTGTTTCATTAGGAAATACTGGTCTCAACCCCGGTGAAGAAAACAACAGAACCACTATCACAAATAGACTATGTTGGGAGAGGTGTTGTTCGTAGTGGCCCTGCTGGGTCTGACGCTAATGACTATAAGACAATTGAGTGAGGAATCCTCAACAAAAGAAGAAGTCCATCGAGAGAAAAAATGGTCACTACTCAACGATGACCCATGGAATTACAACGACAAAACTGCACGCTCCCCTAGGATGACAAATGCCTGGAATGCCTATGTCCATCAACCTGTTACAAAGACTTAAAGCTAGGTTACTGTCTGTCATATGACGAATGGTTCGAAAATGTCAAAAACAAGTGAATTAATTCTGAAAGTAATAAAGACACTGTAACCAGCTAGTAATTATGAAAAACAGGAGGGAATGTTAGAGTTTATTGAAGGATAAATAATGTATTTTCATAAATATGTTTTCATAATGTGTTCTCATAAATGTGGTACAGGAGACTCGTGGTCAGAAAAGAGCATACACACACACACACATCCATATGACTGCGAGTCACAAGATTCCCATATGACAACTAAGGCGTTGGTCATAGCCACTTCCTCATGCATGTTATGTAAATTGTATTTCTGAATAAAAAGGCTGTACGGGAACAAGGCAGTAGAATTTGGTTAGGAGTCGACATTGCATGTCACTCGCCGATTCTCCTTGCAGCAAGTAAACTTAAATCTCGAGTCCTGTCTTCTCTGTTCACTGGATCTGGTATATTGAACCGAGCTGGGGTTTTACCCTTACAAAGTAATATAGATACCTCACACCTATGTTGCAAATGTATTATCTTTTCAATTTACACACGGCATCTATTGCACGTCTGTCCGTCCTGGGAGAGGGATCCCTCCTCTGTTGCTCTCCCTGAGGTTTCTCCCATTTTTCCCTTTAAAACTGTGGGTTTTCTTCGGAAGTTTTTCCTTGTACGATGTGAGGGTCTAAGGACAGAGGGTGTCGTATTGTCATACTGATATTTTGTACAAACTGTGAAGTCCACTGAGACAAATGTAACATTTGTGATATTGGGCTATAAATAAACATTGATTGATTGATTGATTGATGATAACGAGTTACATAAAATCGGGGAAATTAGCTATAGAAAAAAGAACCATATTTTCATGCCAGGCTGTAAACATGTTTATAATCCACTGTAAAGTCTCACATTTTAACATGGGGTCTATGGAGATTGGCTTGTTCGGATTCAGCCCTCAAGTGTGCATTTAAGGAACGCACAGAACCAGACACGCACACCGACACACGAACAGACACACACCTCAGCTTTGGACTTAATCTAGTGGTGGATAAGCTACAGCCTCAATCAAACAGTCCATTTCAATTGCAGACCTTTCTCCACTTGAGAGATAATTACCCCCATTATTCCATTGATGAAGAGGCACCTGAAAAATCCCTTTAATGTTTTACCCTCTTTGTGTTTTAGAGCCACAACACCGCTTGCATCCTGCATAAAGCAAAAAGTTCTTTAAAAAAAAAGGGAGTAATGTCTGTGTGGGCGCTGGTTCAACCCTTAGAAACCCCAAATGTCCACCTGTGTCAAACTGAGGGAAAGGACCATTAAACGCCTCCTGCTGCTTTTCAAAAATATCAATGCAACTTAATCTATCCTAGATATGAAACGTAACGAAATAGAAAGTTTTTTCTTCACATATTACCAAAGTATAGTTCTTGTTATTCATTCATTTCAGCCCCTCTTTCCCTGCTCTTCCCCACAGAGGTTTCTTTGGCATGGTAGCCATCCTCATTTGTTTTGCAAACTAATTCAGGGCTATCAGCAGCTACAGTAGACCCATTAATTAGGCAGCCATAGGGGAGCAGAGGGAGTTCGTCACAGTGAGGTCACTGCAGGAGGTTTCCATTATGCAAATCTCTCAATGAGGTTCATGTCAACCTCTTACTACATAACAAACTATGAACCTATACAAGATATGTTCTAAAGCAGGGGTACTCAAACTTTTTTGATAAAGGTCCACTTGTGAACTTTATACGAGGTCACTGGTCCGGATCAATGCCAGTAAAGTCCCCCCAAATGGACCAATCGGGGGAGCACCTCACACACCAGGATCCCTTGGCTAACAGGGAGTCCCATTGACTTGCATAGAGCTCCCTGAACGCTGGTAATAGACGAGTTGGGATCGCAGAGAAATGCTCTCCGCAGACCCATTCTCACAGCGTTATAAACCTTTTTCTTACTCAATATCAAGCCACACTTATTATTTTTACTTCGGCTGTGAGTGTTTGTGTGCTCAGGATGATTTTCGCTTGTTCTCGCTGTATCGCCGACCCGGAAACCTGTCCGCTCCTCGCAGCAGTTCGCAGCAGCGGCGAGCAGCAACGAGCCTCGCAACGTCCCGACCAATCAGAGCACACTGGGCTCACAGGGAGGGGGGGGCAGGAGCTCCAACAAGCCGTTTAGGACAGAGAGTGAATACCTGGTGAATACACATACACTGAACAAAAATATAAACGCAACACTTTTGTTTTTGCTCCCATTTTTCATGAGATGAACTCAAAGATCTAAAACATTTTCTATATACACAAAATAACCATTTCTCTCAAATATTGTTCACAAATCTGAAAAAATCTGTGATAGTGAGCACTTCTCCTTTGCCGAGATAATCCATCCCACCTCACAGGTGTGGCATATCAAGATGCTGATTAGACAGCATGATTATTGCACAGGTGTGCCTTAGGCTGGCCACAATAAAAGGCCACTCTGAAACGTGCAGTTTTGCTTTATTGGGGGGGTCTGGGGGGGTCCGAAAACCAGGCAGTATCTGGTGTGAGGGGTAGGGTTAGGGGTAGGGCAGGGTTAGGGCAGGGTAATGTTGTGAATTGAGTGGCCCATGGTGGTGGTGGGGTTATGGTATGGGCAGGCGTATGTTATGGATGACGAACACAGGCCACTCGATTCACAACATTACCCTAACCCTACCCTACCCCTAATCCTAACCCTAACCTAACCCTCACACCAGATACTGACTGGTTTTCGGATCCACAATGTGTGTATATATATCTTTCTCTACCTAGGGTGGTTAAATCTATTTCATTCTGGTCTATTGACCCAATATACAACTCTAGTCTACTAATCCAGTCTATATATATATCTTTCTCTACCTCCGGTTATTACATTTACTTCATTCTGGTCGGTTGACCCAGTGGGTCTCTCTCCACCTTAAAGCTCACGGACCTGACCGACCTACCAGTCCTTTTCCCCTAGTTGGGAGCTTTTAGAAAACAACACAACACCGGGAACTTGATCAACCCGGCGGGGCCCCCCTGGAGTAGGGTGTCTGATGATAAAGGCTGAAACACCCTGTGACCTCTAGGTTCATTACTGAGGATGTGTTCTAAACAAATATAAAGGACTATTTTGTTCCCCAAATACTTCTATTTGGGGAACAAAAAACAACTGACTATCTTTCATTATGTTTTTTTTTTATCATTTATGGTACACATCGTTCCCTGTCTGTTTCTAGATAGATCACTAACTATGGCAATTTGATCTCTTAGAAAATTCTAATTTTTATATCATTTTTATGCGACAAAACAGATTAGTTTTACTTAATGGCTATGTACCTCTCTTACTTAAAACGATCTGATTTTCAATTCAAACCACTAAAAACAATCAATAATGTACTTTTTTCCTTCACAAGTCTAACCTTTAAAACTCTCCTGTCTCTCGGTTTTTATTTCTATTCTCTTGTGTTTATAACAATAACAATATTGGTTTTATTCTATTAAGCAGCCCAAGGGAGAAAAATGTACCCGCACTCCCCTCTGACATAATCCTCCATTTCTCAGTAATTAATTTAACACCTAATCTTTAATCTTACTTCTAAACTTAACCACTCAGACTTTATGCCTAAACTTAAGTTAATATTCATCAATTAATAGACTATCTTATCCTTAATTTAACCTCTAAACCTAACCACTCTGGCTCCTAGGCCTAATCATAAAAGTACTTCTCCATTAAAAGCTATCTGACTCTCAACTCAAACAATTAAAATCCACTTATGGTTCACTTTTCTCTAAATCTCTTAATTCGAATTGGAATTTAGAAATGTAATCTGGTTGTTTCCTCAGTCAGACCTCGGTCTACCATGACTGATAAGGAGAGGTGTGGTTCTTTCTGAACAGGCGGTACTTTGACACGGCGAGGTTTGTTTGGACTGGGCCCCCACCCGGCCTTGGGGACTTTATTTGGACTGGAATGGTAATTCCCTCAGTCGGTTCCGAGTCTAACATGGCTGGGTGGGGGGAGTTGGTTCTGACCGGATTGAGCGGTGTCCTGGTGCAGCTAATGTTCTATGGACCCGGTTCTCCCGGCTTGGTGAGGCCCTGTCTGGACTGGGAGGCCTTTCATTTATTTCCCCTAAAAATATATCTCCACTAAGAGCTATCTGACTCTCTACTAAAATTAACAAATGGTACACTCTTAACTAAATATCAAATAATAGACCATCTTTAGTCTAACTGCGGACTATTTTGTTCCCTAATAATACCAGTTTACCCTTAATCTGACCATTAACCTTGACCACTCTGGCTCTTTGCCTAAATCTAAACCACATTATCTCCCCACTTTTTCATTCTGACCTTTCTTTCAACCCCTTTCTGGGCGAGGCCCCTCGGGGTGTAACGTAAGGAAACGGGCCATAAACAGATACGGTCCTTGCGGCCATGGAGAGACATCCGTTGGTAACCACCAACTAACCTCCACGGTGTCTGTCCTCAAGCTTAATTACTCTGTCTACTTCACCTGTACATACTTATGATTCAGTCATGATGCTAAGCTAGAGCATGAGCCGACAATGCCTCTAGTGCGCGTGCCTTTCCTTGGATCTCTGTATAACCATGAAGTCGTCGGGCGACATGGGGAGATCTGGTGGCTCTTTCAAAAACCTAATCCTACCCCTCACACCAGATACTGACTGGTTTTCGGACCCCCCCAGACCCCCCCAATAAAGCAAAACTGCACGTTTCAGAGTGGCCTTTTATTGTGGCCAGCCTAAGGCACACCTGTGCAATAATCATGCTGTCTAATCAGCATCTTGATATGCCACACCTGTGAGGTGGGATGGATTATCTCGGCAAAGGAGAAGTGCTCACTATCACAGATTTGTTCAGATTTGTGAACAATATTTGAGAGAAATGGTTATTTTGTGTATATAGAAAATGTTTTAGATCTTTGAGTTCATCTCATGAAAAATGGGAGCAAAAACAAAAGTGTTGCGTTTATATTTTTGTTCAAGTGTAGAAGCTGTATGAGAAACCAATGTGATTTGGGAAAATTGCACAATTTAAATTCTATTCTAGTAGACCTCAACAATGGAAATATGATCAGTAGAAATGGCCATGACATGGGACCTTTAACATTTTGAATTTTTGGCATTCCTATTATATTCCCAACATATTTTATGGAGTCACTTATTAGGGGCAAATCTATAGAGACAGATTCAGTGGTGTTTTTAATCTCCTATGAATTCCGGGTCTTGAAATGACAGGCCACATTATAAATGAATATGCTGCTCTCTTCTGGCTTTTGCTATGAACTACAGATTGTTAACCACAAATAGAAACACAGAACAAATCTAACCTTCAGGACTAAAGTCTGAAGCCTGAAACAGGGTCAGTGGAGTCTCTGAAAGACAAGAACAATACAAATATTGCAATAATACATATATATATATATATACCCTATAGTGCTCTTCTCTTTTGATGCTTGAATCCAGGCAGGACAGGGTAAAACAAAGGAGACTTCTGTGACATGTTACAAACAATGATCTGACAAAGACCAACATAAGACCAGCACTTAAATACCAGCAGAACTAATCACAAGGCTACCAGGTCAAAATAATCAGACAATCAATCAGGCATGATTGATGATGACAAAGGGTATTTCTCAATCTCAAGTACGCTTACTTGGTAGCACATGTCTTCCGAGCGTCTTGCTTCAGAAGCGAAGCAAGAATACTTCCTGGCATTCGGAAAACGAAGAGTGGAACAGGCGAGCAAGTGTGCAGGTGTGCGTCATATGAGAGGCCCCGCCTTACATTTTCCGCAACAGATTTGGGGAAATTGGTCCGTGCGCAAAGCATTGTGGGAATTTTAAGACCGAGGAGTCTACACATGTGCAGCCTCGACATTTCTCCAAACGAAGTACGCCGGGCTCGGTAGATTTCCAAGTATGCTGGACATTGGAACAGTACTTCGGCGGCACTCGATGACGTAGTATGCTTGAAATAGTGGCTCTGGAGCACCTTTAGGCCCATTCCCAAACCGCCCCCTACACCCTACCCCTACACCCTACCCCTCCGTTTGCGCGTTCACGCGGAGGGTCCGCCATATTGAGGGCTGTTCCAAAGCAACGAGTGTGGAGGGGGAGTGGGCTATCAAGCCCTCAAACAGCGAGTCTGCAGCGGTGCTGACTTGAGACCGGTCTCTACCTGACCGGAGTCACGCTGTGTGTGTCTGTCAGGAAACACGCTGTTTACAAGTAGTTCCAGCAAACATCCACTGATAAATTGCGATGTTAACAACCTCATGATAACCTCATATGTTTTTAACTTAGGATCATACCTGTGTTTAGTCTAGAAAAAGGTAAATGTGTGCATTTTATTATAAAGTTGTGTATATTTACAGACCGTTGCAAAAACTAAGAAGCTTATAAACATCAGGTTTAAAACTAAAAGAGCTTTGAAACACAATGAAAGATGTTTGGAGTTTTATTTGAGTTATTCATTTAAACTTTTTGTCTAAGAGATGCTGATTTGAAACCGTTGTTACATACAGTTACGGCATTTCCTGTTTCTGCCGGACAGAGGGGAGGCCGTCCCAAAGCTTGCTGCTGTGTTTACTCCCTCCATCTGACAGGAGGGAGCCTCGTTGAGCTGCGAGTGTGGCTACAGACGGAGTTCACTCCATCACGGAGGGGTAGGGTCGAGGGATTGGTTTGGGATTGGGCCTTACTCGAGATTGAGAAACACCCAGAGACAGGAAGTAAAAACAGACATTTCACTGAGTGTTTCCAAAATCAAACAGGAAACAATGACAGATGATGACAATTTCGGACAATGTTCACACTTTAAAATGCATCCATCTCTGAACAGACTTCCCAAAACCAGTTTAAAACACACATATCATATAAACAGAATTATGGGGATTAAAGGATTTGAACTTTGTCCCTACACCTCCCACCTGAACGCAAAGCCAACACATCATTAGTGAATCCTTCAATTGAACTTAAAGATCAAACTCACATCCACAGCTCATTAAATATACCGCTGATTAAAAGTTTAACATGCATGCCCACAAGCTTTTGAAGTTAGCATTAGTGGGATTCATTACTGTTATGTAATGACTGAAATTCCAATTATAATCCCTTACACTACTGGTTTCTAAAACAAATTATCTCATAAGTTAAGTTGTCCAACACATGCATTTCATTCCCATAATACTTAATGTACACATTACATTTGAGGAGTCCCTTAAAACCCTGAAATGAGTTATCATTTTACAATTCGTTAATTCGTTCTGGGATTATGACCGTCGCCCCGCTCTGTAAATTAGAAAGGATTATGTTGATAAAATAATTAAAATCTTCAAAATTATCCCTTTAAGGTCAATTTCATGCAAAATTAAATATTTAATTTCGATTTACAGAAATAACGGCTTTCAGTAGTGGATTGTCTTCCTTCTTTCTTCTTCCCTTTTGTTCTTCACATAAACCTTTCCTTTACTTCCCATAAAATACTATAAAGGTTATTGCTGATTAGAGAAGTAATTACATTTAAATAAGTCATTCTTCCTCTTAATACAACGATAACATGATTATAAAATGTGATGACACTCAAGTACCCTGTGTTTAGAGGAATTTGAAAATGACTGAGATGAAAACATGAATTGTATTAATCCCATTAGGAACATAGGGTATTTGCACATGTTTTGCACTTCATTACATGAAACACTTAATAATTCTGACAACAACAAACACAGATTAAAAAATAAAAGAGTAAGTCATAAATTACATTAGACACATTTTCACCGCACATTTTTTGCAATATAATATATATTAAAACAAATTTAGAAGTATACACCATGACCATGTTTGAGGTATTAGCTGGTCTCTATAATCACAGGAATGTATACAGAAAAAAAAATCAAAATAAATATCGCAGTTGTCCACAGAATTCAGCTTAATGTGCTAATGTATTTATTACAATTACTGTTTTAATACATATACACTCATTAATTTGAGTGTATCAAACTGCAAACTTTAACTAAATAAAGTTCATAAATATACATACATACTAATAATGGTAATCCTATACATTTAGTGGAGTAAAAGTAACATGTTTTAACTCTTGAGATGTAGAGATATAGTGGAGTATTAATTAATAATCATGACCTGGCCACCATGTGAGCTTCTGAATGACTCAGTGATCATGCAACCTCGCCCCCAGGCTCGTACACGCCGCCACCTCCAGTCACCCACACTCACACATATTCACACACATTCACACACACTCACACACTGCAGCTGTCCTCAGGGAGCAGAGTGCAGCCACACACCAGTTCCTGGAGATACACTATACAGAGAAAAGAACACAATATGAGAGTCAGCCTGCAAACTCTGAAAATATGTGAGTAACATTAATGCATGATATTTGACGTGGTGACTAGTCTTCAAATCTGATCTCTTTGTCCTTATAGATTTGTCAATGTTTCAAGCATGTCAGAATATGGGGATGAATACATCTAAAGTTAATCAAGATTATAATTGAATAATTTACTGAAATGTCAGGGAGGTAAAGGGAATGCAGACCACTTTAAAATGTCGACACCTCAACTCCCACGTGTGAAAAATGTATTTCTTACTATTTATTGTAGCTCTTAACCCTTGCAATTGTTAGAAATCTCTCAAAATGTTACTTAAGTTGCTGCTTGGGGGAGACCTCTTTCCTATTTGCAACTCTGTTAGGTTTTTGTCTAATACTTTGTCACAATTTAAGTTGCAGGTTTTCTCAAGAACAGTTCTTCTACCGGTTGCAAGATAGTGTTGCAAGATAAATCTCACTTTAAAGGTTATAAATCAATCTCCCAGGCTGGGGTTAATGTTACACAACTGAATGCTTATATATTGTGTCTTGATGACTTTGATGGCAAGCTCTAAAATCTCTGTTATTTAACAACCAAGTCATGCACATCGGATAGATTTTTTGTTTGTACTCTTCATGTCTTGGTGATCATTAAACAGATTTGAGTTGCACTGCTGCACAGAGGCAGGAAATCCTTTTTGACGCTGAACAAACCACCGTGTTGTTTTGAGACCTGTGGTTAGTAATGGAGGTTTTACAACACAGTATAATATGTTCTGACTTTTGAAGTTGGTTTCAAGTTATTATTATGAAGTGACTTTCTCTCTAAACTTTTCTAAAAAGACTTAATTGAATGAACAGTGACAAACATGCTGACTTCCTATTAATTTAAAAACTGTTAAAGACCCTGGCTCCATTTTCTATAGCATTCTGCTTCACATGACAGCTAACTGTTAGCCACTCAAGTATTGTATTTCTTTACTTTCTAAAAGTGAAGATGAAAGATTTGAAGAAAAATGCGTTAGTGGTCCAGCTACTGGACAATGGGAACATGGTGTCCAACCTGTTGAGGTTTAGGATGGCAGCTTTTTCTTACGCTGCACTCGGAGAGAAATATTGGAGACGGAGACGATGAACTGTTTAGCCCTTGAGCATGATTTATTCATCTGCTTCACAGGTGATTCCTTCGCTCAGCCGAGCTAACTTAGAAGAGAACAAACATAGATCGTGTACACGTACATCAGGTGAACACACCCTCATTTACATGTAGCACGTAATACTACAGTGCCTCACACTGGTACAATAACAGTATTACATCCCTATAGTACAGAATAGACACAATCTCTAGTCTACATACAATAACTGAGGACATATGTAAACATTTCCCTTAACACCCCCACTTGTTCTCAGGTTGCTGTACTCCAAAAATGTAAACAAAATGAAAATGTGGACCTCCTCACACATTTTAAACTCCAAAAACGATTCCTGCAAACTTCTTCAGTTTCAGCTTAGTTACAGGTTTTGTCATTATGTCTGCCACCATCTCTTCAGTAGGGCAGTACACCAGAGTTAGTTTCCCATCCTTTACAGTTGATCTTATGAAGTGGTACTTTATGTCCACGTGCTTACACCTCTGTCTGCTTACAGGGTTTTTGGCTAGGGCAATTGTTCCCTGGTTGTCCTCATACACTACTGTTTGTGTATATTTGTAATCATCGATACCCTCCAGTAACTGGTCTAGATATATACACTCTTGTATAGTTGAGGCCAGAGCCATGTATTCCGCCTCACAGGTGGAAAGTGCCACTGTAGGCTGCTTCTTACTCTTCCATGAGACGAAAGAGCTGTTCTTACTGAGGCTTACACAGTATCCTGTGGTACTGCGCCTGTCGGTGACATCAGCTGCCCAGTCGGCATCACTGTAGGCTAGTAAGCCTAGCTTCTCACTATCGTTTCTTCTGAAACACAACTCTTTCTCTATAGTGCCTCTAAGGTATCTTAACACGTGTTTCACAGTTACCCACTGCTCCTCTGTAGGCTCAGCAAAATATTGTGATAGTTTGCTCACAACAAAACTTAAATCTGGCCTTGTACATGTGGTCAGGTATATAAGGCTGCCTACCGCCTCTCTGTACATCCTGACATCATCCATTTTCACTGCATTTTCTGTATAGTCAAGTTTTTGATCACAGGGTGTTTCTCTGGGTTTACAATTTTGCATGTTAAACCTCTCCAGTATCTTGTTAACATATTTTTCCTGTGACATCTTTACACATCCATCCGACTGTTTGAAATCGATACCCAGAAAAATGTTTTAGGCTGCCTAAATCTTTCATCTTAAATTTGGCAGAGAGCATCTCTTTCACTTTCTTCATTATTTTGTCATTACTAGCTGCAATGATCAGATCATCGACCCAGATGATTATTATCACCTTTCCACCTTCGGTCTCTTTGGCATAGACACAGTGGTCTGCTGGGTTCTGTGCAAAATCGTCTTCAGTTAAACAATCGTGCAAAATCTTGTTCCAATTTCTACCGGATTGTTTAAGACCATAAAGAGATTTTTCTAGCTTACACACTAGACCCTCCCCTCTTTCTTCATAACCCTCTGGTTGTTCGATATAGATTTCATAATCTATAGGAGCATGTAAGTACGCTGTTTTTACATCCATCTGATGCAGTAGCAAGTCCTCCTGTGCTGCTTTCTGTAACAACACTCTTACACTCGTCAAGCTGGCCGTGGGGGAAAAAGTCTCTCCATAGTCAATCCCCATCCTCTGGCTATAGCCCTTGGCCACAAACCTTGCTTTGTACTTGTCCATTCCCTCAATATCACTTTTGATAGAGTAAACCCATTTGCCCCCCACTGTCTTTTTGCCTTTTGGCAGATTTGTCAGGGTAAATGTGTTGTTATCGTTTAATGATTTGATTTCGTCATCCATGGCTTTGACCCACTCTCTTGAGTCAGTTGACGTCATAGCCTCCTTAAATGTCTGTGGAATGCCACATACTGCTCTGTAGCAGTAGTCTACGGTAGTATGAATCCCATCACTATCACTGTCTTCCGTTACAAAGTCCTTTAAGTGACTTGGTTTCCTTCTGTCTCTAGTCGGGTATCTCCCACCCTCAGATTCATCATCTGTCCCACTTGGTTGTGTTTGGCTACTGTCGTCAGACATAGTTACTGGACTGTCACTTTGTGCACTAGTCTCTTTAGCATTCTCTGTGCTCTCATGTATCTCCTGTGTGACCCTGCTAGCCCTAGGCTGCCTCACACTGTCTTTGTCATCATTTGGGTCTGACCCAAATGTCTGTGTCTGTTTCTCCACAGTTACCTTGTTTACAAACGTGACTAGCCTGTGCTTTAGTACTTTCTCAGTATCTGGGTGATAGACCAAATACGCGGGGCTGTTCTTGTCATAACCCACAAAACGCCCCTGATCACACCTGGAATCAAGTTTTCCTTTGTCCTGTTTGTATGTGTAACATACAGACCCAAACTTCTGCATTGTAGAGACGTTAGGCTTTTTATCTGTCAGCATCTGGTAAGGGGTTTGTCCTGTACGCCTGTTAAAACATCTGTTACGTACTATGGCTGCTGTTTGGACTGCGTAGTTCCATAACTGTTTTGGTAGCTGACTTTCAGTTAGCATACACCTACCCATCTCAAAAAGAGTACGCCAGCTTCTCTCAGCTGTACCGTTCTGGTGGGGTGAGTACGGGGCTGACGTCTCATGTCTTATCTTATTTTTCCTTAACAACGTTTGGAAATCCCTGCATGTGAACTCTGTGCCGTTGTCTGACCTTATACACTTCACTTTCCCGTATGGGGCTGTATCTGCCAGGAATTTTTCCGTTGCCTGTACCGTGTCACTTTTAGTTTTTAGAAAATATACAAATATTGCACCCGAGTAGTCATCAGTGAATGACTGTACATATTTGTAACCATCTCTTGACTCTGTAGCTACTGGACCGGCTAGGTCCGTGTGTACCATTTGTAATGGAGCCTTTGCTCTACTATCAGGGTTTCTATTTCTGGTTTGTGCAAATTTCCCCTGAATACACACCTCACATTCTTGGTCGGGTCTATCTGGTTTGCCCTTGATCTGCATACCTTCAACCACATTTTGCATTTGTAGCACATCGTCATAATTACAGTGGCCTAGTATTTCATGCCACGTCTGTACATCATGGCAAGCATTGCATTTGTCACTTTTCTCACCTTCAGTGTGCAAATAATACAACCTGTTGTACACATGAATGTCAAACCTGGTACCGTCTTTATGTATCAAAGCGTCTTTTCCTTGCTTGAAAACGACCGTGGCTCCGCTGGCGGTCGCTGCCTTCACTGAGAAGATGTCCTGGGGATATGACGGTATAAACAATGTCTTTCTCAGCGTAGTGGTATGTCGCCGTCCTCCGCTGTCGACCAGGCAAACCTCTGCTTCTCCCTTGCGTTGAGCGACGCCGTTGCACCGGGTACCGTCTGCCAGCTCCACGCAGTGTGTCTCTGGCTTGAACGTGTCATCGAAGTTTTTGAACTTGGTGATGTCCGTGATGATGTGCGAGGTGGCTCCTGTGTCGACCATCAGGCCCTTCTCCTGGATGCTGCGTGCTGGCTGCCGCTGGACCCTGTTTTCTCCGTCTTTGATCTTGAAGACGTAATCTGCGTCGCCGCCATCTTCTTCTGAGACTTTTCTCGCGCCATCTTGTCTGTCTTTACGCCTGCACGTGGCGTCTTTGTGTGTGTCACTTTTGCATTGACTACACCATGTCTTCTGCCAACACACTCTCGCTCTGTGGCCTTTTGTGCCGCACTTAAAACACACAATATCGGCATTGTCACTGTTCCTGTCATATGCACCTTGCTTGGCGGGCCGCCGTCCGGGTCTCGCTTGAGTCTTCATCACGTTATCACTCGACTCTGTCGTGCTTAATTTCTCTGTGTCTTCAAAACTCCTTAGCTTTGTCCTGAACTCTGGAAACGTTATATTGTCATCATTATGTGCCACGTGTATTGCAAATGGCCTAAACATCTCAGGCAGTCCTTTTAAGACCATGGCTATCAGTAGGCCGTCGCCTAACGTTTCACCTGCGTTCCGTAGCGCAGTGATGGTGGTTTCTGCCCGTATGACATAGTCTGTGACACTTTCACTGTTCGTCTTCTGAAGCGATGTCAACATGGTATACAAGTTTATTATCCGGGGTTTTCCCCTTCCGGCATAATATCCCCTTAATATCTTTAAGGCTTCTCTTGCATTGTCGGGCGCATCCCTCATAATTAGCGAGAGGCTTTTGTCGTCTAAAAGTTGTATTAGCTCAGCATACGCGTCTGCATTTTTCTTGCCGTCTGCCGCTATCTCGGCTTCACTATTTGGTTCTCTTAGAATCGTGTTCTTTAACCCTAATAGATGAAGGTGTCCTAACACTTTTGTCTCCCACAGTTCATACTTAGTTTCATCTCCGTCGAACATCAGTCGAGGCAACCTGCTTGTCCCTCGATGATCATGTTAGCTTATCTTGCTATCCCGTTAGCACGCTGTTCGCCGTGACTTTCTGACGGTGATAAATCTTCAAACTTCTCCCCGAATGACTCCTGGGCCCATAACCTGTTGAGGTTTAGGATGGCAGCTTTTTCTTACGCTGCACTCGGAGAGAAATATTGGAGACGGAGACGATGAACTGTTTAGCCCTTGAGCATGATTTATTCATCTGCTTCACAGGTGATTCCTTCGCTCAGCCGAGCTAACTTAGAAGAGAACAAACATAGATCGTGTACACGTACATCAGGTGAACACACCCTCATTTACATGTAGCACGTAATACTACAGTGCCTCACACTGGTACAATAACAGTATTACACCCCTATAGTACAGAATAGACACAATCTCTAGTCTACATACAATAACTGAGGACATATGAAAACATTTCCCTTAACACAACCTCCAGCCCATTGTTACCTGTTGAAGATCTTTCGAAGATCTTTTCGTTTTTCTACATACAGTAAGCACACTCAGAATAAAGTTTTTTTTTTTTTTAAATACCAAACAGATCCTGCATTTTAGCCCATGCCTCATTTCGCTCTATTTGCTCTTTCCAGCCCTATTTTTGCAGGGGGCTGATTCTGTGAGCTGCAGCTGACCACGCCCCCCTGCAGGAGAGGGGAGCATGCTTTGAGATCAGCTGCTAGGCTGCAGCGGGGAGAAGAGGGGGAGAAAAAGAGATCTCCGTCCTCCGTGTTTTATTCTTATATGATTATATAGTCATTATTAATTTGTTTTAGAGCTCAATAAATAACAAAGAAAACCTTTGACCGGCACTTTTCTAATTTTGTCCGGAAGATTTAAACTTTAACGGACATGTTGACCGGCGGAAAAAAATGTAACTGAAACTCTGCCGCATGGTCCCCTCGTTCCTTGGAAGAGGCGGAGAGGTGGGTGTTTGTCATCTGCTGGTGGACTAACCGGAGAGAATTACAGCAAGGGAGGGATTGCAATGAATAACAGCAGCAGGAGCAAACACTTGCCTCAGGGAGGGAGAAAAAGAGCCACAGCGGAGAATAAACAGAAGGGCAACCATGGCAACCATGCAAGGGAAGTCTTCTTCGCTGCTTTTGTGGCAGACTACAGCGCCACTTACAGGCCTGGCATAGGTACTACAGCGTCTCCAGCGCTTTCGAGCGGCAATGGCCGGCCGTGGCCCAACCTCTCATTCCCCTGATAGGTGGAGAATTGACCACGAAGCACCACTTTTGTGACGTAGAAAATAATTCAAATCTGGGTCAGTCTGTATCAGATCCGTTGCAGCCCCGTTTTTAGAGATTTGGGTATGGAGGAAAATAGAGAGGGTTGTGTTTTCTGACACTTGGTGAGTTCCCATGAACACCGGGGACACATAGTCCTGTATAAAAGACGTACAAAAGTGCATTTTGCATGATAGGTCCCCTTTAATATTGACAATAACAACCGACCGTCGGGGTGGAGCATTTGCTTGGTATTTCCAGGTATTTCTCCACTGGTTGGGCCATGTTAACAATACCGTGTCACTGTCACGTTTGAAGGGACGAAATCCTGACATCTTCACGTCTCCCAGCATGATAAATCGGCACATGTTCACGTCTTGCCGTGATACCGGGTTGCATTTGTTATATGTATTTGTGAGCATGCTGAGTAAAGTAACCTTAATATACTGTATGTGTCCCTTTAAGGCCATTTAAGATAATAACCATGCCACTATGATGTCCCAAGAGACTGTGGGGACTATACAAACCTAAATAATAGCTATTGTATGCCCATAAATGTGTGAAATGTACTTTAAACTTACGTCTTTTGTCTTGAATTGCAGGTCTTTTGTTGTGCGCTGCAGTAACAACACAGGGGTCCAGCACCATCCCCCAGATTACAACTACTCAGTCATCTACAACCTCCACCAATCCTATCACTTCAGCTTCTACCACAATTACAGACAGCACTGAGGTAAACAACACACACTTGATTTGTATTTTAAAACAACCAGCCAGTATTCTCTATCTTCTATCTCATTGTCATCCATCTTAACTGACCCACAGGTAACCAGCACCAGCAGAACCACCAGCATCAGCTCAAGCGCCGCCCCCAGCCCTTCAAAAACCACTGGCACCACCACCCCCACCACCACCGAGACCCCCAGCCCTTCAATAACCACTGACCCCACCACCACCACCCAAACCACCAGCCCTTCAACAACCACTGGCCCCACCACCACCACCACCACCCAGAACTCCAGCCCTTCAACAACCACTGACCCCACCAACACCACCCAGACCTCCAGCCCTTCAACAACCACTGACCCCACCACCACCACCACCCAGACCTCCAGCCCTTCAACAACCACTGACCCCACCAACACCACCACCCAGACCTCCAGCCCTTCAACAACCACTGACCCCACCACCCAGACCCCCAGCACTACAACAACCACTGGCCCCACCACCCAGACCCCCAGCACTACAACAACCACTGGCCCCACCACCACCACCCAGACCCCCAGCACTACAACAACCACTGGCACCACCACCACCCAAACCCCCAGCCCTTCAACAACCACTGGCACCACCATCGCCACCCAAACCACCACACTGAAACAGGAAGAACACAAGTCCAATGCTCTAAGCTCAGGTATGCATTGATAAAAAGTTGTTTGTTTCATTACAATTTGCTCTAGTAACAGTGTGCACACTCATTTATATACTTACTTTTATTTTACACTCTAGAGTCTAGACCAGCGGTTCCCAACCTTTTTCAACTCAGGGCCCACTTAAGAATAAAAAAAAGATTGTTTGCGGTCCACATTCAAACATAAACAATATGGAGGCTAAATTAAGTTCTCATTGGTCAATTCAGAACATGTGACACGTTGTTAGTCCAGTAGTAATGACTGTTGCTAAGGAGGATCAAGAAAGAGAAAGGATAAGAGTTTCAAATAAAAATAAATCTTAATAATGAAAATGTTTCCACACAAATCATAATGTTTTGCAAATTATTTGGCAGCCCACTTGCAATGCCTTCGCACAGGTTGGGAACTGCTGCCCTAGACAATAGACCTTTTGAAAAAAGTTTATACTAGGCATAACAACCAACACGGAATAGGTTCCGTTTCCGTAGTCCACAGAAAAGTGAACCGTTCGAAGCATTTCAACCAAAACTAATTTTTTTACGAACCCAACCTGCAAAGTTAGCTCCCAGCGGGAAACGAAAAAAGAATCCTTGACCTGAACCATGTAAGGAAAGAGAGGATGCAGTCTTGGGCGTAATAGTTACTTTTACAGGTATCTGGTCATAAACTCAAACAAAATGTTTCCCAATAAGTGATTTGAAGGTGGCTCAGTCAAAAAGAATCCAGAACCAAGACTAGCCGTTTAATTAAGACCTTTTTTTAAAAGCACAGTCAAAATATATTGCCATTAAACTGCGAACACTCCATCAGTGTTGAATACCCCACGTTTCATACATTGCCTAACGCTAAACACACCTTGGAAACCAACAAAGCACAGGGGATCACACCTTTCTGATTGAAAGGTCCATGCATCGCACTATCTGTTCACGCCTCTCTTTGACCCCTTTAAGCAGTGACTGTGTTGATCTATAGTTAATTTTTGAAAGCAATACTTTTTTTCAGACTTCCTGGTTTACTTTGCAGATGAGACTTTAACAGTTGAATCAGTGAAAAAGAACACCAGTATTTGAA
>JAPTMU010000092.1:0-15000 GCA_028583405.1 Pogonophryne albipinna
TCTGCTTTCGGCATGGTCTTCTGTTTGAAGATGACCATTGGTGGCAGTTTGGAGCCGTCTCCGCAGCATGCTAGCACCACCGTGAAGATCCACCTCTCATGAGTCACAACGCTCTTCTGGCTCCTGGGGATGTAGAAGGTGAGCGGTACTTCCTGCATGTGAAGGATGTGATCTGATGACACATCGTGTGCAGCGACCTCCTTTTCAATGAAGGCGCGGAAACTGTCCATCTTGGCCTGGGAGTCGGTCACTTCCTGACTCATCTTCGCTCTGATCGACACGTGGTTTCTTTTCATGAAACGGAAACACCAGGAGGGGCCGGCGGAAAAATCAATAATCTTCATCTCCTTGGCGACCCGCTGAGCGTGGAGACGTAACTTCACCGTTGATAACCCTGCAGCTTTCTGTCCGAGGACCCATGTGTGGACGCGTTGCTCCAGCTCAGGCCATCGAGCTTTCATACCACGATTAGCCCGCTTTGTTTTCTTCATTGAGATGAGCGTTGCCTCCGCTTTGCACCAGTCCCTCACCTGTTTCTCATTCACTCCAAACTCTCTCTCTGCAGGTCGCTTTCCCTTCTCCACTGCATACTTGACCACCTGCAGTTTGAAAGCTGCAGTGTAGCTTCTTCTTCTTTTTGGAGGCATTGTGTTCTGACTCAGTTTTCTGCGTAGCTTATGTGTAAACTGTTTTCTTCTTCGGTGGTACAGCAGTTTTCAGTTGTCCCGATGTCGTCTATTGGAAGTAGTTTGAACAGTCACAAAGAAATACAATATATAAGTCGCAGCACCAGCCAGACAGGTAAAAAAAAACGCGACTTATAGTCCGGAAAATACGGGAAAATAAATGAAGTCAAATTAAATGAATGGGAACAAATAAATAGTCCAGTGATAAAAATAACATTGATAATGAAAAATCCAGTGATAATGGTTATGCCCTTTTTATTACATAAACACAGTGTGTTCTCAAATGAAGGCTGACACTAAATACTATGTTTAAGCCTTAATTAGTATTACATCGATATAGGGGATTATAGAGTGCGTTATATATTTAAAATGGGTCTAAAATGTTCATTCAAAGGTTTTTCTTAATATGATTTACTTATATGAACTATCATTATTTAACCTATTCTCTTTTATATTTCCACATGTATACATTCACTTAAACTCTCCTATTTACTTGTGTAATAGTTAATAGAGATCATTAAGAAATAAGCACGTTATATAAGCATTTATTACCTGTTAATATTTGAAAAAAATACTTAATTCGTGTTTAAAATGTGTGATAATAATAAGCTAATAGGCTAACTCTTGTGCTAACGCTCCTCAAAGCACGTTTTAAATGCTCGTTTCCACCCCAGCCTCTCTCTTAACGCATGTTTACCTGCAGTAAGTCTTTTCCTCACAGAAACACACCGTCAACAGATCCTAAATCTGAGTTAAATCTCCATGTTTTCATCCAGCGTGTCGCTTCGCCTCTGTTTCCCCCTGTTGTTTACATCCGGCTCAGCCAATCACAGCACAGCAAGCGCTCAGTCACAACTAGCGCGAGATTTCGTGTGTGTGTGTGTGTGTGTGTGTGTGTGTGTGTGTGTGTGTGTGTGTGTGTGTGTGTGTGTGTGTGTGTGTGTGTGTGTGTGTGTGTGTGTGTGTGTGTGTGTGTGTGTGTGTGTGTGTGTGTGTGTGTGTGTGTGTGTGTGTGTGTGTGTGTGTGTGTGTGTGTGTGTGTGTGTGTGTGTGTGTGTGTGTGTGTGTGTGTGTGTGTGTGTGTGTGTGTGTCATAGCGAGTGAATACCTGCTGAGGAAGTGAGATAGAGAGAAGACTACATCTCCCATCAGCCACTGCAGCACGTCATCATCCAGCCAGGTGTGCGTGTGTTTCTTAAAACAATATTCATTATAATTAAGAGAGAGGAGGGGGATTTTATTGTGAAATGATGCTGCAGAGAGAGGAGGGGGCTTTTATTGTGAAATGATGCTGCAGAGAGAGGAGGGGGCTTTTATTGTGAAATGATGCTGCAGAGAGAGAGAGAGGAGGGGGCTTTTATTGTGAAATGATGCTGCAGAGAGAGGAGGGGGCTTTTATTGTGAAATGATGCTGCAGAGAGAGGAGGGGGCTTTTATTGTGAAATGATGCTGCAGAGAGAGAGAGAGGAGGGGGCTTTTATTGTGAAAAGATGCTGCAGAGAGAGGAGGGGGCTTTTATTGTGAAATGATGCTGCAGAGAGAGGAGGGGGCTTTTATTGTGAAAAGATGCTGCAGAGAGAGGAGGGGGCTTTTATTGTGAAAAGATGCTGCAGAGAGAGAGGAGGGGACTTTCATTGTGAAAGGATGCTGCAGAGAGAGAGAGGAGGGGGCTTTTATTGTGAAAGGATGCTGCAGAGAGAGAGAGGAGGGGGCTTTTATTGTGAAAGGATGCTGCAGAGAGAGAGAGGAGGGGGCTTTTATTGTGAAAGGATGCTGCAGAGAGAGAGAGGAGGGGACTTTTATTGTGAAATGATGCTGCAGAGAGAGAGGAGGGGACTTTTATTGTGAAAGGATGCTGCAGAGAGAGAGAGGAGGGGGCTTTTATTGTGAAAAGATGCTGCAGAGAGAGAGAGGAGGGGGCTTTTATTGTGAAATGATGCTGCAGAGAGAGGAGGGGGCTTTTATTGTGAAAAGATGCTGCAGAGAGAGGAGGGGGCTTTCATTGTGAAAGGATGCTGCAGAGAGAGAGGAGGGGACTTTTATTGTGAAAGGATGCTGCAGAGAGAGAGGAGGGGGCTTTTATTGTGAAATGATGCTGCAGAGAGAGAGAGGAGGGGGCTTTTATTGTGAAATGATGCTGCAGAGAGAGAGAGGAGGGGGCTTTTATTGTGAAAGGATGCTGCAGAGAGAGAGAGGAGGGGGCTTTTATTGTGAAAAGATGCTGCAGAGAGAGAGGAGGGGACTTTCATTGTGAAAGGATGCTGCAGAGAGAGGAGGAGGGGGCTTTTATTGTGAAAGGATGCTGCAGAGAGAGAGGAGGGGGCTTTTATTGTGAAAGGATGCTGCAGAGAGAGAGAGGAGGGGGCTTTTATTGTGAAATGATGCTGCAGATAGAGAGAGGAGGGGGCTTTTATTGTGAAAGGATGCTGCAGAGAGAGAGAGGAGGGGGCTTTTATTGTGAAAGGATGCTGCAGAGAGAGAGGAGGGGGCCTTTATTGTGAAATGATGCTGCAGAGAGAGGAGGGGGCTTTTATTGTGAAAGGGTGCTGCAGAGAGAGGGGGGGCTTTTATTGTGAAATGATGCTGCAGAGAGAGGAGGGGGCTTTTATTGTGAAATGATGCTGCAGAGAGAGAGAGGAGGGGGCTTTTATTGTGAAATGATGCTGCAGAGAGAGAGAGGAGGGGGCTTTTATTGTGAAAGGATGCTGCAGAGAGAGGAGGGGTCTTTTATTGTGAAAGGATGCTGCAGAGAGAGAGGAGGGGGCTTTTATTGTGAAATGATGCTGCAGAGTGAGGAGGGGGCTTTTATTGTGAAATGATGCTGCAGAGAGAGAGAGGAGGGGGCTTTTATTGTGAAAGGATGCTGCAGAGAGAGGAGGGGTCTTTTATTGTGAAAGGATGCTGCAGAGAGAGGAGGGGGCTTTTATTGTGAAATGATGCTGCAGAGAGAGATAGGAGGGGGCTTTTATTGTGAAATGATGCTGCAGAGAGAGAGGAGGGGGCTTTTATTGTGAAATGATGCTGCAGAGAGAGAGGAGGGGGCTTTTATTGTGAAATGATGCTGCAGAGAGAGGAGGGGGCTTTTATTGTGAAAGGATGCTGCAGAGAGAGAGGAGGGGGCTTTTATTGTGAAAGGATGCTGCAGAGAGAGAGGAGGGGGCTTTTATTGTGAAATGATGCTGCAGAGAGTGAGGAGGGGGCTTTTATTGTGAAATGATGCTGCAGAGAGAGAGGAGGGGGCTTTTATTGTGAAATGATGCTGCAGAGAGAGGAGGGGGCTTTTATTGTGAAAGGATGCTGCAGAGAGAGAGGAGGGGGCTTTTATTGTGAAAGGATGCTGCAGAGAGATAGGAGGGGGCTTTTATTGTGAAATGATGCTGCAGAGAGTGAGGAGGGGGCTTTTATTGTGAAATGATGCTGCAGAGAGAGAGGAGGGGGCTTTTATTGTGAAATGATGCTGCAGAGAGAGGAGGGGGCTTTTATTGTGAAAGGATGCTGCAGAGAGAGAGGAGGGGGCTTTTATTGTGAAAGGATGCTGCAGAGAGAGAGGAGGGGGCTTTTATTGTGAAAGGATGCTGCAGAGAGAGAGGAGGGGGCTTTTATTGTGGCGGGGCGCAGAGAGAGGAGGGTGCTTTTATTTTGGTAGGATACTGCAGAGAGAGGAGGGGGCTTTTATTTTGGTAGGATACTGCAGAGATATGAGAAGGCTTTTATTGTGGCGGGGCGCAGAGAGAGGAGAGGGCTTTTATTGTGGCGGGCGCAGAGAGAGAAGAGGGCTTTTATTGTGGCGGGGCGCAGAGAGAGGAGAGGGCTTTTATTGTGGCGGGGTGCAGAGAGAGGAGAGGGCTTTTATTGTGGCGGGGCACAGACAGGAGTGTGTGTTTGAACTTGTGTTTCTGTCTTGTCAGATTTACTTTCACACATCGAGCCTCAGGTGGGGAGCAAGGAGGAGACATGCTCTGCTTTAAAGGTGAGTACTAGTACATATACTCTGAGTACTAGTACTACATGTACTAGTACTGCATGTACTTGTACTGCATGTACTTGTACTGTGAGTACTGCTGTTGCTGCAGATTTAGGTTCAGTTTTTACATATTTTTCTGTTGACATTAAATATTTTTAGCTGCAAAAAAAGTGCAAGTTCTGGGGGGGGGGTGCGTGTGTGTGTGCGTGTGCGTGTGTGTGTGTGTGTGAGATGGGATGCCTGGCTGAAACATCCCATAGTGTGTGTGAAACAGCTGTTTCTGCACACACACTGAGCAGCTCCACCCTGATGACTGATGCTGTTGCTGTGTCTCAATCAAGGTGTAGACAGGTGTCTCAGGTAGAACTACAGGTGTCTCAGGTAGAGCTACAGGTGTCTCAGGTAGAGCTACAGGTGTCTCAGGTAGAGCTACAGGTAGAGCTACAGGTGTCTCAGGTAGAGCTACAGGTGTCTCAGGTAGAGTTACAGGTGTCTCAGGTGAAGCTACAGGTGTCTCAGGTAGAGCTACAGGTAGAGCTACAGGTGTCTCAGGTAGAGCTACAGGTAGAGCTACAGGTGTCTCAGGTAGAGCTACAGGTGTCTCAGGTAGAGCTACAGGTGTCTCAGGTAGAGCTACAGGTAGAGCTACAGGTGTCTCAGGTAGAGCTACAGGTGTCTCGGGTAGAGCTACAGGTGTCTCGGGTAGAGCTACAGGTGTCTCAGGTAGAGCTACAGATGTCTCAGGTAGAGCTACAGGTATCTCAGGTAGAGCTACAGGTGTCTCGGGTAGAGCTACAGGTAGAGCTACAGGTGTCTCGGGTAGAGCTACAGGTAGAGCTACAGGTATCTCAGGTAGAGCTACAGGTGTCTCAGCTAGAGCTACAGGTAGAGCTACAGGTGTCTCAGGTAGAGCTACAGGTAGAGCTACAGGTGTCTCAGGTAGAGCTACAGGTAGAGCTACAGGTGTCTCAGGTAGAGCAACAGGTAGAGCTACAGGTGTCTCAGGTAGAGCTACAGGTGTCTCGGGTAGAGCTACAGGTAGAGCTACAGGTGTCTCGGGTAGAGCTACAGGTGTCTCAGGTAGAGCTACAGATGTCTCAGGTAGAGCTACAGGTATCTCAGGTAGAGCTACAGGTGTCTCGGGTAGAGCTACAGGTGTCTCAGGTAGAGCTACAGGTAGAGCTACAGGTGTCTCAGGTAGAGCTACAGGTGTCTCGGGTAGAGCTACAGGTAGAGCTACAGATGTCTCGGGTAGAGCTACAGGTGTCTCAGGTAGAGCTACAGATGTCTCAGGTAGAGCTACAGGTATCTCAGGTAGAGCTACAGGTGTCTCGGGTAGAGCTACAGGTGTCTCAGGTAGAGCTACAGGTGTCTCAGGTAGAGCTACAGGTGTCTCGGGTAGAGCTACAGGTAGAGCTACAGGTATCTCAGGTAGAGCTACAGGTGTCTCGGGTAGAGCTACAGGTGTCTCAGGTAGAGCTACAGGTAGAGCTACAGGTGTCTCAGGTAGAGCTACAGGTGTCTCAGGTAGAGCTACAGGTAGAGCTACAGGTGTCTCAGGTAGAGCTACAGCTGTCTCAGGTAGAGCTACATGTAGAGCTACAGGTGTCTCAGGTAGAGCTACAGATGTCTCAGGTAGAGCTACAGGTAGAGCTACAGGTGTCTCAGGTAGAGCTACAGGTATCTCAGGTAGAGCTACAGGTAGAGCTACAGGTATCTCAGGTAGAGCTACAGGTATCTCAGGTAGAGCTACAGGTGTCTCAGGTAGAGCTACAGGTAGAGCTACAGGTGTCTCAGGTAGAGCTACAGGTATCTCAGGTAGAGCTACAGGTAGAGCTACAGGTGTCTCAGGTAGAGCTACAGGTGTCTCAGCTAGAGCTACAGGTAGAGCTACAGGTGTCTCAGGTAGAGCTACAGGTAGAGCTACAGGTGTCTCAGGTAGAGCTACAGGTAGAGCTACAGGTGTCTCAGGTAGAGCAACAGGTAGAGCTACAGGTGTCTCAGGTAGAGCTACAGGTGTCTCCGGTAGAGCTACAGGTAGAGCTACAGGTGTCTCGGGTAGAGCTACAGGTGTCTCAGGTAGAGCTACAGATGTCTCAGGTAGAGCTACAGGTATCTCAGGTAGAGCTACAGGTGTCTCGGGTAGAGCTACAGGTGTCTCAGGTAGAGCTACAGGTAGAGCTACAGGTGTCTCAGGTAGAGCTACAGGTGTCTCGGGTAGAGCTACAGGTAGAGCTACAGGTGTCTCGGGTAGAGCTACAGGTGTCTCAGGTAGAGCTACAGATGTCTCAGGTAGAGCTACAGGTATCTCAGGTAGAGCTACAGGTGTCTCGGGTAGAGCTACAGGTGTCTCAGGTAGAGCTACAGGTGTCTCAGGTAGAGCTACAGGTGTCTCGGGTAGAGCTACAGGTAGAGCTACAGGTGTCTCGGGTAGAGCTACAGGTGTCTCAGGTAGAGCTACAGATGTCTCAGGTAGAGCTACAGGTATCTCAGGTAGAGCTACAGGTGTCTCGGGTAGAGCTACAGGTGTCTCAGGTAGAGCTACAGGTAGAGCTACAGGTGTCTCAGGTAGAGCTACAGGTGTCTCAGGTAGAGCTACAGGTAGAGCTACAGGTGTCTCAGGTAGAGCTACATGTAGAGCTACAGGTGTCTCAGGTAGAGCTACAGGTGTCTCAGGTAGAGCTACAGGTAGAGCTACAGGTGTCTCAGGTAGAGCTACAGGTATCTCAAGTAGAGCTACAGGTAGAGCTACAGGTATCTCAGGTAGAGCTACAGGTATCTCAGGTAGAGCTACAGGTAGAGCTACAGGTGTCTCAGGTAGAGCTACAGGTAGAGCTACAGGTATCTCAGGTAGAGCTACAGGTGTCTCAGGTAGAGCTACAGGTAGAGCTACAGGTGTCTCAGGTAGAGCTACAGGTGTCTCAGGTAGAGCTACAGGTAGAGCTACAGGTGTCTCAGGTAGAGCTACAGGTAGAGCTACAGGTAGAGCTACAGGTATCTCAGGTAGAGCTACAGGTGTCTCAGGTAGAGCTACAGGTATCTCAGGTAGAGCTACAGGTAGAGCTACAGGTGTCTCAGGTAGAGCTACAGGTGTCTCAGGTAGAGCTACAGGTAGAGCTACAGGTGTCTCAGGTAGAGCTACAGGTAGAGCTACAGGTAGAGCTACAGGTATCTCAGGTAGAGCTACAGGTAGAGCTACAGGTGTCTCAGGTAGAGCTACAGGTGTCTCAGGTAGAGCTACAGGTAGAGCTACAGGTATCTCAGGTAGAGCTACAGGTGTCTCAGGTAGAGCTACAGGTAGAGCTACAGGTAGAGCTACAGGTGTCTCAGAACATGTGGTCCAGAGACAGAAATAAATCAGACGAGACGAACCGCTTGTTTTTCTCTTTTAGTTTTTAGCTGTTTTTTTACAAAATTAAAAATAAAATTGATATTTAAAAAATAAATTAAAATGGAAATAAATAAAACTTAAATATAGAAAAATTAAGAGAGAGGAGGGGGCTTTTATTGTGAAATGATGCTGCAGAGAGAGGAGGGGGCTTTTATTGTGAAATGATGCTGCAGAGAGAGGAGGGGGCTTTTATTGTGAAATGATGCTGCAGATAGAGAGAGGAGGGGGCTTTTATTGTGAAATGATGCTGCAGAGAGAGGAGGGGGCTTTTATTGTGAAAAGATGCTGCAGAGAGAGGAGGGGGCTTTTATTGTGAAAAGATGCTGCAGAGAGAGGAGGGGGCTTTTATTGTGAAATGATGCTGCAGAGAGAGGAGGGGGCTTTTATTGTGAAAAGATGCTGCAGAGAGAGAGGAGGGGACTTTTATTGTGAAAGGATGCTGCAGAGAGAGAGGAGGGGACTTTTATTGTGAAAGGATGCTGCAGAGAGAGAGAGGAGGGGGCTTTTATTGTGAAATGATGCTGCAGATAGAGAGAGGAGGGGGCTTTTATTGTGAAAAGATGCTGCAGAGAGAGGAGGGGGCTTTTATTGTGAAAAGATGCTGCAGAGAGAGGAGGGGGCTTTTATTGTGAAAAGATGCTGCAGAGAGAGGAGGGGGCTTTTATTGTGAAAAGATGCTGCAGAGAGAGGAGGGGGCTTTTATTGTGAAAAGATGCTGCAGAGAGAGAGGAGGGGACTTTTATTGTGAAAGGATGCTGCAGAGAGAGAGGAGGGGACTTTTATTGTGAAAGGATGCTGCAGAGAGAGAGAGGAGGGGGCTTTTATTGTGAAATGATGCTGCAGATAGAGAGAGGAGGGGGCTTTTATTGTGAAAGGATGCTGCAGAGAGAGAGAGGAGGGGGCTTTTATTGTGAAAGGATGCTGCAGAGAGAGAGGAGGGGGCCTTTATTGTGAAATGATGCTGCTGAGAGAGGAGGGGGCTTTTATTGTGAAAGGGTGCTGCAGAGAGATACCTGTAGCTCTACCTGAGACACCTGTAGCTCTACCTGAGATACCTGTAGCTCTACCTGTAGCTCTACCTGTAGCTCTACCTGAGACACCTGTAGCTCTACCTGTAGCTCTACCTGAGACACCTGTAGCTCTACCTGAGATACCTGTAGCTCTACCTGTAGCTCTACCTGAGACACCTGTAGCTCTACCTGTAGCTCTACCTGAGATACCTGTAGCTCTACCTGAGATACCTGTAGCTCTACCTGTAGCTCTACTTGAGATACCTGTAGCTCTACCTGAGACACCTGTAGCTCTACCTGAGACACCTGTAGCTCTACCTGAGACACCTGTAGCTCTACCTGAGACACCTGTAGCTCTACATGTAGCTCTACCTGAGACACCTGTAGCTCTACCTGTAGCTCTACCTGAGACACCTGTAGCTCTACCTGAGACACCTGTAGCTCTACCTGTAGCTCTACCTGAGACACCTGTAGCTCTACCTGAGACACCTGTAGCTCTACCTGAGATACCTGTAGCTCTACCTGAGACACCTGTAGCTCTACCTGAGACACCTGTAGCTCTACCTGAGACACCTGTAGCTCTACCTGAGACACCTGTAGCTCTACCTGAGATACCTGTAGCTCTACCTGAGACACCTGTAGCTCTACCTGAGACACCTGTAGCTCTACCCGAGACACCTGTAGCTCTTCCCGAGACACCTGTAGCTCTACCTGAGACATCTGTAGCTCTACCTGAGACACCTGTAGCTCTACCTGTAGCTCTACCTGTAGCTCTACCTGTAGCTCTACCCGAGACACCTGTAGCTCTACCTGTAGCTCTACCCGAGACACCTGTAGCTCTACCTGAGACACCTGTAGCTCTACCTGTTTTTTTACAAAATTAAAAATAAAATTGATATTTAAAAAATAAATTAAAATGGAAATAAATAAAACTTAAATAGAGAAAAAAACATGCGATATTATTTACTATTCATGTTTTCTTTACTCGTTTATTCTTATTTATAGTTTCACATTGTTTTTGTTGTTATTCCCCATTTTTATTTACATATTTAAATGTCCCTCTCACGGCCTCCTCGCTCCCTATGAAGGGTTCTAAGTGAGGAGCCACATGTGGTGTGAGGAGGTGAATACGTGTCCCTCTCACGGCCTCCTCGCTCCCTATGAAGGGTTCTAAGTGAGGAGCCACATGTGGTGTGAGGAGGTGAATACGTGTCCCTCTCACAGCCTCCTCGCTCCCTATGAAGGGTTCTAAGTGAGGAGCAACATGTGGTCTGAGGAGGTGAGGCCGTGTCCCTCTCACGGCCTCCTCGCTCCCTATGAAGGGTTCTAAGTGAGGAGCAACATGTGGTGTGAGGAGGTGAATACGTGTCGCTCAGCGGCCTCCTCCCTCCCTATGAAGGGTTCTAAGTGAGGAGCAACATGTGGTGTGAGGAGGTGAATACGTGTCCCTCTCACGGCCTCCTCGCTCCCTATGAAGGGTTCTAAGTGAGGAGCAACATGTGGTCTGAGGAGGTGAATACGTGTCGCTCAGCGGCCTCCTCCCTCCCTATGAAGGGTTCTAAGTGAGGAGCAACATGTGGTGTGAGGAGGTGAATACGTGTCCCTCTCACGGCCTCCTCCCTCCCTATGAAGGGTTCTAAGTGAGGAGCAACATGTGGTGTGAGGAGGTGAATACGTGTCCCTCTCACAGCCTCCTCGCTCCCTATGAAGGGTTCTAAGTGAGGAGCAACATGTGGTGTGAGGAGGTGAATACGTGTCCCTCTCACGGCCTCCTCCCTCCCTATGAAGGGTTCTAAGTGAGGAGCAACATGTGGTCTGAGGAGGTGAATACGTGTCGCTCAGCGGCCTCCTCCCTCCCTATGAAGGGTTCTAAGTGAGGAGCAACATGTGGTCTGAGGAGGTGAATACGTGTCGCTCAGCGGCCTCCTCGCTCCCTATGAAGGGTTCTAAGTGAGGAGCAACATGTGGTGTGAGGAGGTGAATACGTGTCCCTCTCACGTCCTCCTCCCTCCCTATGAAGGGTTCTAAGTGAGGAGCAACATGTGGTCTGAGGAGGTGAATACGTGTCCCTCTCACGTCCTCCTCCCTCCCTATGAAGAGTTCTAAGTGAGGAGCAACATGTGGTCTGAGGAGGTGAATACGTGTCCCTCTCACGTCCTCCTCCCTCCCTATGAAGGGTTCTAAGTGAGGAGCAACATGTGGTGTGAGGAGGTGAATACGTGTCCCTCTCACGGCCTCCTCCCTCCCTATGAAGGGTTCTAAGTGAGGAGCAACATGTGGTCTGAGGAGGTGAATACGTGTCGCTCAGCGGCCTCCTCCCTCCCTATGAAGGGTTCTAAGTGAGGAGCAACATGTGAATACGTGTCGCTCAGCGGCCTCCTCGCTCCCTATGAAGGGTTCTAAGTGAGGAGCAACATGTGGTGTGAGGAGGTGAATACGTGTCCCTCTCACGGCCTCCTCCCTCCCTATGAAGGGTTCTAAGTGAGGAGCAACATGTGGTCTGAGGAGGTGAATACGTGTCGCTCAGCGGCCTCCTCCCTCCCTATGAAGGGTTCTAAGTGAGGAGCAACATGTGGTCTGAGGAGGTGAATACGTGTCGCTCAGCGGCCTCCTCGCTCCCTATGAAGGGTTCTAAGTGAGGAGCAACATGTGGTGTGAGGAGGTGAATACGTGTCCCTCTCACGGCCTCCTCCCTCCCTATGAAGGGTTCTAAGTGAGGAGCAACATGTGGTGTGAGGAGGTGAATACGTGTCGCTCAGCGGCCTTCTCGCTCCCTATGAAGGGTTCTAAGTGAGGAGCAACATGTGGTCTGAGGAGGTGAATACGTGTCGCTCAGCGGCCTCCTCCCTCCCTATGAAGGGTTCTAAGTGAGGAGCAACATGTGGTGTGAGGAGGTGAATACGTGTCGCTCAGCGGCCTCCTCCCTCCCTATGAAGGGTTCTAAGTGAGGAAGCAACATGTGGTCTGAGGAGGTGAATACGTGTGCCCTCTCACGGCCTCCTCGCTCCCTATGAAGTGGTTCTAAGTGAGGAGCAACATGTGGTCTGAGGAGGTGAATACGTGTCCCTCTCACGGCCTCCTCCCTCCCTATGAAGGGTTCTAAGTGAGGAGCAACATGTGGTCTGAGGAGGTGAATACGTGTCGCTCAGCGGCCATCTGCAGAGCGGATAATCCTGTGAGGAGATTACTGTCCCAGAGGAGAGGAGACGAGACGCTGCAAGGACGTGTACCGAGAGGAGACATCTGAGGAGAAATCACTGCAGGAGACATCTGAGGAGACGCTGTGGAACGTTATTGGGGAGGCTTTTATTGTGAAGGAATGAGAAGAAGTCTAATAGGCAGATCCTGATAAAGTGGATTTTCTGAGCTTTTATTGTGAAAGATGGACATTTTGAATCTTTTCTGACGGACTAAACTCACCTTGGACTTTATTTGAGCTTTTATTGTGAAGATCACAACAATATCCATGCTTTTATTGTGAAGGCTGCACAAGATTTTTGTGACGGATGAAACAAAGTTTGTGCTTTTACTCTGAAGTTCTCCTCTTTTTTGTGATTTTCTCTGTGCTTTTATTGTGAAAGATGGTCATTTTTAATTGTTTCCGAAATAGTGGGCTTTTAATTGTGAAGGATCAGAACAATATTAATGCCTCTTATTGTGAAGGCTCGACAAAACGTAAGGACTTTGGTGCTTTTACTCTGAAGTTCTCCTCTTTCTGTGAATTATTTGGTGCTTTTATTGTGAAGAAAATATGTTTTGGAATTTCATTTTGAAGCAGAGCTATGTTGGGTGAAAATACATTTTACTCTGAAGGATTCCAAACATCCACTTTGAGGAGGCTTTTATTGTGAAGGACTTACTAAACACTTCCCATTCATTGATTTTTTTAAAGAAGAAACTTTGGGACTTTTATTGTGGAAAAAGCAGCTTTTTCTGGGGCTTTTATTCTGAAATCACCACTATCTACCTTTACTGTGAAGGATTCCAAACATCCATTTTGAAGAAGCTTTTATTGTGAAGGACTACACACTACACTTGAATTGATATTGTCTTTTTTAAGAAGAAACGTTTGGACTTAACGATGAAAGGTCGGACATTCTCTGGGGCTTTTATTCTGAAATCATCACTGTATCTACCTTGAGCCACCAATCAGCCAATCAACATCCAGGATGATCTCGTACGTGGAGTGTCTGGGTGGCGAGGGGACGTCGCCCATCGGAGGGGGGGGGGCGGCGGCTCGTTGCTGGAACGGCATTTCTGACGAAGATCGTGAAGAGCTGCTTCCTCCCAAAATGGCCGCCTTGCAACCGAAGACGGAGGGCAGTCTTCGCGACGCCTCCTCAGCGCCAAACTACGACAACAACAACAGGACGCCATTTTGGCTCTAAACTCTGGCGGTGGCATTGTTCCATCGGGGGCCGATAAAAAGCCCCCGCAGCAGTTTTGTAGCCCGTGGTTCCACCACCAACCCCAAGAGGCTCATGGGAAACCCGTCGCTCGCTACCCGGTGCTAACGACGCGTAGCCGCACCAGGTCGTGCCCCCCCACCCCGGAGCCCCGCCCCTTATACTCACTTCCCGCCCCCCGTCCGAGTCTCTACGCCACAAAGCCCCCCGTCCGGGAACCTGAGGCGCCGCCGCAGTACCGCTATCGACCCAACAGGGGGCGGGGCTTCCTCTGCTTCAAGAGGGGGAGGGGCTACGAGACTGATGCCACGCAGGCCACGCCCCTTCTGCAACAAGGTACTGCTGAAAGGCGTCTGGGTAGTGGAAAGTGAAACATCGCTTTAGAAACCAGCAAAACTGGGAGTAGAGCGTTTAAAATTAAATCAGAATAGCGTTTTAAAAAATCTAGAAAATATACGTTTAAAAGTGAATACACACCCTCTCCCTGTTATCTCCCTGTGTGTGTGTGTGTGGTGTGTGTGTGTGTGTGTGTGTGTGTGTGTGTGTGTGTGTGTTGTGTGTGTGTGTGTGTGTGTGTGTGTGTGTGTGTGTGTGTGTGTGTGTGTGTGGTGTGTGTGTGTGGTGTGTGGTGTGTGTGTGTGTGTGTGTGTGTGTGTGTGTGTGTGTGTGTGTGTGTGTGTGTGTGTGTGTGTGTGTGTGTGTGTGTGTGTGTGTGTGTGTGTGTGTGTGTGTGTGCAGGGATTAGCTGCTAGGCTAACGGCTAATTCCTTTAAAAGCAGATGGACAGGCTTTGATAGCTGCTAGCTGATAGCTGCTAGCTGATAGCTGCTAGCTGATAGCTGCTAGCTGATAGCTGCTAGCTGATAGCTGCTAGCTGATAGCTGCTAGCTGAGCATCAGAGCTCCATAACAAAGAATACATCTTTAAAAGAATAAGAAAATATATGTGGAAATAAGGCAGGAATAATTAAATAAAAGTAAGTGTTATAATACTAAGTAAAAAACGTGGAAGAAGTGAAAAATAATAAATAAATACATAAAATAATTAGAGATAATAAAAATACATTATTACAGAATATTTTAAACATTTTTTATTTATAACAAAATATATATTGGAACACCTATTTTGCATAAATGTTACTCTATATTATTCTTAATTATTAGAATAATTAAATCTAAATGTCTGTTTATTCTTTTGTGTCTGAACTTAAAGGAGAGTTTGAAACAGATCTGTCTTCCAGAGATATATTTAACTGGGTGACATAACTGAGTGTAGCCTACTTAGCGTCTAATTAATGAATCTAAATCAAGCAGGCGGACAGACGGAGAGACGGACAGGCAGACAGAGAGACAGAGGGACAGAGAGAGAGACAGAGAGAGACAGAGGGACAGACAGACAGACAGAGAGACGGACAGGCAGACAGAGAGACAGACAGACAGACAGAGGGACAGAGAGACAGACAGAGAGACGGACAGGCAGACAGAGAGACAGAGGGACAGAGGGACAGAGAGACAGACAGAGGGACAGAGAGACAGACAGACAG
>JAPTMU010000092.1:22500-37727 GCA_028583405.1 Pogonophryne albipinna
CTAGACTAAAGTAGACTAGACTAATGTAGACAAGACTAAAGTAGACTAGACTAAAGTAGACTAGACTAATGTAGACTAGACTAATGTAGACAAGACTAAAGTAGACTAGACTAAAGTAGACTAGACTAAAGTAGACTACAGTAGACTAGACTAAAGTAGACTACAGTAGACTAGACTAAAGTAGACTAGACTAATGTAGACTAGACTAATGTAGACTAGACTAAAGTAGACTAAAGTAGACTAGACTAAAGTAGACTAGACTAAAGTAGACTGATACTGGGTTTAAACTCAAGTTTAAATGACCTTGACATATCTACATGAAGGTGTTTCTGTGCTCTCAGTCCTCAGCGTTCTCTGACGATGACGAGGTGTTCATTCTGAACCAAACGCGCCCCGTGACTCCTCTGGTTCTCAACCCGAGTCACCGAGCCTCCTGCTGGGACGTCTTCACCTACGAGCAGCCTGAGGAAGAGGAGGAGGACGAAGAGGAGGAGAAACAGCTGAACCTGCCCACACCTGAGGAGAGGATGAGGCAGCAGGCGGGGGCCGTCCCAGCTGACATCGTGCGCATCAACATCACAGGTAATAATAATAATACATACAATGTTTATAGCGCAACAAAAACCATAAGCAGTAGAGTGAGGGAAGTGTGTGGGTTGTTGATCGGAGTTTGAAAGCTAGAGTTAACAAGTGAGTTCTGAGAGTTCATGTTTGCTCTTCAGGAGAGAGTTTTGATCGTCAGGCCAGCTTTCGCAAAGTTGCTCCCAACACCGACTCGTTATTGAACCGACCGCAACTCCTGAACCGCCGGAAGACCGTCACCGGGATCCCAGAGGACGTCGGGAAACTCGGTAAAACCAACAAAGAAATACGAAAATACTCTTCTGTTCTTGTTCGTTATCCTAAATCTCAATCTGTTTCCAGACTCTCAGCTGGTCCTGCCGGGTCAGTACTCCACCGTGGGTCGACCCGCCTCCTGTGAACCACCAAGGCACTCAGGTGAGGAGGTGAAGTGCCCATTGAGGAGGATTAGAGCCCCAAGAGGAAGGGGGATGTCCAGCCTCATGGCCTCCCTCACCTCCTCCCCCACCTCAGAGGTTTACAGCTTCCCCCGTCAGGAAACCACCTCCTCCCTGAACTCTGAGGCCAGTGGAACCAGCGCCTCCTGCAGGACCATCAGCGCCTCCTTGTCTTGTTGCCAGGTCAGTCTAGGAGAAACAGACTCAACATTTGTTTTTATCAGAGATGGCAAAAGCACACACATCCTTTACTCAAGTAGAAGTACAGATACTCATGTTACCAGAAAATAAGAGGTTCCTTATGCTGCTTCCTGTTTTCTTCTCCACTCCCAGGAGCTTGAAGGATTCCCCAACGCCCCCGCAGCCAGAGTCCTCCCCCAGTCTCCCTCCGAGTGGTCTTACCCCAGCGACACTACCCTTAACGAGTCTCCCGGTTCCCCTTCCTCCTCCTCCCACTACCGCTCCTCTTCCTCCATCGCTGAGTCTCAGATCAGCTACCAGGCCCTCTCCCAGAGCTCCAGCATCCAGAGCAGGGGGACGGACTGGAGCGGCATCGGCCAGGAGATGAGGTCTGTTTCTGGGGAAGGTTGGAGCGATGACCCCCTGCTTTCCTCCGGTCGCTCCACCCCTTCTGACAATACCTCAGAGAGAGTCGCCTCCTCCATCACAGATTATCAGATCAGCTACTTGTCCCCGAGCTCCAGCATCCAGAGTGGCTTCACCCAGGAGATGAGCTCCGTTTCTGGGGACAGTTGGAGCGGCGACCCCCCACGGTCCTCCGGTCGCTCCATCGCCCGCAGTATCTCCCTCCGGAAGTCCAAGCGTCCTCCTCCTCCCCCGCTACGCTCCGACTCTCTGAGGCATCAAAGGCAAGCTCGGATGAAACCACCACGCTCCAGAAAAACTCTCATCTCCTCCCCCATCTCCTCCCCCATCTCCTCCTCTTCGAAGGCCGTCCAAGACCCCTGGGTGCCCCGGAGCAGCAAGCGGCGCCAGAGTGGGTTTAACTGTGGGACCGTCACTACTTTTGAACCCTTAACCTCCCCCTCTGAGGAGGTACCGCCTATATGCCTCCCCCATTCTCCCCTCCTCCCCCCTGGATCAGAGGAGGAGGGGTTTAACCTCAACCCCCAGCCGAATGCCTCTCTCGGGATTCAACGTCTCGCCTCCCCCTCCAGCGGATACTCCAGCCAGTCTAACACCCCGACGCCCGGCACTCCCGTTTCCTCTCCCCTCTCCCCTTCCCCCCCTCTCTCCCCCCTCTCAGCCTTCTCCCTCCCCCCAACTCACCCCCTCTCCCCCATACCAAGGACCACCTCCAAGGTTGAAGGGAGGGCGAAGCCACCTGTGCCGGAGAGGAAGTCGTCCCTCATCTCCTCCCCCTTTTCCTCCACCTCCTCCCTCTCCTCTTGCACCTCCTTGGACTCTTCAACTAAGCTTCCTCCCCCTCCTCCCCCACCTCCTCTCCCACAATGCACCTCTCCTATGCCTCCTGTCTTTTACTCGCCAACTTTCGTATCTTCTCGACTTCCTGCTCCATCCTTTACCAACCTCTTTGCTGCTCTTCATCCCCCACCTTCATCTCCTCCCCCGCCTCCTTCATCTCCTCCACCTCCTCTCCCACCTTCATCTCTTCCTCCTCCGCCTCCTCCACCTCCTCCACCTCCTCTCCCACCTTCATCCCTCCCCCCTCCTCCCCCTCTTCCTCCTTCCTTCCGACCGCCTCCACCCTCCTACTCCTACTTTGCCAAACAAACCTTCAGCTTCCCTCCACCTCCAGATTCCCCTCCTCTTCCTCCCCCTTCAGAACTCTTGCCGATTGTTGACCTTCCTCCTCCCCCACCTCCGCCTCTTCCTCCCCCATCTACCTCCCCCCTCCTCCCACCAGTACTCCGCAAGTCTCCAAACCTCCCCCCTCTCGTCACTGCACAAGCTCTGCAGGGCGTCAAGCTTCGGCACGTCAAGAACCAGGAATGCCTGCTAACTAGCATCATGCTAGCTGATTCTGCTAATGCTAAACACGAGCTACCCAGTAACGAAGCCAATCTAGGCAGTGCTGTGTCGGCTAATGCTGATGCTAAACTAGTTGGAACTGGGACACAAAAAGCTGTCTGTGATCTTGATAGCAATGAAGCTAACATCATTGGTGATTTATTTGGAAATGCTAACCTTGATTGCCCAGCCAATGCTTACGTAACGCAGGCTGAACATGATAACTACGACCCAACAAAAAGTGACATAAGGAAACCCAACAATACGTCTTCTAATGCTAATCTTCAGAGCCCAAAAAGCACTGTTGCTAACCAGAGAAGCTCTGAGCCTAAACCCCAAGATATGCAGTACACTGAACTAGAGAAGGAGCATTCAGATATGTATGCAACACTGGCAAACACTCAAGTCTTCACACCTGATAGTCCCTGGGTCAAAATGTCTGACGGAACTGACGAAGACCACACTAAAATAACTGTCCAACAACAACAACAAGTCACGAATACAATGTTAGCAGACGCTATGCTAACTGCACAACAAGGAAACACTGATTCTTCATACTGGACCCTCTCTGGAGCAAAACAAAGAGAAAGTAGAACAAGCAAAGATGGCATGGAGACAAACAATAGGAATGATTCAGAAATGTGGAATGGTGCAACTGATGGAGTTCCAACATCCTTTAGTGATTTATCACGGAATAATATAGTCTGTAATGAAGCTACCCAGAAGAACCCCCACTCCCCGAAGAAGCCGACCGTCCCAAAGAAACCTGATCTTGGCGTCCTGGGTCTCATGGCGTCCCCGGAGGCAAGAAGAAGACAAGTTGGGTTAAAGAGGCAATCCCAGCTTCCCCCTGATTCCTCACCTGTGCACAGTCCTCCCAACTGCAGCTCGCCTTCACCAAAGCACTTGGCACAAACTACTGAAAGAACCACAAGTCCTGACGAATCAGTGACCCCTTCCAGCTCCCCCCAAAGGCAGAGACCACCGATTGTGCACAAGAAGCCAGATCTTTCCCCCGAAAGAATCAAACAACTCATTGAATTTGGAACTCAAGGGGAGTCGTCCAAAGGGAACTGTGCCCCCCAGGAGGTCGTTGGTATTTCACAGACCATGGGTGCCTCAGGGATCGTGGAAACCACAAGGGCTAGAAACACTTTAAACGGCAACATGGGTACATTGGAGAACTGTAGTACCTCAGGAACATGGGGAACATTGCAGACCAGTAGAATATACGGACACTGTGATGCCTCAGGGATCATGGGACTCTCCGAGACTCAGAGTATCAAAAAGGCGACTAAAACTACTTTGGGGAGCTGTAGTACCTCAAATACAATTGTCAACTCGGAGATCGTGGATAACACAAGGGCTAGAAACACTTTAAACGGCAACATGGGTACCTTGGAAGATTGTGGTACCCCAGGAGAATGGCGAACCTCAGAGACAAGTAGCACACGAGGGAACAAGGGCATCTATAGCCACTGTGGTGCCTTAGGATCAAGAATCATTTCAGAGACCTGTGGCACTGTGAGCACCTTGGGGAACCATGGTACCCCAGACATCACAGATACTAGAAACACTTTAAATAGCACCATGGAGTCAAGAAGCAACCTAGGAACAAATGGCATAAATGGGAACTTGGGACCCTCTGGAGTCATGGGTATTTCCGCGAACCGGAGTCCCAAAAGGGTTCTTAACACTATCAATGCGACCACGAGTACTTTGGAAAACGGTGGTACGTCAGGAACAACAGTTACCATGGAGACCTCTATCTACCTAGGGACCATTGGCATAAATGGGTACTGTGGCCCCTCAGGGGTTAAGGGTATTGCAGAGTACAGTGATATCAAAGGGGCTCCAAACACCATCAATGGTTACAGGGGTTCTTTGGCGAACTATGTTACCTCAGAATCATGGGGCAACTCGGACATGTGTAGCTCCTTAGGGTCCATAAGCCCCTCGGAGAACCGGGATACCTTAGGATCCTTTAACAACTTAGGGGCCATGGGCATCTCTAGGAACTGTGGTCTTGCAGGGGTCATTGGCACTGCAGAGTATTCTGGTATTAAAGGGGCTCCAAACACTATCAATGCAAGCATGAGTTATATGGCCAACTGTGGTACCTCAGAATCAAGGGGCACCTCGGAGACTTGTAGCACCCTGGGGACCATAAGCACCTTGGAGAACCAAGATACCTTAGGAACTTGTGGAATTTCAGAGACCTGTAGCAACGTAGGGACCATGGGCATCTCTAGGAACCTCAGTACCTCAGGAACATGGGGAACCTCATACCTTGGTTCTTGTAGTACCTTGGGGGCCTCTGGGGCAAACGGAGCCACTTCCTCCCAAAACGGTGCCTCGGACCCCTGGATCCTCAACTCAAGACTTCATAAAGATGAGGGCAAAACACCTCAGAGGATCATGATGACGTCATCGATGGCTGAAGAGGAAGAGGAGGAAGAGAGAGGGATGAAGACGACCACGATGTTGATGCCAACAACCACCAGGAAAAAGGACAAATCGAGGAAGAGGAGGGTGGGCCGCCAGCTGCTGATGAACGCGTCGACTACGAGGCGCTCCTACTCTTCCTCTTCCTCACTGTCATCGTCTTCGTCTTCATCCGACGACGAGCGGGATGTGGTGAAAGGAAGAACGATGCAAACAAGAGTGAGGATGACGACAGAGATTCCCTGCGCTCTGATTGGTCCGAGCAGCTGCTCCCTCAGCAGTGCGCTGTCCAATGAGAGCCTGCCTGGGGCGCCTTCACTTCCTGATCTCCTGATAGAGGAAGAGGAGAAGGAGAGGAGCGATGAAGGCAGGACGACGACCGGAAAACATGAAGACGGTAAGCTCCATATTTTATTTACAAACGGCAATGACCTTAATCGTGTAAACGTAGTAAATAAATACTTCTCACCTTTAACTTTATTCATTTGTATTATATATACCATTGTGTATGTTCTTTCCTACTATGACTAGGTTTGTCACATTGTTTAAGCACCTTAGATTACGAATCTAATAGTCTATAGTTTGATAGATATTACGAAGAGGATTTGAGGTCTCGCCAGGATAACGTGTGCAGCTTCCATGCGTGGGTGAAAACAGTTTTTCCGGTCTTGAAGTTTTCATAATAAAACCGGATTTATTCCCCTCACTGTCAAATGAGTACACCGTGATATCTGCATTACTCATCCACTAAACAACATCAGTCTATCCTTTATTACACAATATGGATTGGTTTAAATAGTGTGCAATGCTTTTGTGTTTTTAACCTTCGATTCAGAGAAACAAATAGTTTGTTAGGAGTTTAGACACTACACTACCCAGAATCCCCAGCTATCGTTTGGGACTACAACATCCGCCTTGCTTTACAAACCCAGTGATTAGTCATCAAGCTCTGTGATTGGATGTTGGAGTGGCAGTGCGACAAGGTTACGCCGAGCGTCAACAGCTCTTTGAAATGGAATGGAACCACGGCAGACTTTCCAAAACTGGAATTGGACGGGTCCAGCCCCCGGCTCCAGCCCCCCCCACCAGAACTACACATGCTGGCTATTGTGTGTTTGATTTGATTTGATTTTGATAAACTTTATTAATCCCTCGTGGGGAAATTGTTTCTCTGCATTTGACCCATCCTGTGTTAGGAGCAGTGTGCTGCCATTTTGAACGGCGCCGGGGAGCAGTGTAGGGAACGGTGCCTTGCTCAGGGACACCTCGGTAGCACTTGGTCTTGCCGGGACTTGAACTGATGACCTTCCAGTTGCCAAGCCACGTCCCTATGGACTTCGCCACCACCGCCCCACCCCGTGTTTCGCAACATGTTCTATGGCACGTCTCTTTATAAGACGTTTTCATATTTCCCCCAATTAGAAGTTGCCAGTATTAAACTGTGTACGCCCTGGAGGTAACAGTGGTGTTATCTAATTTAAAACATATCATTAATAAATGGGTGAATTAATATACCCACATGACCCCTAAAGTCAGAAGGGCTTTATGTAACAGCTGGTCTTATGTCTGTGACCCCTCCTGTTGTTCATTGATGAGCCTGAAACATGCACTTGTCAAGGTTCAGATGCACATTTAGCAAATATGGCAGCAGCCATCGATCGTCTTAAGATAAGATACTTTATTGATCCCAAGTTGGGAAATGTTTTTGTTACAGCAGCATGTACTACTTTGTTCTACTCCACTACAATTCAGAGGTTAACCTGGTGTTTTTACTCCACTACATTTATTATAGTTACTTTGCAGAAGACCTCAACTTAAAGCAATCTTTAATGTTTAAATGCAGCCTTATCAGTTGGTCTGTTTTGCTCATCCTCCTGTTAATATCTTTGGACGTCCTGCACTCAACTGTTTGATTGTAGAGATCACTACCGTATCTTCTTGATATTTTCTATTTTGTATGTCGGCTATTCTTAATATTTAAAGGTTTTCATCAAATAAAACGTATTCAACAACAAAATTCAATAACGTGCTTTAACCACTAGGCGGCGCGGGTTAAAAAACAGTGGTGTAGTTAATAAAACATAATAATATCAAACATAATATGACTATTAACTTTATTGTGAGATTAAAACAGAACGGTAAAGGAAAATACAGTTTCAGTCTCTCGATGTGAAGCTTATGCATCGTACCATGAACCTGTTTAGACCTGTAACAGAATTAAAATGTCGAACTCTGACTTCATTTTAAGGACATGTCGGCCAGGGGTGTAGAGCTATATTTGTTTAACCACCAGATCGGCAAAACAGGAGAGTGTGCACCAGTCTGCCTTGATCTATGAATTCATGTCTGACACTCACAATATCTTCTGCCCACAGCTGTTTGATAGAAGGAACACCTCCTTCACTTCATCTCTGCAGCGCCAGGAGGCAGCGGGAGGGTTAACTCCGCCTCTGAAAAGAGGAGCGCGCAGTGCCTTTCACGCCCCGCCTTCACTGTGTTTACCTTCAGAATCATAAGGCTAAAGAGCGACTGCAGGCTGATGTGTTTTAACCACACACACCTCTACACACACACACACACACACACACACACACACGCACGCACACACACACACACACGATTTAAACGCAGACTTCTGTTCCTCCATGTTTCGTTGTTATCGTTTCACTGAGCGGACACGCCCCTTTTTGTTTCAAACGCTCCCTTCTTTGGTCCGTCTGCGGCGGGAACAGGTTGTGTGCGCTGTGATGATTCGGCTGTTCCGTTAGTAATGAATATTAAATGTTCATTTGATCATTGGTTTTATTTTGAAAACGTCGAGACCGGAAATACTGTTTTCAACCTGTAACTTTACATGGAGGCTGCCGCATACCTCAAATCATCTTCGTAATATCTATCAAATTATAGATCCTACATATCGACTGGACGTGGATTCTAAGAGTAAAATATACACTTCTCGCTAGAAATCTAATGAAAAAGCGTTTTAATAACCAAGCTATCTACAATTTAGGGTTTTACAGAGAGGGTTATTTGTGAATATACGACCATCTGTAACGTTAGCATTCAACGGGAGCACTAGAGGGCGAACACTTTAGGACGTATTAAGCGCTTGAACAAACGACATATTTGGTCGTATGAGTTGGAGGACTTGTTGGTTTGTCATTAAGTTGGTATTCCTGTCATGCTATGTTGAAAAAGGGAAGCATGATTTCCACCCAAAGGAGTCTGAACTATTGCTCACACTTGTACGCTTCTTTCAAACGTAAATAAATACTTCTCGTTCTCCCGTCCAGGCGATGTGTTCGTCAGTGTTTCTGCGGATCAGATGTTCGTCTCCGATCGACCGCGAACCACCGAGGATCTGTTCACCGTCATCCACAGGTAGCACACGCACACACACACACACACACACACACACACACACACACACACACACACACACACACACACACACACACACACACACACACACACACACACACACACACCTTTACTGTACCAACACATCCACCATGAGTCTGCTTCATCTCTCCTTTCACCTCTGTGGAGCAGTGCATTCTGGGAAGGCACGGCGTGAAGCCCAGCAGGTAAACATGGTGACATGTGCGGTAGTTAGCGTTAGCTCGGTTTAGCTAGGTAAATATTAACCTGTCCCTTTCTAGAAGATTTTTAAAAGTGCCGTAAAAAATAATAAATCTGTAAAAGAAAAACAAAATAAATGTACAAAATTGTGTTTAAAGGTAAATCATAAAAAAATATTAGTCAGTATTTTTTTTAATGTAAATGTCACTTTTTTCTCACGAACGTTTTTACCTTATTTTACAGATTTCTTATTTTCGTACGGCTCTTCTAGGACTCCTATGTCTTTATTACCCTGTAAACGTTAGCTTCCTGTCCCTTTGTTCCCTCTCTTGTTTGAAGCGCCCTCTGTTCTCCAGCTTCCTGGTTCCCCCTCACACATCCAGCCCCCATGCTCTGCAACATCCCTGTGTTCATCCTTAAGGAGCCTGACAGCCTCCCAACAACTGCTGTGCAATGAGATATTGGGCTACTAGTCATCTCGAACCGTCAGTTTAAAAAAGAAGGTGCGATACCGTTCCGATACATTTCGAACATCGCGGGGAAATTCCTTCGACTCATTTTGAAGTTTTGGGGGAAGCCGGAAGTGACGTCAATGCGGGAACGCTTCACTGTGCAGTGAGAGAGCCAAACACGGACAAAGTGTGTTGTCATGCGTAGAAATGGTGAATTACTGAGTTGAGGCACGTTAATAATGTTTTAATGAAGTTGACTACAGTATATTCATATTTGTCAGTGCTTTCATGTCAATTCGACGAACATATGAAACATTAAATGATCGTGAGGATGATGATTAAAAATCGTTTGTTTGAGCCGGTCTGCATTTCCTGATGAGAAAACAAACCGATGCTTTTTGTAGTTGAACACCAACGTGGATTAAACGTGTGTTTTTTTACCACAATGTTGGGAAATTAATGGATAAAATGCACGGATTATTATTATTATTATTCCCAGTCGGGACACTAGGTCCACCGTTTCCCCGCAGCGAGGCCCCCCCCCCGTTGACAGTTTACGTGGGCTGGGTGCAGTGGCGGACTGGTCATCCAGACGAATCCCGATGGGCCGGTAACGAAGTGGGCCGGTCGGATAAGTCACTAGCACATCCCCCACTTCCCCCGTTGACAATGTACTAGCGGTACCGAAGTGGGCCGGTCGAGAGTCCCGGGATGATTTTTAGTCCCAGTCCACCACTGGCTACATGACCGTATGATCGCCCATATTGACGCATCTAATTCCTAAACTTCTAACAGATACAACATAAACCGATCCTTCAGCCTCATATGAGCTCTCAGACACGTTCCAAATAGCTTGGTTTCACTTGACGTCACACCGCTGCGTTCCTTTGGCGCGAAATTCCATTGGAGGTCAGGAAGTAATTTTCTACAGAGGATCTAGCTGCTGTTACCATTGTGAAAATGCCGGTGTGTTGTGTAGTTTACGGTTGTTCCAATCGATCCGGCCGAGAGAAAAACAAGAGGTTTTACCGAGTGCCGAAGGTTGTCGTCCATAAAGCTGAGCAATTTAAGAAGCTAACCGAAGAACGCCGGAAAAAATGGCTTTCAAACCTACATCTGCGGTCGGGAGGAGCAGAGTCGTCTAATTCACGTGTCTGCAGCGACCACTTCATCAGAGGTATTAGCTAACTTGGTTTTTGTGGCTTTGTTTATGTATTATTGGGTTGTGGTTAAATGCTTATTTACTTAGTAATACTGATCATGTTTAAGTTACCTGTAGTCTAATATGGACTTTGTTGGGACTTTTTAGGGTGCCCTAGCGCTTTGGGTGACGTTGAGTCGGTGGACTGGGCTCCCACTGTTAGCGTCGGTTACCACCGATTATATATACAGTCTATGCGAAACAACGTCGCCGACGCGGTAACCATAGTACCTACATGTAATCATAAAACACATACTACACATATATATATACACACACAGAACACTCACAGGCCAGTTAATGCTGAAGGCAAGGCGACAGCCGTAACACTGCCTTACATGAGTCCATGTAGCTAAAGTTAGCTAGCTAGATGTCTCCTAATAATGCTACTTAGAGGTAAGAAGGTATAGGTAGTTAACACTCACCCGGGCAAAAACAAGCGACATTTGTTTAATGCCTTTTTGGTGCCGAGGTCATTCACCCATCCACACAAAGTAGTTGAAAGCTTCCAGGCTTTTATACGCTTTCATTTGGCTAGCCGTGTAGTAGGAGGTATGAAGGACGAGGTAGCTGGTGATATCCATCGCCTCGACAGCGGGCAAATCTGTTAAATCAGAGAAAAGTCGCTCTTTTTCAGCTGATACGGATCGTATCCGATGCTGTGATTTTTTCACGATATCTGCGGCGTGCAGGTTCATTTAATTGTTTGACATAGTCGGTGTCCTCCATGATTCCTGCGTTGATGAATGATTGCGTTTTCACTTCCTGACCTCCACTTGAATTTCGCGCGTCGTAGAAGTCACGTGACTGAAACCAAGCTATGAAACTGTCGTCGCTGTCTGAGCTTGCTGCTGTGTGCGCCATCGTGTTTACATGCAGATGCTGGGATCCTGAACGGTGCAGCTGGAGCGCTGTGCCCGCAATGACGTCACACATCATTTGGCGGGACTTGAAGAATCCCAGAGAAGATCCAGAATATGGTCAACATTGAGATTAATGGTTATCAAAGTACAAATATCCAAAATCAGTTCAGTAACGGTTTCCAAGGGGACAATATTTACTCAAATCGATGGGTTTGGATGGTGGGGGAAACTCGTGTCACAGGCTCTTTAAGCAGTTGACCAATCACAACAGAGCCGGTCAGCTAACCAATCACAGCAGACCAGGCTCGGACGGAGAGAACAGGAAGTGACAGGTTTGTTTTCTGTCTGTCTCAGGTCTAAGAGGAAGATGTTAGGAAGACGGGATTCAGGAGATGATGGACGACTCTCCTCCTCTTCCTCCTCCTCTCTCTCCTCTCTCCGGTCACCCCCACCTCCCTAAAGGGTCGGAGGTGGTCGAGGAGCGACAGCTTTAAGGCTCTCCTGCTGAGAAAGGGCGGTCGCTCCGACTCTTCTTCTCGAATCTCTGCCGTTGAGCGTCTCCGTGTCCTTCCTGTGTCCGACCACCAGAGGGCGCCAGAGCGTCACAGCGAAGCTGCAGAAACCCCAGATCTGTCCGGTTTAAACTCGCTGCCATTCGACAGAACTTCTCCCTGATTGGGTTCGGTTGGGGGCGGGACCTCTTCCTCACCTCCTCCTCTTCCTCTCCTCACTTCCTCTTCCTCTCCTCCTCCTCTTCCCCTCGTCCTCGCTCCCTCACCCCCCCTGCTCTTCCAGCCGGCGTTTCTCCGCTCGCTCTCGCCTCTTCGCCGCCCCCATGACGGCCATCTTTGAAGGAGGGAGCGATGAAGAGGAGGAGGAAGACGATGAGGTTTTACGGACGTTTGAAAGGACTTCTCTCGGAGCGTTTTACTGAATGTACGAAGCACATTTCTCTCTACGGAAGCCTGAAGAGGACATGGCTGTGATGACTTTATACTCTCTCACTTTATCACAGCGACCACGTATTTAGGTCCTAAAATAATACAATCAACATCAACATGTGTCCCCTCTTCTCCATGTCTCTTCTACATCAACATGTGTCCCCTCTTCTCATGTCTCTTCTACATCAACATGTGTCCCCTCTTCTTCATGTCTCTTCTACATCAACATGTGTCCCCTCTTCTTCATGTCTCTTCTATACAACATGTGTCCCCTCTTCTTCATGTCTCTTCTACATCAACATGTGTCCCCTCTTCTTCATGTTCTACATCAACATGTGTCCCCTCTTCTTCATGTCTCTTCTACATCAACATGTGTCCCCTCTTCTCATGTCTCTTCACATCAACATGTGTCCCCTCTTCTTCATGTCTCTTCTCCATCAACATGTGTCCCCTCTTCTTCATGTCTCTTCTACATCAACATGTGTCCCCTCTTCTTCATGTCTCTTCTACATCAACATGTGTCCCCTCTTCTTCATGTCTTTCTCCATCAACATGTGTCCCCTCTTCTTCATGTCTCTTCTACATCAACATGTGTCCCCTCTTCTTCATGTCTCTTCTACATCAACATGTGTCCCCTCTTCTTCATGTCTCTCTCCATCAACATGTGTCCCCTCTTCTCCATGTCTCTTCTACATCAACATGTGTCCCCTCTTCTTCCTGTCTCTTCTACATCAACATGTGTCCCCTCTTCTTCATGTCTCTTCTACATCATAGAGATAGAGACGGTAGAGATAGAGACAGTAGAGATAGAGACAGTAGAGATAGAGACGGTAGAGATAGAGACGGTAGAGATAGAGACGGTAGAGAGTATCTGTGTGCGGGGGATCAGAAACATGTACATAAAGGAAACTGAATGCATTAAAGGACATCACACCTGCACACACACCTGGTGTTGTTCTTGGCTCTGTGTGGTGTGTGTGGTGTTGTGTGTGTGTGTGTGTGTGTGTTGTGTGTGGTGTGTGTGTGTGTGTTGTTGTGTGTGTGTGTGTGTGTGTGTGTGTGTGTGTGTGTGTGTGTGTGTGTGTGTGTGTGTGTGTTGTGTGGTGGTGTGTGTGGTGTGTGTGTGTGTGTGTGTGTGTGTGTGTGTGGTGTGTGTGTGTGTGTGTGTGTGTGTGTGTTCTTTCGTCACGATAACATCTTATTTGTTTTCTTTTATCTCCTAAATCTCTCCTTCACATCAGACTCAGAGTTTATGAGTTTGTATAGAAAGTGTTTTAATCCTGTTTTCAGATGGGACCCTGAACGCCTCGGGGAGAAGCTGTCAGACTGTAATCCTGTTTAACAAATGATCAGTAAACTATAACTGCTATCAGTGATCTTTCTGAAGCAGAAGGGACGGGTGTGGGAAAAAGACACATACAATAATTAATAGTTATTTAATAAATCAATTGTTTTTTATAATTGTTTGTATTCCTGATACATTTATTTTTATTAGATGTCTTTTTAATTCAACATTTATTTTGCCATTTATTACGTTAAAGGTGGGGTAGGTACGTTTCAGAAACCGGCTCGAGTGCACTAACATTTGAAACAACACAGCCGAAAAGAATCCGCCCCTTCCTTCAGACTTCCTTACAGAGCACCTCCTCCAACACACATGAACGCGCAATGCCGCCCAATGAGGGCACGCCCAATGAGGGCACGAGATACATTTGTGCGTGCATGAGATGGAAGGCTGACAGACAGCGCGGCAATCCAATCCGTTTAGCCGATTGGTCGTGCTTTCTACAGAACCCACTTCCACAGATGACATTTCTTATGGATTTGTTGTCAAAGCTCTTCAGATATTCATTGCTATCGGACGTTAAGAGCATCTCGAGCCGGTTTCTCAAACTTACCGACCCCACCTTTAATATTATTATTTATCCCTTTTTTGATTATAATTAATTAAATAATATTTGTTACTTGTGATTAATTAAAGTGAAAAAAATATTTGTTTTTTGAGACTCCATATTAAATAGTTTAGGTCGTTTTGTGTTTTTCTCTGGCGGGGGTCCAGGTCCGCTGCAGTAGTAAGGGGGGGGCAGTAAGTAGTGAGGGGGGGGCAGTAGTGTGGGGGGGGGGGGCAGTAGTGAGGGGGGGCAGTAGTAAGGGGGGGGGCAGTAGTGTGGGGGGGGGGGCAAAGTAGTGAGGGGGGGGGCAGTAGTAAGGGGGGGGACAGTAGTGGGGGGGGGGGGGCAGTAGTGAGGGGGGCAGTAGTAAGGGGGGGGGCAGTAGTGTGGGAAAGTGAGCAGAATAACAGCATTCCTCAGAAACCTGAACAAACTCAGGTAATACCCTTATCATCTCTCATAGGACTTTCTATCTGGAGAACAAATAAGGGCGCGCCGCTGAAACCTCTCAGGTCTCTGCAGGTCACGTGGTTCAGCTCTCAGGTCTCTGCAGGTCACGTGGTTCAGCTCTCAGGTCTCTGCAGGTCACGTGGTTCAGCTCTCAGGTCTCTGCAGGTCACGTGGTTCAGCTCTCAGGTCTCTGCAGGTCACGTGGTTCAGCTCTCAGGTCTCTGCAGGTCACGTGGTTCAGCTCTCAGGTCTCTGCAGGTCACGTGGTTCAGCTCTCAGGTCACGTGGTTCAGCTCTCTCAGGTCACATGGGTTCAGCTCTCAGGTCACGTGGTTCTGCTCTCAGGTCACGTGGTTCAGCTCTCAGGTCACGTGGTTCAGCTCTCAGGTC
>JAPTMU010000092.1:38727-66227 GCA_028583405.1 Pogonophryne albipinna
GTGTGTGTGTGTGTGTGTGTGTGTGTGTGTGTGTGTGTGTGTGTGTGTGTGTGTGTGTGTGTGTGTGTGTGTGTGTGTGTGTGTGTGTGTGTGTGTGAGTGTGTGTGTGTGTGTGTGTGTGTGTGTGTGTGTGCTCACAGGCAGGTATCGTGCAGTCTCTGGTGTTGTGGTACAGTCGGTGGAAATGTTTTCTGCACTTTGGGTTGAAGTGAAGCGGACCTGCAGAGGAAACACACCTTCAGAAACGCTGCGCTCTGATTGGACGGAACCCTGATCTCATTAGCATCTCGTTAAAGACACAGAACACAATTACAGAATAACCAATCAACAAAGCACATGGGACAGCAGGAATCTGTCTTTAAATAAACGTTATCGAGATGTGGAGATCCAAACGGACGATAAAGTCTTCTCTGTGACTGCAGGTGCCTCGCTACGGAGGCTCAGAGGGGACAAACACTCATGTGGAATACATAGGGAGTAATAACAAGGATTACATCAATAAATACATTTTAAAATGTAATTCAATTATATATATATTTTGATATTTAAAATAGATTTAAATATAATTACAATTTATTTTAAATATATTATTTTGTATTTAATTTTACGCTATATTAATTCAATAAAAAAATATAATAAGATATAAATAAATTATAAATTGATAAAAAAAGTAATTAATTAATTAAAATATATAAATTAATCTTTATCTAAAATAAATATATTTTAAGATGTGTGTGTGTGTGTGTGTGTGTGTGTATGTGTATGTGTATGTGTATGTGTGTGTGTGTGTGTGTGTGTGTGTGTGTGTGTGTGTGTGTGTGTGTGTGTGTGTGTGTGTGTGTGTGTGTGTGTGTGAAAGCTCTCACCTGTCAGGTGTTTGAGGAACCTCTCCTTCTTTCCCTCTGGAAGAAAAACAAAAGTAAACAATTATGAAAACCAATATATATGTATATGCACTAAATAATGAAATACACTTTAAAGTATGATGTGTTGATTTTTGAACATATTACTTTCCATTAAGCTTCTCACCAAACTGGCCTTTAAATCTAAATAGTCACATAAATAAATCTATTTGAATCTGCTTCGGTTTCTTTGATGCTTTCTTCAAACGTTCCGTCGACGAGCCGGAGAATAATATTTAATCCAGATGTTGACATCTGTGCGCTCTAATGGAGCATGCTGCAGAGGACCTGAAGTGAACTGTGGAGCCCTGCGCTCCTATTGGCTAGCGCTCCAACACATTGCACGTGATAGGCTAAGGGGCGGGACATCTCTAAGCGACCTAACCAATCAGAGCAGCTCTGGTTTCAGACAGAGGGTGAACAGAGGAGCTGCAGCAGTTATTTGAAATGTATTGTTATTAATGATATGATGTGTATAAGTATTACAGGTGGTACTGACCCGGTCCCTGGGGGCTCCTCGCCCGGCTGAGCGCCCCCCCGTCCTCCACCCGGGTCCTGGACCCCCTGCCGAGCTGCAGGGCGCTGCGTCCATCAGAGAGCCCCTGGACCCCCTGCCGGGCTCCCTGGACCCCCTGCCGGGCTCCATGGAACCCCTGCTGTGCCCCCTGGACCCCCTGCCGGGCTCCCTGGACCCCCTGCTGGGCCTCAGACCTCCGAAGGAACCGGGCCGCGGAGCAGCGACCAGCGAGGAGCAGGAGCCATGACAGGAGAAGGAGGCGCATCGCTGCACCTGAGGAGAACAGCTGTTATGTCTTATGGCATCGATGGGACTCCATACAGACGGGGACTACACCGAGGAGAACAGCTGTTATGTCTTATGGCATCGATGGGACTCCATACAGACGGTGACTACACCTGAGGAGAACAGCTGTTATGTCTTATGGCATCGATGGGACTCCATACTGACGGGGACTACACCTGAGGAGAACAGCTGTTATGTCTTATGGCATCGATGGGACTCCATACCGACGGTGACTACACCTGAGGAGAACAGCTGTTATGTCTTATGGCATCGATGGGACTCCATACAGACGGGGACTACACCTGAGGAGAACAGCTGTTATGTCTTATGGCATCGATGGGACTCCATACTGACGGGGACTACACCTGAGGAGAACAGCTGTTATGTCTTATGGCATCGATGGGACTCCATACAGACGGGGACTACACCGAGGAGAACAGCTGTTATGTCTTATGGCATCGATGGGACTCCATACAGACGGGGACTACACCTGAGGAGAACAGCTGTTATGTCTTTATGGCATCGATGGGAACTCCATACAGACGGGGACTACACCTGAGGAGAACAGCTGTTATGTCTTATGGCATCGATGGGACTCCATACAGACGGGGACTACACCTGAGGAGAACAGCTGTTATGTCTTATGGCATCGATGGGACTCCATACAGACGGGGACTACACCTGAGGAGAACAGCTGTTATGTCTTATGGCATCGATGGGACTCCATACCGACGGGGACCCGAGGAGAAGAACATTTACATCTCATATTTCATTCTACAAAAAGATATAAAACATTTGAAACGCTGTCATTGATTGGTTCCGCAGCGACTCCAGAGCGTGGTTCATTGGTTAATTGGTTTCCTGAGCTCTAAAGCCACACCCCTTCAGCTCCAGGCGAGTTCTCTATTTTTAGTGATTATATGAACAACATGTTTAGTTTGAATGTTCAAGTCTCTTTTCAGCATCCTTTCTGATGAATCCTCGTTTTCATCAGAAACTCCTCAGAAAAGAGTTTTTCTAATGAAACTTTAAAGTGTTTTATTAAAGTTAGAGGATGAGATTCAAAACTAATAAACTTTAATAAATGTGAAGCAGATTTCCTAAAAGTTCAGGAAGTGAAGAAAGCGTGACTTTGAGAGGCGACTCTCTGAGAGTCTCGTGTTCTCTCACTTTAGAGGAAACAAAGACACTTAAATCTCTTTATTCCCTCTGATTCCTAACTCTCACTGATCCTTCCTTAATGCCTCCTTTGAGTATTAAAACCTAACCTGTGGGGAAAACTTGCAATATAAGAAAGACCAGTCTCAGTGTCAGGAAGGAGCTCTGGAAGTCTCGTGGAGATTAATCAAAGTTAAAGTTTCCACCTGCTCTCACCTGGGCGGTTCTCCAGCGGCTCGCTGCGCCTCTCCTCCCCGGGCAGAGCGCACTGTTCCCGGCTTCTCGCTCCCCGGCTCCCCGCTGAACTTCCGGATCTCGGAGGTGTCTGTCTGTGTTTCCTCTGCAGGTTTAGGAGCTGTTATCCCGGGTTAAGGAGCTGTTATCCCGGGTTAAGGAGCTGTTATCCTGGGTTACTGTCGCTCCGAGCTGCGGGGTCCGGGCGCATCTTCCTCATCTTCAGAGCCTCCTCATCCTCCTGCAGCAGCTGCCACCGCGTGCATCATGTGTCGCGCGGGTTACAGTCCAATTACAGGAAGTGCACGAGGAGGAGGAGGAGGAGGAGGAGGTGCGCGCGTGCACGTGCAAAATGACTTTTAACATGCACGAGTGCCAAAGGAGGAGCAGCACCCCCTCCCAGTGGAAATATTAATAACACATTATTTTGAATGGTTGTTTATAAATGTGGGAAAAATATGTTAAATTAAAAATAAAGACAATGAATACAAATAAATCAAATGTACATGTGGCAGTTTAAATAAATAAAATAATAATAAGCATTTTTATTTTATATTTCCAGATTTTTTCTGCAGCTAATTTACACAATTTTTGTTTTTAAATAATTCAAAATTAAAAAACATATATTCAATTTTTTTATAAACATATAGTTGCATATAAATTATTATAAAATAAAATAAAACACTAAATAACAGGAATAACACTATTTTTTTAATTAAATAAAAACTCATGCAAAATAAATTATAAAATAAAGGCAATTATATTTATGTAATCATTTAATTATTTAAGATCCATCTTCTCCCGCTTCTCCGTGGTCGGGTTTTTTAAATGTATTTATCCAGATGAATCCCTTTGAGATCATTGATCTCTTTTTCAAGGGAGACCTGCTCAAGTCGTCCCACATGAAACATACAAACATAAAACAACAGAACAACAAAAAGGACATCTTACAGCATCATCACAGGGGTTACAATTTACAATAACTATCCACATGAGCAGGCACCAACAGCTTCCAACCGACCGACTGAACTTCTCACCTTATCCCTAAGGGAGACGCCAGCCACCCTGCGGAGAAAACCCATCTCGGCCGCTTGTATCCGCGATCTCGTTCTTTCGGTCATGACCCATCCTTCATGACCATAGGTGAGGGTAGGAACGAAAATGGCCCGGTAGACAGAGAGCTTTGCCTTCTGGCTCAGCTCCCTTTTCGTCACAACGGTGCGGTAAAGCGACTGCAGTACCGCTCCCGCTGCTCCGATTCTCCGGCCCATCTCACGCTCCATTGTTCCCTCACTCGAGAACAAGACCCCGAGATACTTGAACTCCTTCACTTGGGGTAAGGACTCATTCCCTACTTGGAGTGGACAGTCCATCGGTTTCCTGCTGAGAACCATGGCCTCAGATTTGGAGGTGCTGATCCTCATCCCAGGCGCTTCACACTCGGTTGTGAACCGATCCAGTGAGTGCTGAAGGTCGCAGACCGATGAAGCCATCAGAACCACATCATCTGCAAAAAGCAGTGGTGCAATCCTTAGTCCACCGAACTGCAGACCCCCTCCCCCATGACTACGCCTCGAAATCCGATCCATGTATATTACAAACAGGATTGGTGACAAAGCGCAGCCCTGGCGGAGGCCAACCGTCACCGGAAATGGGTCTGACTTACTGCTGAGGACCCGGACACAGCTCTCGCTTTGGGAGTACAGAGATTGGATGGCCCTGAGTAGAGACCCCCTCACCCCATACTCCCGCAGCACCTCCCACAGTAACTCCCTGGGAACTCGGTCATACGCCTTCTCCAAGTCCACAAAACACATGTAGACCGGATAAGCATAGTCCCAGGCCCCCTCCAGGATCCTTGCGAGAGTAAAAAGCTGATCCGTCGTTCCACGACCAGGACGGAATCCGCATTGTTCCTCCTCAATCTGAGGTTCCACAATCGGCCTGACCCTCCTTTCGAGTACCTGAGAGTCAACTTTCCCGGGGAGGCTGAGTAGTGTGATGCCTCTGTAATTAGGACACACCCTCTGATCCCCCTTTTTAAAAAGGGGAACCACCACCCCGGTCTGCCACTCCTTCGGTACTGTTTCCGACTTCCACGCAATGTTGCTGAGACGTGTCAACCATGACAGTCCCTCAACACCAAGAGCCTTCAGCATTTCTGGGCGGATCTCATCCACCCCCGGGGCTTTGCCACTGTGGAGTTGTTTGACAACCTCAGTGACCTCCCCCTGGGAGATTGGTGTTGATCCCCCGTCATACTCCAGCTCTGCCTCTAACATAGAGGGCGGAGTTGTCGGGTTCAGGAGATCCTCAAAGTGTTCCTTCCAACGCCCTAACACTCCATCAGTTGAGGTCAACAACGTCCCATCCTTACTGTACACAGCTTGGATGGTTCCCTGCTTCCCCCTCCTGAGGTGTCGGACAGTTTTCCAGAACAACTTTGGTGCCGCCCGAAAGTCCTTTCCCATGTCTTCTCCGAACTTCTCCCACACCCGCTGCTTTGCCTCGGCCACGGCTGAGGCTACTGCCCTTCTGGCCTGTCGGTACCTTGCAACTGCCTCGGGAGTCTCCCGGGATAACAAATCCCTGAAGGCCTCCTTCAGTCGGACGGCTTCCGAGGTTCGAGGGTTACCGCCACTTGAGGCACCTAAGACCTTGAGACCACAGCTCCCTGCCGCAGCTTCGGCAATAGAGGCTTTGAACACCGCCCACTCTGGTTCAATGTCCCCAGCCTCCACAGGAATGCCCGAAAAGCTCTGCCGGAGGTGTGAGTTGAAGGCCTCCTGAACTTGGGCCTCCTCCAGACGTTCCCAGTTCACCCGAACTACACGTTTGGGCTTACCAGGTCTATCCAGAGGCTTCCCCCGCCACTCGACCCAACTCACCACCAGATGGTGATCAGTTGACAACTCCGCCCCTCTCTTTACCCGAGTGTCCAAAACATACGGCCTCAGGTTCGAGGATACGATAACAAAATCGATCATGGACCTTCTGCCTAGGGTGCTCTGGTACCATGTACACTTATGAGCATCCTTATGTTCGAACATGGTGTTTGTTATGGCCAATCCATGACTAGCACAGAAGTCCAGTAACAAACCACCACTCCGGTTCAGATCGGCATGCCCGGCCACCAGACGTTCGCCGACGAGTCCTCCTTCTGGGCCTGGCTCCAGAAAGGGGACCCCGGGCTTCCTCCGGGCCGGGTATCCTCACTTCGTGTGTTGTCTTTCATGAGGTCTTTTGAACCAATCTTAGTCTGGCCCCTTGCCTGAGACCAATTTGCCATGGAAGACCCTACCAGGAACACAAGGTTCCAGACAACACAGCCCCCAGGTTCATCAGGGCACACAAACCTCTCTACCAGGGAGAGGTGCTGGTTCTTCAGATATTTAAGATAATTAACTCATTTAATTTTGGGTGTTTTAGGCCACGTTTACACGGAGACGAAACGGAGACGAAAACAAAAACGAACCTTAGTCGATATCAAAAAAGTCTTCTGTCCACACGGAATCGGCACCAGAAACATCTCCGTTCACACGAGACCGCTCGACCCGCTGGAGACGCTGTAGTACATATGCCGGGCCTGTAAGTGGCGCTGTACTTCCACCACAAAATACACCAAAAGCAGCGAACAAGACCCCCGAGCATGGTTGCCATGGTTGCCTGGTTGCCCTTCTGGTTATTCTCTGCGGTGGATTTAGCAACATGTAGTTCATGTAGTTCTCCATGTTCACTTGTCGCTGATGGTTGTGGTGGAGGAGCTGTAGCATGGTCAGTAGCTACTGACAGTAGCTACTGACCATGCTACAGCAGAGGTGGGGAGCGGCGGGGCTATGGCGTCATCGTTATCTGGAAATGATCGTATAGGACGTACACACGGAGCCGTTTGACCCCCCAGAGCATTCCGTCCGCAGATCTATCCACCTTGGGAGCTGTTACCGTTTGAGGGCTCCGTTTCCATGGTTCCGTGTCGGCCTTGTGTGAACGAACCGTCCATACGATAGAGAACTGTAGCGGATACAACCCGTTTCGTCTCCGTGTAAACGTGGCCTTAGTCAATGCATCCCATGTTTCCTTTGCCCAGATCTGCCCTTCTAACCTGAGAGCAGAACCACGTGACCTGAGAGCTGAACCACGTGACCTGAGAGCTGAACCACGTGACCTGAGAGCTGAACCACGTGACCTGCAGAGACCTGAGAGCTGAACCACGTGACCTGCAGAGACCTGAGAGCTGAACCACGTGACCTGCAGAGACCTGAGAGCTGAACCACGTGACCTGCAGAGACCTGAGAGCTGAACCACGTGACCTGCAGAGACCTGAGAGCTGAACCACGTGACCTGCAGAGACCTGAGAGCTGAACCACGTGACCTGCAGAGACCTGAGAGCTGAACCACGTGACCTGCAGAGACCTGAGAGCTGAACCACGTGACCCGCAGAGACCTGAGAGGTTTCAGCGGCGCGCCCTTATTTGTTCTCCAGATAGAAAGTCCTATGAGAGATGATAAGGGTATTACCTGAGTTTGTTCAGGTTTCTGAGGAATGCTGTTTATTCTGCTCACTTTCCCACACTACTGCCCCCCCTCACTACTGCCCCCCCCTTACTACTGCCCCCCCCCCCCCCACACTACTGTCCCCCCCCTTACTACTGCCCCCCCCCCTCACTACTGCCCCCCCCCCCACACTACTGCCCCCCCCACACTACTGCCCCCCCCCTTACTACTGCCCCCCCCCCTCACTACTGCCCCCCCCCCCACACTACTGCCCCCCCCACACTACTGCCCCCCCCCTTACTACTGCCCCCCCTCACTACTGCCCCCCCCTTACTACTGCAGCGGGACCTGGACCCCCGCCAGAGAAAAACACAAAACGACCTAAAACTATTTAATATGGAGTCTCAAAAAACAAATATTTTTTTCACTTTAATTAATCACAAGTAACAAATATATATTTAATTAATTATAATCAAAAAAGGGATAAATAATAAATATTAAAGGTGGGGTAGGTAAGTTTGAGAAACCGGCTCGAGATGCTCTTAACGTCCGATAGCAATGAATATCTGAAGAGCTTTGACAACTAATCCATAAAGAAATGTCATCTGTGGAAGTGGGTTCTGTAGAAAGCACGACCAATCGGCTAAACGGATTGGATTGCCGCGCTGTCTGTCAGCCTTCCATCTCATGCACGCACAAATGTATCTCGTGCCCTCATTGGGCGTGCCCTCATTGGGCGTGCCCTCATTGGGCGTGCATTGCGCGTTCATGTGTGTTGGAGGAGGTGCTCTGTAAGGAAGTCTGAAGGAAGGGGCGGATTCTTTTCGGCTGTGTTGTTTCAAATGTTAGTGCACTCGAGCCGGTTTCTGAAACGTACCTACCCCACCTTTAACGTAATAAAATGGCAAAATAAATGTTGAATTAAAAAGACATCTAATAAAAATAAATGTATCAGGAATACAAACAATTATAAAAAACAATTGATTTATTAAATAACTATTAATTATTGTATGTGTCTTTTTCCCACACCCGTCCCTTCTGCTTCAGAAAGATCACTGATAGCAGTAATAGTTTACTGATCATTTGTTAAACAGGATTACAGTCTGACAGCTTCTCCCCGAGGCGTTCAGGGTCCCATCTGAAAACAGGATTAAAACACTTTCTATACAAACTCATAAACTCTGAGTCTGATGTGAAGGAGAGATTTAGGAGATAAAAGAAAAACAAATAAAGACGTTATCGTGACGAAAGAACACACACACACACACGCGCGCACACACACACACACACACACACACACACACACACACACACACACACACACACACACACACACACACACACACACACACACACACACACACACACAGAGCCAAGAACAACACCAGGTGTGTGTGCAGGTGTGATGTCCTTTAATGCATTCAGTTTCCTTTATGTACATGTTTCTGATCCCCCGCACACAGATACTCTCTACCGTCTCTATCTCTACCGTCTCTATCTCTATCTCTATCTCTACCGTCTCTATCTCTACCGTCTCTATCTCTACTGTCTCTATCTCTATCTCTACCGTCTCTATCTCTACCGTCTCTATCTCTACCGTCCTGTTGTTTTACTATTAAAAAGTAAAAATGCAAATATTATAGGAGATACTTCAGCAGCTCTAAAGGTCCCCTGTCCTCCTCCTCCTCCTCCTCCTCCTCCTCCTCAATATATCACAGGTCTCAGATATTAACAAGGGGGTTTACCTTGGTTGCTGATTGGCTAATGGTTACACAAGCCAACACCTCGTTATGACATCATCAAGTGGCCAAAATCTGAGAGAGAGTCTCTTTCCACAGAGGGGACACATGTTGATGTAGAAGAGACATGGAGAAGAGGGGACACATGTTGATGTAGAAGAGACATGGAGAAGAGGGGACACATGTTGATGTAGAAGAGACATGAAGAAGAGGGGACACGTGTTGATGTAGAGGAGACATGAAGAAGAGGGGACATATGTTGATGTAGAAGAGACATGAAGAAGAGGGGACACATGTTGATGTAGAAGAGACATGAAGAAGAGGGGACACATGTTGATGTAGAAGAGACATGAAGAAGAGGGGACACATGTTGATGTAGAAGAGACATGAAGAAGAGGGGACACATGTTGATGTAGAAGAGACATGAAGAAGAGGGGACACATGTTGATGTAGAAGAGACATGAAGAAGAGGGGACACATGTTGATGGAGAAGAGACATGAAGAAGAGGGGACACATGTTGATGGAGAAGAGGGGACACATGTTGATGTAGAAGAGACATGAAGAAGAGGGGACACATGTTGATGTAGAAGAGACATGAAGAAGAGGGGACACATGTTGATGTAGAAGAGACATGAAGAAGAGGGGACACATGTTGATGTAGAAGAGACAGGAAGAAGAGGGGACACATGTTGATGTAGAAGAGACATGAAGAAGAGGGGACACATGTTGATGTAGGAGAGACATGAAGGAGAGGGGACACATGTTGATGTTGAAGAGACATGAAGAAGAGGGGACACATGTTGATGTAGAAGAGACATGGAGAAGAGGGGACACATGTTGATGTTGAAGAGACATGAAGAAGAGGGGACACATGTTGATGTAGAGACATGAAGAAGAAGAGGGGACACATGTTGATGTAGAAGAGACATGAAGAAGAGGGGACACATGTTGATGTAGAAGAGACATGGAGAAGAGGGGACACATGTTGATGTGGAAGAGACATGAAGAAGAGGGGACACATGTTGATGTAGAAGAGACATGAAGAAGAGGGGACACATGTTGATGGAGAAGAGACATGAAGAAGAGGGGACACATGTTGATGGAGAAGAGACATGAAGAAGAGGGGACACATGTTGATGTAGAAGAGACATGAAGAAGAGGGGACACATGTTGATGGAGAAGAGACATGAAGAAGAGGGGACACATGTTGATGGAGAAGAGACATGAAGAAGAGGGGACACATGTTGATGAAGAAGAGACATGGAGAAGAGGGGACACATGTTGATGTAGAAGAGACATGAAGAAGAGGGGACACATGTTGATGTTGAAGAGACATGAAGAAGAGGGGACACATGTTGATGTAGAAGAGACATGAAGAAGAGGGGACACATGTTGATGTAGAAGAGACATGAAGAAGAGGGGACACATGTTGATATAGAAGAGACATGAAGAAGAGGGGACACATGTTGATGTAGAAGAGACATGAAGAAGAGGGGACACATGTTGATGTAGAAGAGACATGGAGAAGAGGGGACACATGTTGATGTTGATTGTATTATTTTAGGACCTAAATACGTGGTCGCTGTGATAAAGTGAGAGAGTATAAAGTCATCACAGCCATGTCCTCTTCAGGCTTCCGTAGAGAGAAATGTGCTTCGTACATTCAGTAAAACGCTCCGAGAGAAGTCCTTTCAAACGTCCGTAAAAACCTCATCGTCTTCCTCCTCCTCTTCATCGCTCCCTCCTTCAAAGATGGCCGTCATGGGGGCGGCGAAGAGGCGAGAGCGAGCGGAGAAACGCCGGCTGGAAGAGCAGGGGGGGGTGAGGGAGCGAGGACGAGGGGAAGAGGAGGAGGAGAGGAAGAGGAAGTGAGGAGAGGAAGAGGAGGAGGTGAGGAAGAGGTCCCGCCCCCAACCGAACCCAATCAGGGAGAAGTTCTGTTCGAATGGCAGCGAGTTTAAACCGGACAGATCTGGGGTTTCTGCAGCTTCGCTGTGACGCTCTGGCGCCCTCTGGTGGTCGGACACAGGAAGGACACGGAGACGCTCAACGGCAGAGATTCGAGAAGAAGAGTCGGAGCGACCGCCCTTTCTCAGCAGGAGAGCCTTAAAGCTGTCGCTCCTCGACCACCTCCGACCCTTTAGGGAGGTGGGGGTGACCGGAGAGGAAGAGGAGGAGGAGGAAGAGGAGGAGAGTCGTCCATCATCTCCTGAATCCCGTCTTCCTAACATCTTCCTCTTAGACCTGAGACAGACAGAAAACAAACCTGTCACTTCCTGTTCTCTCCGTCCGAGCCTGGTCTGCTGTGATTGGTTAGCTGACCGGCTCTGTTGTGATTGGTCAACTGCTTAAAGAGCCTGTGACACGAGTTTCCCCCACCATCCAAACCCATCGATTTGAGTAAATATTGTCCCCTTGGAAACCGTTACTGAACTGATTTTGGATATTTGTACTTTGATAACCATTAATCTCAATGTTGACCATATTCTGGATCTTCTCTGGGATTCTTCAAGTCCCGCCAAATGATGTGTGACGTCATTGCGGGCACAGCGCTCCAGCTGCACCGTTCAGGATCCCAGCATCTGCATGTAAACACGATGGCGCACACAGCAGCAAGCTCAGACAGCGACGACAGTTTCATAGCTTGGTTTCAGTCACGTGACTTCTACGACGCGCGAAATTCAAGTGGAGGTCAGGAAGTGAAAACGCAATCATTCATCAACGCAGGAATCATGGAGGACACCGACTATGTCAAACAATTAAATGAACCTGCACGCCGCAGATATCGTGAAAAAATCACAGCATCGGATACGATCCGTATCAGCTGAAAAAGAGCGACTTTTCTCATGATTTAACAGATTTGCCCGCTGTCGAGGCGATGGATATCACCAGCTACCTCGCCCTTCATACCTCCTACTACACGGCTAGCCAAATGAAAGCGTATAAAAGCCTGGAAGCTTTCAACTACTTTGTGTGTGGATGGGTGAATGACCTCGGCACCAAAAAGGCATTAAACAAATGTCGTCTTGTTTTTGCCCGGGTGAGTGTTAACTACCTATACCTTCTTACCTCTAAGTAGCATTATTAGGAGACATCTAGCTAGCTAACTTTAGCTACATGGACTCATGTAAGGCAGTGTTACGGCTGTCGCCTTGCCTTCAGCATTAACTGGCCTGTGAGTGTTCTGTGTGTGTATATATATATGTGTAGTATGTGTTTTATGATTACATGTAGGTACTATGGTTACCGCGTCGGCGACGTTGTTTCGCATAGACTGTATATATAATCGGTGGTAACCGACGCTAACCGTGGGAGCCCAGTCCACCGACTCAACGTCACCCAAAGCGCTAGGGCACCCTAAAAAGTCCCAACAAAGTCCATATTAGACTACAGGTAACTTAAACATGATCAGTATTACTAAGTAAATAAGCATTTAACCACAACCCAATAATACATAAACAAAGCCACAAAAACCAAGTTAGCTAATACCTCTGATGAAGTGGTCGCTGCAGACACGTGCATTAGACGACTCTGCTCCTCCCGACCGCAGATGTAGGTTTGAAAGCCATTTTTTCCGGCGTTCTTCGGTTAGCTTCTTAAATTGCTCAGCTTTATGGACGACAACCTTCGGCACTCGGTAAAACCTCTTGTTTTTCTCTCGGCCGGATCGATTGGAACAACCGTAAACTACACAACACACCGGCATTTTCACAATGGTAACAGCAGCTAGATCCTCTGTAGAAAATTACTTCCTGACCTCCAATGGAATTTCGCGCCAAAGGAACGCAGCGGTGTGACGTCAAGTGAAACCAAGCTATTTGGAACGTGTCTGAGAGCTCATATGAGGCTGAAGGATCGGTTTATGTTGTATCTGTTAGAAGTTTAGGAATTAGATGCGTCAATATGGGCGATCATACGGTCATGTAGCCAGTGGTGGACTGGGACTAAAAATCATCCCGGGACTCTCGACCGGCCCACTTCGGTACCGCTAGTACATTGTCAACGGGGGAAGTGGGGGATGTGCTAGTGACTTATCCGACCGGCCCACTTCGTTACCGGCCCATCGGGATTCGTCTGGATGACCAGTCCGCCACTGCACCCAGCCCACGTAAACTGTCAACGGGGGGGGGGCCTCGCTGCGGGGAAACGGTGGACCTAGTGTCCCGACTGGGAATAATAATAATAATAATCCGTGCATTTTATCCATTAATTTCCCAACATTGTGGTAAAAAAACACACGTTTAATCCACGTTGGTGTTCAACTACAAAAAGCATCGGTTTGTTTTCTCATCAGGAAATGCAGACCGGCTCAAACAAACGATTTTTAATCATCATCCTCACGATCATTTAATGTTTCATATGTTCGTCGAATTGACATGAAAGCACTGACAAATATGAATATACTGTAGTCAACTTCATTAAAACATTATTAACGTGCCTCAACTCAGTAATTCACCATTTCTACGCATGACAACACACTTTGTCCGTGTTTGGCTCTCTCACTGCACAGTGAAGCGTTCCCGCATTGACGTCACTTCCGGCTTCCCCCAAAACTTCAAAATGAGTCGAAGGAATTTCCCCGCGATGTTCGAAATGTATCGGAACGGTATCGCACCTTCTTTTTTAAACTGACGGTTCGAGATGACTAGTAGCCCAATATCTCATTGCACAGCAGTTGTTGGGAGGCTGTCAGGCTCCTTAAGGATGAACACAGGGATGTTGCAGAGCATGGGGGCTGGATGTGTGAGGGGGAACCAGGAAGCTGGAGAACAGAGGGCGCTTCAAACAAGAGAGGGAACAAAGGGACAGGAAGCTAACGTTTACAGGGTAATAAAGACATAGGAGTCCTAGAAGAGCCGTACGAAAATAAGAAATCTGTAAAATAAGGTAAAAACGTTCGTGAGAAAAAAGTGACATTTACATTAAAAAAAATACTGACTAATATTTTTTTATGATTTACCTTTAAACACAATTTTGTACATTTATTTTGTTTTTCTTTTACAGATTTATTATTTTTTACGGCACTTTTAAAAATCTTCTAGAAAGGGACAGGTTAATATTTACCTAGCTAAACCGAGCTAACGCTAACTACCGCACATGTCACCATGTTTACCTGCTGGGCTTCACGCCGTGCCTTCCCAGAATGCACTGCTCCACAGAGGTGAAAGGAGAGATGAAGCAGACTCATGGTGGATGTGTTGGTACAGTAAAGGTGTGTGTGTGTGTGTGTGTGTGTGTGTGTGTGTGTGTGTGTGTGTGTGTGTGTGTGTGTGTGTGTGTGTGTGTGTGTGTGTGTGTGTGTGCGTGTGCTACCTGTGGATGACGGTGAACAGATCCTCGGTGGTTCGCGGTCGATCGGAGACGAACATCTGATCCGCAGAAACACTGACGAACACATCGCCTGGACGGGAGAACGAGAAGTATTTATTTACGTTTGAAAGAAGCGTACAAGTGTGAGCAATAGTTCAGACTCCTTTGGGTGGAAATCATGCTTCCCTTTTTCAACATAGCATGACAGGAATACCAACTTAATGACAAACCAACAAGTCCTCCAACTCATACGACCAAATATGTCGTTTGTTCAAGCGCTTAATACGTCCTAAAGTGTTCGCCCTCTAGTGCTCCCGTTGAATGCTAACGTTACAGATGGTCGTATATTCACAAATAACCCTCTCTGTAAAACCCTAAATTGTAGATAGCTTGGTTATTAAAACGCTTTTTCATTAGATTTCTAGCGAGAAGTGTATATTTTACTCTTAGAATCCACGTCCAGTCGATATGTAGGATCTATAATTTGATAGATATTACGAAGATGATTTGAGGTATGCGGCAGCCTCCATGTAAAGTTACAGGTTGAAAACAGTATTTCCGGTCTCGACGTTTTCAAAATAAAACCAATGATCAAATGAACATTTAATATTCATTACTAACGGAACAGCCGAATCATCACAGCGCACACAACCTGTTCCCGCCGCAGACGGACCAAAGAAGGGAGCGTTTGAAACAAAAAGGGGCGTGTCCGCTCAGTGAAACGATAACAACGAAACATGGAGGAACAGAAGTCTGCGTTTAAATCGTGTGTGTGTGTGTGTGCGTGCGTGTGTGTGTGTGTGTGTGTGTGTGTGTGTGTGTAGAGGTGTGTGTGGTTAAAACACATCAGCCTGCAGTCGCTCTTTAGCCTTATGATTCTGAAGGTAAACACAGTGAAGGCGGGGCGTGAAAGGCACTGCGCGCTCCTCTTTTCAGAGGCGGAGTTAACCCTCCCGCTGCCTCCTGGCGCTGCAGAGATGAAGTGAAGGAGGTGTTCCTTCTATCAAACAGCTGTGGGCAGAAGATATTGTGAGTGTCAGACATGAATTCATAGATCAAGGCAGACTGGTGCACACTCTCCTGTTTTGCCGATCTGGTGGTTAAACAAATATAGCTCTACACCCCTGGCCGACATGTCCTTAAAATGAAGTCAGAGTTCGACATTTTAATTCTGTTACAGGTCTAAACAGGTTCATGGTACGATGCATAAGCTTCACATCGAGAGACTGAAACTGTATTTTCCTTTACCGTTCTGTTTTAATCTCACAATAAAGTTAATAGTCATATTATGTTTGATATTATTATGTTTTATTAACTACACCACTGTTTTTTAACCCGCGCCGCCTAGTGGTTAAAGCACGTTATTGAATTTTGTTGTTGAATACGTTTTATTTGATGAAAACCTTTAAATATTAAGAATAGCCGACATACAAAATAGAAAATATCAAGAAGATACGGTAGTGATCTCTACAATCAAACAGTTGAGTGCAGGACGTCCAAAGATATTAACAGGAGGATGAGCAAAACAGACCAACTGATAAGGCTGCATTTAAACATTAAAGATTGCTTTAAGTTGAGGTCTTCTGCAAAGTAACTATAATAAATGTAGTGGAGTAAAAACACCAGGTTAACCTCTGAATTGTAGTGGAGTAGAACAAAGTAGTACATGCTGCTGTAACAAAAACATTTCCCAACTTGGGATCAATAAAGTATCTTATCTTAAGACGATCGATGGCTGCTGCCATATTTGCTAAATGTGCATCTGAACCTTGACAAGTGCATGTTTCAGGCTCATCAATGAACAACAGGAGGGGTCACAGACATAAGACCAGCTGTTACATAAAGCCCTTCTGACTTTAGGGGTCATGTGGGTATATTAATTCACCCATTTATTAATGATATGTTTTAAATTAGATAACACCACTGTTACCTCCAGGGCGTACACAGTTTAATACTGGCAACTTCTAATTGGGGGAAATATGAAAACGTCTTATAAAGAGACGTGCCATAGAACATGTTGCGAAACACGGGGTGGGGCGGTGGTGGCGAAGTCCATAGGGACGTGGCTTGGCAACTGGAAGGTCATCAGTTCAAGTCCCGGCAAGACCAAGTGCTACCGAGGTGTCCCTGAGCAAGGCACCGTTCCCTACACTGCTCCCCGGGCGCCGTTCAAAATGGCAGCACACTGCTCCTAACACAGGATGGGTCAAATGCAGAGAAACAATTTCCCCACGAGGGATTAATAAAGTTTATCAAAATCAAATCAAATCAAACACACAATAGCCAGCATGTGTAGTTCTGGTGGGGGGGGGCTGGAGCCGGGGGCTGGACCCGTCCAATTCCAGTTTTGGAAAGTCTGCCGTGGTTCCATTCCATTTCAAAGAGCTGTTGACGCTCGGCGTAACCTTGTCGCACTGCCACTCCAACATCCAATCACAGAGCTTGATGACTAATCACTGGGTTTGTAAAGCAAGGCGGATGTTGTAGTCCCAAACGATAGCTGGGGATTCTGGGTAGTGTAGTGTCTAAACTCCTAACAAACTATTTGTTTCTCTGAATCGAAGGTTAAAAACACAAAAGCATTGCACACTATTTAAACCAATCCATATTGTGTAATAAAGGATAGACTGATGTTGTTTAGTGGATGAGTAATGCAGATATCACGGTGTACTCATTTGACAGTGAGGGGAATAAATCCGGTTTTATTATGAAAACTTCAAGACCGGAAAAACTGTTTTCACCCACGCATGGAAGCTGCACACGTTATCCTGGCGAGACCTCAAATCCTCTTCGTAATATCTATCAAACTATAGACTATTAGATTCGTAATCTAAGGTGCTTAAACAATGTGACAAACCTAGTCATAGTAGGAAAGAACATACACAATGGTATATATAATACAAATGAATAAAGTTAAAGGTGAGAAGTATTTATTTACTACGTTTACACGATTAAGGTCATTGCCGTTTGTAAATAAAATATGGAGCTTACCGTCTTCATGTTTTCCGGTCGTCGTCCTGCCTTCATCGCTCCTCTCCTTCTCCTCTTCCTCTATCAGGAGATCAGGAAGTGAAGGCGCCCCAGGCAGGCTCTCATTGGACAGCGCACTGCTGAGGGAGCAGCTGCTCGGACCAATCAGAGCGCAGGGAATCTCTGTCGTCATCCTCACTCTTGTTTGCATCGTTCTTCCTTTCACCACATCCCGCTCGTCGTCGGATGAAGACGAAGACGATGACAGTGAGGAAGAGGAAGAGTAGGAGCGCCTCGTAGTCGACGCGTTCATCAGCAGCTGGCGGCCCACCCTCCTCTTCCTCGATTTGTCCTTTTTCCTGGTGGTTGTTGGCATCAACATCGTGGTCGTCTTCATCCCTCTCTCTTCCTCCTCTTCCTCTTCAGCCATCGATGACGTCATCATGATCCTCTGAGGTGTTTTGCCCTCATCTTTATGAAGTCTTGAGTTGAGGATCCAGGGGTCCGAGGCACCGTTTTGGGAGGAAGTGGCTCCGTTTGCCCCAGAGGCCCCCAAGGTACTACAAGAACCAAGGTATGAGGTTCCCCATGTTCCTGAGGTACTGAGGTTCCTAGAGATGCCCATGGTCCCTACGTTGCTACAGGTCTCTGAAATTCCACAAGTTCCTAAGGTATCTTGGTTCTCCAAGGTGCTTATGGTCCCCAGGGTGCTACAAGTCTCCGAGGTGCCCCTTGATTCTGAGGTACCACAGTTGGCCATATAACTCATGCTTGCATTGATAGTGTTTGGAGCCCCTTTAATACCAGAATACTCTGCAGTGCCAATGACCCCTGCAAGACCACAGTTCCTAGAGATGCCCATGGCCCCTAAGTTGTTAAAGGATCCTAAGGTATCCCGGTTCTCCGAGGGGCTTATGGACCCTAAGGAGCTACACATGTCCGAGTTGCCCCATGATTCTGAGGTAACATAGTTCGCCAAAGAACCCCTGTAACCATTGATGGTGTTTGGAGCCCCTTTGATATCACTGTACTCTGCAATACCCTTAACCCCTGAGGGGCCACAGTACCCATTTATGCCAATGGTCCCTAGGTAGATAGAGGTCTCCATGGTAACTGTTGTTCCTGACGTACCACCGTTTTCCAAAGTACTCGTGGTCGCATTGATAGTGTTAAGAACCCTTTTGGGACTCCGGTTCGCGGAAATACCCATGACTCCAGAGGGTCCCAAGTTCCCATTTATGCCATTTGTTCCTAGGTTGCTTCTTGACTCCATGGTGCTATTTAAAGTGTTTCTAGTATCTGTGATGTCTGGGGTACCATGGTTCCCCAAGGTGCTCACAGTGCCACAGGTCTCTGAAATGATTCTTGATCCTAAGGCACCACAGTGGCTATAGATGCCCTTGTTCCCTCGTGTGCTACTTGTCTCTGAGGTTCGCCATTCTCCTGGGGTACCACAATCTTCCAAGGTACCCATGTTGCCGTTTAAAGTGTTTCTAGCCCTTGTGTTATCCACGATCTCCGAGTTGACAATTGTATTTGAGGTACTACAGCTCCCCAAAGTAGTTTTAGTCGCCTTTTTGATACTCTGAGTCTCGGAGAGTCCCATGATCCCTGAGGCATCACAGTGTCCGTATATTCTACTGGTCTGCAATGTTCCCCATGTTCCTGAGGTACTACAGTTCTCCAATGTACCCATGTTGCCGTTTAAAGTGTTTCTAGCCCTTGTGGTTTCCACGATCCCTGAGGCACCCATGGTCTGTGAAATACCAACGACCTCCTGGGGGGCACAGTTCCCTTTGGACGACTCCCCTTGAGTTCCAAATTCAATGAGTTGTTTGATTCTTTCGGGGGAAAGATCTGGCTTCTTGTGCACAATCGGTGGTCTCTGCCTTTGGGGGGAGCTGGAAGGGGTCACTGATTCGTCAGGACTTGTGGTTCTTTCAGTAGTTTGTGCCAAGTGCTTTGGTGAAGGCGAGCTGCAGTTGGGAGGACTGTGCACAGGTGAGGAATCAGGGGGAAGCTGGGATTGCCTCTTTAACCCAACTTGTCTTCTTCTTGCCTCCGGGGACGCCATGAGACCCAGGACGCCAAGATCAGGTTTCTTTGGGACGGTCGGCTTCTTCGGGGAGTGGGGGTTCTTCTGGGTAGCTTCATTACAGACTATATTATTCCGTGATAAATCACTAAAGGATGTTGGAACTCCATCAGTTGCACCATTCCACATTTCTGAATCATTCCTATTGTTTGTCTCCATGCCATCTTTGCTTGTTCTACTTTCTCTTTGTTTTGCTCCAGAGAGGGTCCAGTATGAAGAATCAGTGTTTCCTTGTTGTGCAGTTAGCATAGCGTCTGCTAACATTGTATTCGTGACTTGTTGTTGTTGTTGGACAGTTATTTTAGTGTGGTCTTCGTCAGTTCCGTCAGACATTTTGACCCAGGGACTATCAGGTGTGAAGACTTGAGTGTTTGCCAGTGTTGCATACATATCTGAATGCTCCTTCTCTAGTTCAGTGTACTGCATATCTTGGGGTTTAGGCTCAGAGCTTCTCTGGTTAGCAACAGTGCTTTTTGGGCTCTGAAGATTAGCATTAGAAGACGTATTGTTGGGTTTCCTTATGTCACTTTTTGTTGGGTCGTAGTTATCATGTTCAGCCTGCGTTACGTAAGCATTGGCTGGGCAATCAAGGTTAGCATTTCCAAATAAATCACCAATGATGTTAGCTTCATTGCTATCAAGATCACAGACAGCTTTTTGTGTCCCAGTTCCAACTAGTTTAGCATCAGCATTAGCCGACACAGCACTGCCTAGATTGGCTTCGTTACTGGGTAGCTCGTGTTTAGCATTAGCAGAATCAGCTAGCATGATGCTAGTTAGCAGGCATTCCTGGTTCTTGACGTGCCGAAGCTTGACGCCCTGCAGAGCTTGTGCAGTGACGAGAGGGGGGAGGTTTGGAGACTTGCGGAGTACTGGTGGGAGGAGGGGGGAGGTAGATGGGGGAGGAAGAGGCGGAGGTGGGGGAGGAGGAAGGTCAACAATCGGCAAGAGTTCTGAAGGGGGAGGAAGAGGAGGGGAATCTGGAGGTGGAGGGAAGCTGAAGGTTTGTTTGGCAAAGTAGGAGTAGGAGGGTGGAGGCGGTCGGAAGGAAGGAGGAAGAGGGGGAGGAGGGGGGAGGGATGAAGGTGGGAGAGGAGGTGGAGGAGGTGGAGGAGGCGGAGGAGGAAGAGATGAAGGTGGGAGAGGAGGTGGAGGAGATGAAGGAGGCGGGGGAGGAGATGAAGGTGGGGGATGAAGAGCAGCAAAGAGGTTGGTAAAGGATGGAGCAGGAAGTCGAGAAGATACGAAAGTTGGCGAGTAAAAGACAGGAGGCATAGGAGAGGTGCATTGTGGGAGAGGAGGTGGGGGAGGAGGGGGAGGAAGCTTAGTTGAAGAGTCCAAGGAGGTGCAAGAGGAGAGGGAGGAGGTGGAGGAAAAGGGGGAGGAGATGAGGGACGACTTCCTCTCCGGCACAGGTGGCTTCGCCCTCCCTTCAACCTTGGAGGTGGTCCTTGGTATGGGGGAGAGGGGGTGAGTTGGGGGGAGGGAGAAGGCTGAGAGGGGGGAGAGAGGGGGGGAAGGGGAGAGGGGAGAGGAAACGGGAGTGCCGGGCGTCGGGGTGTTAGACTGGCTGGAGTATCCGCTGGAGGGGGAGGCGAGACGTTGAATCCCGAGAGAGGCATTCGGCTGGGGGTTGAGGTTAAACCCCTCCTCCTCTGATCCAGGGGGGAGGAGGGGAGAATGGGGGAGGCATATAGGCGGTACCTCCTCAGAGGGGGAGGTTAAGGGTTCAAAAGTAGTGACGGTCCCACAGTTAAACCCACTCTGGCGCCGCTTGCTGCTCCGGGGCACCCAGGGGTCTTGGACGGCCTTCGAAGAGGAGGAGATGGGGGAGGAGATGGGGGAGGAGATGAGAGTTTTTCTGGAGCGTGGTGGTTTCATCCGAGCTTGCCTTTGATGCCTCAGAGAGTCGGAGCGTAGCGGGGGAGGAGGAGGACGCTTGGACTTCCGGAGGGAGATACTGCGGGCGATGGAGCGACCGGAGGACCGTGGGGGGTCGCCGCTCCAACTGTCCCCAGAAACGGAGCTCATCTCCTGGGTGAAGCCACTCTGGATGCTGGAGCTCGGGGACAAGTAGCTGATCTGATAATCTGTGATGGAGGAGGCGACTCTCTCTGAGGTATTGTCAGAAGGGGTGGAGCGACCGGAGGAAAGCAGGGGGTCATCGCTCCAACCTTCCCCAGAAACAGACCTCATCTCCTGGCCGATGCCGCTCCAGTCCGTCCCCCTGCTCTGGATGCTGGAGCTCTGGGAGAGGGCCTGGTAGCTGATCTGAGACTCAGCGATGGAGGAAGAGGAGCGGTAGTGGGAGGAGGAGGAAGGGGAACCGGGAGACTCGTTAAGGGTAGTGTCGCTGGGGTAAGACCACTCGGAGGGAGACTGGGGGAGGACTCTGGCTGCGGGGGCGTTGGGGAATCCTTCAAGCTCCTGGGAGTGGAGAAGAAAACAGGAAGCAGCATAAGGAACCTCTTATTTTCTGGTAACATGAGTATCTGTACTTCTACTTGAGTAAAGGATGTGTGTGCTTTTGCCATCTCTGATAAAAACAAATGTTGAGTCTGTTTCTCCTAGACTGACCTGGCAACAAGACAAGGAGGCGCTGATGGTCCTGCAGGAGGCGCTGGTTCCACTGGCCTCAGAGTTCAGGGAGGAGGTGGTTTCCTGACGGGGGAAGCTGTAAACCTCTGAGGTGGGGGAGGAGGTGAGGGAGGCCATGAGGCTGGACATCCCCCTTCCTCTTGGGGCTCTAATCCTCCTCAATGGGCACTTCACCTCCTCACCTGAGTGCCTTGGTGGTTCACAGGAGGCGGGTCGACCCACGGTGGAGTACTGACCCGGCAGGACCAGCTGAGAGTCTGGAAACAGATTGAGATTTAGGATAACGAACAAGAACAGAAGAGTATTTTCGTATTTCTTTGTTGGTTTTACCGAGTTTCCCGACGTCCTCTGGGATCCCGGTGACGGTCTTCCGGCGGTTCAGGAGTTGCGGTCGGTTCAATAACGAGTCGGTGTTGGGAGCAACTTTGCGAAAGCTGGCCTGACGATCAAAACTCTCTCCTGAAGAGCAAACATGAACTCTCAGAACTCACTTGTTAACTCTAGCTTTCAAACTCCGATCAACAACCCACACACTTCCCTCACTCTACTGCTTATGGTTTTTGTTGCGCTATAAACATTGTATGTATTATTATTATTACCTGTGATGTTGATGCGCACGATGTCAGCTGGGACGGCCCCCGCCTGCTGCCTCATCCTCTCCTCAGGTGTGGGCAGGTTCAGCTGTTTCTCCTCCTCTTCGTCCTCCTCCTCTTCCTCAGGCTGCTCGTAGGTGAAGACGTCCCAGCAGGAGGCTCGGTGACTCGGGTTGAGAACCAGAGGAGTCACGGGGCGCGTTTGGTTCAGAATGAACACCTCGTCATCGTCAGAGAACGCTGAGGACTGAGAGCACAGAAACACCTTCATGTAGATATGTCAAGGTCATTTAAACTTGAGTTTAAACCCAGTATCAGTCTACTTTAGTCTAGTCTACTTTAGTCTAGTCTACTTTAGTCTACTTTAGTCTAGTCTACATTAGTCTAGTCTACATTAGTCTAGTCTACTTTAGTCTAGTCTACTGTAGTCTACTTTAGTCTAGTCTACTGTAGTCTACTTTAGTCTAGTCTACTTTAGTCTAGTCTACTTTAGTCTTGTCTACATTAGTCTAGTCTACATTAGTCTAGTCTACTTTAGTCTAGTCTACTTTAGTCTTGTCTACATTAGTCTAGTCTACTTTAGTCTAGTCTACTTTAGTCTAGTCTACTGTAGTCTACTTTAGTCTAGTCTACTTTAGTCTAGTCTACTTTAGTCTTGTCTACATTAGTCTAGTCTACTTTAGTCTAGTCTACATTAGTCTAGTCTACATTAGTCTAGTCTACTTTAGTCTAGTCTACATTAGTCTAGTCTACATTAGTCTAGTCTACTTTAGTCTAGTCTACTTTAGTCTTGTCTACTTTAGTCTAGTCTACTTTAGTCTTGTCTACATTAGTCTAGTCTACATTAGTCTAGTCTACTTTAGTCTAGTCTACATTAGTCTAGTCTACTTTAGTCTAGTCTACTTTAGTCTTGTCTACATTAGTCTAGTCTACTTTAGTCTTGTCTACATTAGTCTAGTCTACATTAGTCTAGTCTACTTTAGTCTAGTCTACATTAGTCTAGTCTACTTTAGTCTAGTCTACATTAGTCTAGTCTACATTAGTCTAGTCTACATTAGTCTAGTCTACTTTAGTCTAGTCTACTTTAGTCTTGTCTACATTAGTCTAGTCTACTTTAGTCTTGTCTACATTAGTCTAGTCTACTTTAGTCTAGTCTACTTTAGTCTAGTCTACTTTAGTCTTGTCTACATTAGTCTAGTCTACATTAGTCTAGTCTACTTTAGTCTAGTCTACTTTAGTCTAGTCTACTTTAGTCTAGTCTACTGTAGTCTACATTAGTCTAGTCTACATTAGTCTAGTCTACTTTAGTCTTGTCTACATTAGTCTAGTCTACATTAGTCTAGTCTACATTAGTCTAGTCTACATTAGTCTTGTCTACATTAGTCTAGTCTACTTTAGTCTAGTCTACTTTAGTCTTGTCTACATTAGTCTAGTCTACTTTAGTCTAGTCTACATTAGTCTAGTCTACTTTAGTCTAGTCTACTTTAGTCTAGTCTACTGTAGTCTACATTAGTCTAGTCTACTTTAGTCTAGTCTACTTTAGTCTTGTCTACATTAGTCTAGTCTACATTAGTCTAGTCTACATTAGTCTAGTCTACATTAGTCTTGTCTACATTAGTCTAGTCTACTTTAGTCTAGTCTACTTTAGTCTAGTCTACTGTAGTCTACTTTAGTCTAGTCTACTTTAGTCTTGTCTACATTAGTCTAGTCTACATTAGTCTAGTCTACTTTAGTCTAGTCTACATTAGTCTAGTCTACTTTAGTCTAGTCTACATTAGTCTAGTCTACTTTAGTCTAGTCTACATTAGTCTAGTCTACTCTAGTCTAGTCTACTTTAGTCTAGTCTACTTTAGTCTAGTCTACATTAGTCTAGTCTACATTAGTCTAGTCTACTTTAGTCTAGTTTACTTTAGTCTACATTAGTCTAGTCTACTTTAGTCTACATTAGTCTAGTCTACTTTAGTCTAGTCTACTCTAGTCTAGTCTACTCTAGTCTAGTCTACTTTAGTTTACATTAGTCTAGTCTACTTTAGTCTAGTCTACTTTAGTCTAGTCTACATTAGTCTAGTCTACTCTAGTCTAGTCTACTTTAGTCTAGCCTACTTTAGTCTAGTCTACATTAGTCTAGTCTACTCTAGTCTAGTCTACTTTAGTCTAGCCTACTTGATGAATGTATTCTAGCTCTGTCCTTGTTTACCTTTCTCCTCCAAGCGGAGAACTTGAAACAAACTGAGAAACAAGACTGACAGAAAAGCTTGAGGGAGCTGGACCTCTGGAATCAAACAGGAAGGAGACACAGAGGGGAGACATGCAGAGAGACAACAGCAGGTATAATGACAACAACAATAATAATAATAATAACAACAATGATAATAATAATACATTAAAATGAATAACTGCCAGACGGCAGTAGAACAATATACATACCTAAGGTTTGGAATGCAATTAAAATAAAAAAGAATGAGTAAACAAAGTAAAAATGACAATTATAAGGATTTTATTAATTATTTACATATTTTATTTATTTATTATAATTCTATTCAAAATATGTCTTTATTTGTAATTATTTTTAAATATATATATTTTCTCAATTCCCTTTTCTATTTATATACATTTATTTATTTCTGTTTATACGTCCACGTGTGTGTGTGTGTGTGTGTGTGTGTGTGTGTGTGTGTGTGTGGCTCACCATCCTCCTGCTTTTGTTCTTCCAGCCTCTGCGTGCCGAGCTCCTCTCTGATTGGTTGAGGAGGGGATGAGGGGCGGAACTTGACGCGTCGAACTGAGAGCCGATTGGTCGGCTGCAGCCATGCTGAGTCAGCCCGTTACATGCTACACACACACAGAGACACACACACACACACACACACACACACACACACACACACACACACACACACACACACACACACACACACACACACACACACACACACACACACACACACACACACACACACACACACACACACACACACACACACACACACACACACACACACACACACACACACACACACACACACGTTAATAACTGTCGATAATAATCAATAAGGAAACAATATATCAATCAGTTTCATCAATAAAAAGTAAATGCTTTGATTATTTTAGTCTAAAAATGCCAGATTATAAATATTGTTTATCAGTAAATCTGTGGAGGCGTGTTTATGTCATCCTCATCATCATCATCATCATCATCATCATCATCATCATCATAAATAAATCATGATACATGCAGCATTATTAGATAAAAGACACGTGATGATCCTTTGTCGGGAGCACTGCAGTCTGCAGAGCGTGTGTGTGTGTGTGTGTGTGTGTGTGTGTGTGTGTGTGTGTGTTCACCTGAGCTCTCCATTGACCTCTGACCTCGCAGATCATCCGCGCTGCCGGAGCGTCTCTTAGCAGGGACGAACAGCAAGGGCTTCTGGGTAGTGTAGTGCACCGACCACTTACTGTCCCTCTCCCCTAGAGAGAGAGACAGAGAGACACAGAGAGAGACAGAGAGAGAGAGAGACAGAGAGACACAGAGAGAGACAGAGAGAGACAGAGAGACACAGAGAGAGACAGAGAGAGACAGAGACAGAGAGAGAGAGAGAAAGAGAGAGAGAGACACAGAGAGACAGAGAGAGAGAGACAGAGACAGAGACAGAGAGAGAGAGAGGGAGAGAGAGAGAGAGACAGAGAGACACAGAGAGACAGAGAGAGACACAGAGAGACAGAGAGAGAGAGAGAGACAGAGAGAGAGACAGAGAGAGAGAGAGAGAGAGAGAGAGAGAGAGAGAGAGACAGAGAGAGAGAGAGAAAGAGAGAGAGAGACACCGAGAGACAGAGAGACAGAGACAGAGACAGAGAGACAGAGAGAGAGACAGATAGAGAGACAGAGAGACACAGAGAGACAGAGACAGAGAGAGAGAGAGACAGAGACAGAGAGAGAGAGAGAGACAGAGAGAGAGAGAGACAGATAGAGAGACAGAGAGACACAGAGAGACAGAGACAGAGAGACAGAGAGAGAGACAGATAGAGAGACAGAGAGACACATAGAGACAGAGACAGAGAGACAGAGACAGAGAGAGAGAGAGACAGAGACAGAGAGAGAGAGAGACAGAGAGAGAGAGACAGATAGAGAGACAGAGACAGAGACAGAGAGAGAGAGAGACAGAGAGAGAGAGACAGATAGAGAGACAGAGAGACAGAGAGACAGAGACAGAGAGAGACAGAGAGAGAGAGAGAGAGAGACAGAGACAGAGAGAGAGAGACAGAGAGAGAGAGAGAGAGAGAGAGAGAGAGACAGAGACAGAGAGAGAGAGAGAGACAGAGACAGAGAGAGAGAGACAGAGAGAGAGAGAGAGAGGCAGAGAGAGAGAGAGGGACAGAGAGAGAGAGAGAGAGAGAGAGAGAGAGAGAGAGAGGCTTTATTTTGAAAGGGCAGCATCCATCAGATATGAATAAAAAACAGCAAAGAAACACAAACAGAAAACGTTGATGGAAGAGTCAGCGTTGTGTCGTTCCTTGGGGAAGTCCTTGAGGAGTACTAAAGGTCCTTGAGGAGTACCAGAGGTCCTTGAGGAGGTCCTACAGATCCTTAAGAGGACTCAAAGGGT
>JAPTMU010000092.1:71227-73421 GCA_028583405.1 Pogonophryne albipinna
CTACGCGTCGTTAGCACCGGGTAGTGAGCGACGGGTTTCCCATGAGCCTCTTGGGGTTGGTGGTGGAACCACGGGCTACAAAACTGCTGCGGGGGCTTTTTATCGGCCCCCGATGGAACAATGCCACCGCCAGAGTTTAGAGCCAAAATGGCGTCCTGTTGTTGTTGTCGTAGTTTGGCGCTGAGGAGGCGTCGCCGAAGACTGCCCTCCGTCTTCGGTTGCAAGGCGGCCATTTTGGGAGGAAGCAGCTCTTCACGATCTTCGTCAGAAATGCCGTTCCAGCAACGAGCCGCCGCCCCCCCCCCTCCGATGGGCGACGTCCCCTCGCCACCCAGACACTCCACGTACGAGATCATCCTGGATGTTGATTGGCTGATTGGTGGCTCAAGGTAGATACAGTGATGATTTCAGAATAAAAGCCCCAGAGAATGTCCGACCTTTCATCGTTAAGTCCAAACGTTTCTTCTTAAAAAAGACAATATCAATTCAAGTGTAGTGTGTAGTCCTTCACAATAAAAGCTTCTTCAAAATGGATGTTTGGAATCCTTCACAGTAAAGGTAGATAGTGGTGATTTCAGAATAAAAGCCCCAGAAAAAGCTGCTTTTTCCACAATAAAAGTCCCAAAGTTTCTTCTTTAAAAAAATCAATGAATGGGAAGTGTTTAGTAAGTCCTTCACAATAAAAGCCTCCTCAAAGTGGATGTTTGGAATCCTTCAGAGTAAAATGTATTTTCACCCAACATAGCTCTGCTTCAAAATGAAATTCCAAAACATATTTTCTTCACAATAAAAGCACCAAATAATTCACAGAAAGAGGAGAACTTCAGAGTAAAAGCACCAAAGTCCTTACGTTTTGTCGAGCCTTCACAATAAGAGCATTAATATTGTTCTGATCTTCACAATAAAAGCCCACTATTTCGGAAACAATTAAAAATGACCATCTTTCACAATAAAAGCACAGAGAAAATCACAAAAAAGAGGAGAACTTCAGAGTAAAAGCACAAACTTGTTTCATCCGTCACAAAAATCTTGTGCAGCCTTCACAATAAAAGCATGGATATTGTTGTGATCTTCACAATAAAAGCTCAAATAAAGTCCAAGGTGAGTTTAGTCCGTCAGAAAAGATTCAAAATGTCCATCTTTCACAATAAAAGCTCAGAAAATCCACTTTATCAGGATCTGCCTATTTAGACTTCTTCTCATTCCTTCACAATAAAAGCCTCCCCAATAACGTTCCACAGCGTCTCCTCAGATGTCTCCTGCAGTGATTTCTCCTCAGATGTCTCCTCTCGGTACACGTCCTTGCAGCGTCTCGTCTCCTCTCCTCTGGGACAGTAATCTCCTCACAGGATTATCCGCTCTGCAGATGGCCGCTGAGCGACACGTATTCACCTCCTCAGACCACATGTTGCTCCTCACTTAGAACCCTTCATAGGGAGGGAGGAGGCCGTGAGAGGGACACGTATTCACCTCCTCAGACCACATGTTGCTCCTCACTTAGAACCCTTCATAGGGAGGGAGGAGGCCGTGAGAGGGACACGTATTCACCTCCTCAGACCACATGTTGCTCCTCACTTAGAACCCTTCATAGGGAGCGAGGAGGCCGTGAGAGGGACACGTATTCACCTCCTCAGACCACATGTTGCTCCTCACTTAGAACCCTTCATAGGGAGGGAGGAGGCCGCTGAGCGACACGTATTCACCTCCTCACACCACATGTTGCTCCTCACTTAGAACCCTTCATAGGGAGGGAGGAGGCCGCTGAGCGACACGTATTCACCTCCTCAGACCACATGTTGCTCCTCACTTAGAACCCTTCATAGGGAGGGAGAAGGCCGCTGAGCGGACACGTATTCACCTCCTCACACCACATGTTGCTCCTCACTTAGAACCCTTCATAGGGAGGGAGGAGGCCGTGAGAGGGACACGTATTCACCTCCTCACACCACATGTTGCTCCTCACTTAGAACCCTTCATAGGGAGCGAGGAGGCCGCTGAGAGGGACACGTATTCACCTCCTCAGACCACATGTTGCTCCTCACTTAGAACCCTTCATAGGGAGGGAGGAGGCCGCTGAGAGGGACACGTATTCACCTCCTCAGACCACATGTTGCTCCTCACTTAGAACCCTTCATAGGGAGGGAGGAGGCCGTGAGAGGGACACGTATTCACCTCCTCACACCACATGTTGCTC
>JAPTMU010000092.1:74421-101602 GCA_028583405.1 Pogonophryne albipinna
AGAGAGAGAGAGAGAAGAGGAGAGAGAGAGAGAGAGAGGAAGAGGAGAGAGAGAGAGAGAGAGAGAGAGAGAGAGGAGAGAGTAATGTGTGTAGTGTATGGGTGTTATGGGTCAGTATATCAAGCAGAGAGAGAGAGAGAGAGAGAGAGAGTAATGTGTGTAGTGTATGGGTGTTATGGGTCAGTATATCAAGCAGAGAGAGAGAGAGAGAGAGAGAGAGAGAGAGAGAGAGAGAGAGAGAGAGAGAGAGAGAGAGAGAGAGAGAGAGAGAGAGAGAGAGAGAGAGAGAGAGTTTAGCGCCATCCAGGCCTTTATGTCATTAAGACAGTCGACCAGGGGCATCAGAGAGCTGGTGGTTTTTCTTAGGGGTAGATATAATTGGGAGTCGTCCGCATAAAGGTGGTAGGAGACGCCATGTTTTCTAAAAATCAGTCCAAGGGGAGAAGGTATAAGGAAAATAAAATAGGCCCCAAAATGGAACCTTGGGGAACTCCACAGGATAAGGGGGCAGAAGAGGATGTAAAGTCACCAAGCCTAACAGAGAAAGATCTCTGGGACAGACAGGACCTGAACCACTAAGGCAGCGCCCCTGATACCCACACAGTGCTCTAGACCAGAGATAAGGATGGAGTGGTCAATCGTATCAAAGGCAGCTGTGAGGTCTAAGAGCATAAGGATGGCAGAGTCACCAGATGTAGAGATTATTTTAAAGAGAACACGAGGTTTGTTTAAATTACTAGAAATAATATCAGAAAAGTAACTCATCTTTTCAGCTTTTACAGTGCTTTGATACTTTCTCCAACTCTCTTTTAAAATGTCATGAGTTACATGAAGCTTGTCCTTCTTCCACCTGCGCTCAGCCTGCCGGCGCTCACGCCTGGCAGCACGAGTGACGTCATTGAGCCAGGGTTCAGATTTAACTTTGGGGCGCATGAGTTTCAGGGGAGCAACAATGTCAAGAGCTCCTGTGCAGGAAGAGAGAAAGGCTGAGGTTAATAGCTCAGTGTCCATGGAGTCAGCGGACATAGTGTCAGACTGTGTTAAATGAACAAAGGCAGGGGAGAAACTAGCAGCAGTGGAAGGTTTCATCATACGACCGTGACGGACAGGAGCGCATGATTTAAGACTACAGGGCAGAATAAAATCAAAGAGCACAGGCAGGTGATCTGATAAAGCTGCCTCACACACATTGACATTTGAAATGGGCAGACCATGGGATCAGGTCTAATGTGTGCCCATGCTCTTGCGTGGGGCCAGAGACATGTTGTATGAAGTCAAACGCATATAAAACATCAAGAAAGTCTTTAGCTAGTGGTTTAGAGATACAACAGACATGCACATTAAAATCCCTGACAATTAAAACGCTGTCATAGTTTGTCACGATACCGGCCAATAGTTCAGAGAACTCCTTTATAAAGTATTTGTTGTACTTGGGCGGTCAGTAGACCACCGCACACAGGATGAATCCGTCCCAGCTCAAACAGGCTCAGTTCAAAGGAGGAGAATGAGTTAGACGGCGTGGGTTTGCAGTATAAACTGCTCCTAAAGACAGTCGCTATACCTCCTCCACGACCCGTGGTCCGTGGAGAATTAATGAAACTGCACTCCGGAGGCAATAGCTCTGCAAAAGCAGCAGACTCACCCGCAGACATCCAGGTTTCCGTTATAAAAAGCACATCCACAGCATGTGACGTGAAGAAGTCCTGGATGATGAAAGTTTTGTTTGCGATCGATCTCGCATTTATCAGCGAGCCTTTAGTTGGAACCGGGGCAAGAGTCGCGTGAGTTTCACGACCCAGCGACCGAAGGTTGCGGTGGTTCACTCCATCAGGGGGGGAGAGGCGAGACCACTGGGGGCGCAGGATATGCAGATCTTGAGTCGGGTCAGCGACAGGTACCAGCCAGGTGCCGACCATGGCAAGGGGGCGTCGGGAGGCCAGGCGGCGAAACAAGGTCCATATTCCGGGGGAAAAGGGTGCTGAGCCAGCTCAGGAGACCACGCTAGCCACTCTTTCACCCTAACCAGCCGGCCACTGCGTGTGCCTCGGCGTCTGCGTCTTCGGGGTAACGAGGGCCCGGCCCGCAGTAGGTGTGCAGGTACATCCGATAGAAGGGGGGGAGGGGGGGGGGTGTCCACCCTGGCCAAACTTCGCAAAAAAGCCCACATTTTCCTTGATCTTAAGCAGCTCGTGTCGGTTGTATACTAACAGAGAGTCTATGGTCCTTGTCACTGAGCAAAACAGACACAGAACAAACACTAGTACTAAAACAGAGATGATTGTACGGCCTGCCAGACAACCCGGCGCCATCCTGGCTATAGCTACTATTAGAAATTAAAATCAATGTTTTTAATGGCCATTACCCAGCAGTTATCAACCTGCTGGGTACACAGTATGTCTGGTCTACGTGAACGACATGCTCCATCACTTTCCTCAGTCTCGTTGCTAACACTTTGGAAAGCAGCTTGTCGTCGGTACAGAGTAGAGACACAGGACGCCAGCTCTTAATCTCCTGCAGGTCTCCTTTCTTAGGGAGGAGAGTGAGCACAGCTCTCCTGCAAATCAGAGGCAACCTCCCGTTACTTAGACTGTCTCTGAGCACACTCAGCAGGTCGTCACCTATAACTGGCCAGAGAGCCTTATAGAAGTCTGCAGGCAGGCCGTCTATGCCAGGAGCCTTCCCATTCTGCATGCTCTGCAGGGCCTCCTGCAGCTCCTGGGCAGAGAGCTCCGCCTCCAGCTCAGCATGGTCCTCCTCAGGGACGTTAGGAAGGCCCTCGTAGAACGACTGCGCCACCTCTGGCTCGGCCTGGAACTCTGTTCTGTAGAGCTCTTTGTAGAACTCCACAGCACACTGAGGAGGCGGACTCCTGAAGCAGCTGCCCAGCATTGGATCGAGTGCATCAGCCTCCTCTGACCATTCTCACGCTTCAGACCAAAGAACAAGTGAGAGGGAGCATCCATCTTCACGATGTTCTGAAACCGGGATCTGAGCAGAGCACCCTGAGCAGAAAACCCCAGCAGGTCAGACAGAGCTGAGCTCTTACTTTTGAAACCTTCAACATGTTCTCGCTCTCCTGTGGAGTCTTCCAATCCCTGCAGCTCCACCACTTCTCTCTCCAGAGCTCTCAGAGATCTAGCCATGTCCTTTGTGACATTGAAAGTGTACTGTAGGCAAAGCTGCTTGATCTTCACTTTACCTACATCCCACCACTGCTGAAGAGAATTGTACTCACTCTTAGATAAACAGTAGTTTTCCCAAAAGAATTTAAAAACATTTTTAAAATGGTTGTCGGCCAACAGAGAAGCATTAAAGTGCCAATACGCACTATGACACTTAACATGATTAATAAAAAGTGAGACTTGTACGAGGGAATGGTCAGAGATTCCCACTGGACTGATGGAGCAGCTTCTGCTCACATTAATGTGATGGTTAAAAACATAGACCCGATCCAGCCAGAGACAACAGGTTATCCCTAGAGTGCACCCACGTGTGCTGCCGCTGGCCCGGGGGGGGAAGTGCCTCCAAACATCACACAGCTCAAAGCTTTTAGTCTTATGAAGGCACTCTTCGAGGCAGCATGCGGTTCCTGGTGGTTCCTATCCAGCACAGGGTTCTCTGTTGAAGTCACCCCCCAGGACCAGATACTCCCCACTATCACAGGTGCTAAGAGTGTGTTTCAGTTTCTCAAAAAACAAAAGCCTCTCTGCGCCCACACTGGGAGCAGAAATATTTATGAAACATATTTTAACTTTTTCAAATTCAGCATTTATTTTGAGCAAGTGTCCTGATGACCTCATCGACCGTACAGGAGAAGGGTGTCAAGCCCCTCGCAAAGAGAATGGCAACCCCTCCACTATTGCTGCGCTTATGGCTGAAGAAGCCCCCCCCATCCCCTCCTCCAGTCACTCTCGTTCTCAGCAGTGCTGTGAGTTTCCTGGAGAAACGTTACATTTAAACTCTTGTTTCCCAATAAAGTAAATAAAGATGCTCTCTTAGCATCCCCTCGAGCACCGTTAATGTTTGAAGAGCCCAGCTTTATGTCACTCATAATGGAATTATAGTTGCATCCTAACAAAGTCAAAAACCTGGCTGAAGAAAAATAAAAACAAGATGTACTTATTCATCATTCTTTGCGGTTTCCTCTCTAATCCTCTGAAGTATCTTCTTTAACCTTCTCTGGGCCGCTGAAGACAGGTTCCCCTAAGGCTTCTGGGCCGCTGAAGACAGGTTCCCCTAAGGCTTCTGGGCCGCCGAAGACAGGTTCCCCTAAGGCTTCTGGGCCGCTGAAGACAGGTTCCCCTAAGGCTTCTGGGCCGCCGAAGACAGGTTCCCCTAAGGCTTCTGGGCCGCTGAAGACAGGTTCCCCTAAGGCTTCTGGGCCGCTGAAGACAGGTTCCTCTAAGGCTTCTGGGCCGCCGAAGACAGGTTCCCCTAAGGCTTCTGGGCCGCTGAAGACAGGTTCCTCTAAGGCTTCTGGGCCGCCGAAGACAGGTTCCCCTAAGGCTTCTGGGCCGCCGAAGACAGGTTCCCCTAAGGCTTCTGGGCCTGCCGAAGACAGGTTCCTCTAAGGCTTCTGGGCCGCTGAAGACAGGTTCCTCTAAGGCTTCTGGGCCGCTGAAGACAGGTTCCTCTAAGGCTTCTGGGCCGCTGAAGACAGGTTCCCCTAAGGCTTCTGGGCCGCTGAAGACAGGTTCCTCTAAGGCTTCTGGGCCGCTGAAGACAGGTTCCCCTAAGGCTTCTGGGCCGCTGAAGACAGGTTCCTCTAAGGCTTCTGGGCCGCTGAAGACAGGTTCCCCTAAGGCTTCTGGGCCGCTGAAGACAGGTTCCTCTAAGGCTTCTGGGCCGCTGAAGACAGGTTCCTCTAAGGCTTCTGGGCCGCTGAAGACAGGTTCCTCTAAGGCTTCTGGGCCGCTGAAGACAGGTTCCTCTAAGGCTTCTGGGCCGCTGAAGACAGGTTCCTCTAAGGCTTCTGGGCCGCTGAAGACAGGTTCCTCTAAGGCTTCTGGGCCGCTGAAGACAGGTTCCTCTAAGGCTTCTGGGCCGCTGAAGACAGGTTCCTCTAAGGCTTCTGTGCCGCTGAAGACAGGTTCCTCTAAGGCTTCTGTGCCGCCGAAGACAGGTTCCCCTAAGGCTTCTGGGCCGCCGAAGACAGGTTCCCCTAAGGCTTCTGGGCCGCCGAAGACAGGTTCCTCTAAGGCTTCTGGGCCGCTGAAGACAGGTTCCTCTAAGGCTTCTGGGCCGCTGAAGACAGGTTCCTCTAAGGCTTCTGGGCCGCTGAAGACAGGTTCCCCTAAGGCTTCTGGGCCGCTGAAGACAGGTTCCTCTAAGGCTTCTGGGCCGCTGAAGACAGGTTCCCCTAAGGCTTCTGGGCCGCTGAAGACAGGTTCCTCTAAGGCTTCTGGGCCGCTGAAGACAGGTTCCCCTAAGGCTTCTGGGCCGCTGAAGACAGGTTCCTCTAAGGCTTCTGGGCCGCTGAAGACAGGTTCCTCTAAGGCTTCTGGGCCGCTGAAGGACAGGTTCCTCTAAGGCTTCTGGGCCGCTGAAGACAGGTTCCTCTAAGGCTTCTGGGCCGCTGAAGACAGGTTCCTCTAAGGCTTCTGGGCCGCTGAAGACAGGTTCCTCTAAGGCTTCTGGGCCGCTGAAGACAGGTTCCTCTAAGGCTTCTGGGCCGCTGAAGACAGGTTCCTCTAAGGCTTCTGTGCGCCGCATGAGAGCCCTGGCAGAATTGTGAAAGATCTGCACATCAGCAAAAAAGTCATCTAATTTCACCCCTTAGTTTCCCCCAGAAAGGATCTGATCCTCTGGAAAGAGTACTCCTCTCCCTTTGCTACCTCAACGATGTCAAAGAATGACTCGCTGTCACTGTCCTCTGAGTCCTCTGAGACTCCCTCTGGCTGAGAGGAGGAACACAGCGACTCCTTCTTTGACACCTTCCCTTTCTGAGCCACACTTCCTTTGCTCACTTGTTCGTTTTTCCTTTTAACAGGTAACCTTAACAAATCCTCATCCATTACCACATCCTCTAGAACAGACTCAGCCACTCTGGCTGCAGTGTGCTCACTATCTGCTTTCTGTGTGACCTGAGTGTCTGTGTGTGTGATACTGTGTGTACCGGCTGCCTGTGTGCTTTCTACGCGTGAAACGGTTGGCTCTGCCACGGACCGACTGACCCGCGGTTCCACCACCGGCGTTTCCGCCGCGGGCGCGGACACCAGCACCGGCGGCCCGGCCGTGGACAAAGCAACCGGTAGCGGCTCCGCCGCGGGCACCGTCGGGCCGGCTGCGAGCGCGGACACCACGGGCGCGTCACACGCACTCTCCGGGCACGCGCGGATCAGGTGTCCTGCTGCTCCACAACCATAACATCTCAAAATGTCAGACGTAACATGGACAGTATACACAAAATCATCAATTTTAAACTTGAGAGCCAGATTAAGTTCCCCTTCATCCTTCTTCAGGACCATAAGCACCTGTCTCCTAAAAGACACCACGTGCTTGAGGTGCGGGGATTTGCAGGGGGATCAACTTAATGGGAGACGCAAGCTGCCCGTGTCGAGCCAGCTCTCTCTCCAACAACTCGTTTCTCAGAAACGGGGGCACATTAGAGATGATGACTTTTTTAGCTGGAGTGACAAGGGGTAGAACGGGTAACAGCGTCCCTTTGATCACTAGCCCGCTCTCCACCAGCTGGTTAGCTTTCTCCGTGCAGTCTAAAAAAATAACCACTGCACTGTTCATGCGGGAGGCAGATTTAACTCTGCCATATCCCACCACAGCCCCCACAGCCGGACCACACTCCTCCACAGGTGGAGAGAGCTTGATGGCGTGTTGACGAGTCAGTTTCTCTAACACAGCGCAGTTGCCACGGAACGCCATGCCGGGCGGCGTGACTGCAGCTGCAGCCGCTAGACTAACAATTAGACAAACAATTCACCAGTGCAAACAAACAGCACCACCAACAACCACCAACGTCGGTGAAGTGATGCACAAAGACATAAACTATCACCCAGAGAAAAGTGAATAGTTAACAATGGTTTGAAAAGTTGTAAACTTTAAACGATCGCTCTCCGCTATACTCACCGGTCCACTGAGAGAGAGAGAGAGAGAGAGAGAGAGCTCAGTACACACAAAAACAACTAACAATAATCGAGGATTCTTTAAACACAAACAGATTCTGGGAAAATTGGAAAAATCTAACTAAAAGTAAACACGATGACCCAGTTATACAGAATGGAGACATCTGGACCGATCACTTCAAACATCTGAATGGTAACATTCCTCTCAACTCGGACTCAGAACAAACACAAATAACTGAAAAGCTCAACAAATTAGAATTGGTCATCAAGGACTCCCAGAACCCTTTGGACTTTCTAATGACTGAACAGGAACTGGACAAAAAGTTGATTAACCTAAAACCAAAAAAAGCAAGTGGGCTTGACGGCATATTGAACGAGATGCTAAAACACTCAAGTCAAAAGATCAGACTGGCTAAACTCAAACTATTCAATTTGATCCTGATTGTAGGTTACTTCCCTGACAGCTGGAATCGTGGTCTCATAACACCCATTTTTAAAATGGCGATAAATCTGACCCTAATAACTACAGAGGTATTTGTGTGAACAGTAACCTGGGGAAGGTCTTCTGTAGTATTATAAACTCCCGGCTTATAGACTTCCTTACGAAACACAACGTCCTGAGCAAAAGCCAGATTGGATTCTTACCAAATCACCACACATCAGACCACATTCACACCCTACACACCTAACTGACAAATATGTTCATCAAAAGAAAAGCAAAATATTTGCCTGTTTCATCGATTTCCAAAAAGCATTTGACTCGATTTGGCACGTTGGTCTATTCAACAAACTCCTTCAAAGCGGTATAGGAGGAAAAACATTTGACCTAATCAAATCTATGTACACAAACAACATGTGCAGCATCAAGACCGGACACAAGAGAACAGCCTTCATTTCTCAAGAACGGGGAGTAAGACAAGGATGCTGTTTATCACCGGCCCTGTTCAACATCTACATTAACGAACTGGCCACTATCTTAGAACAGTCCACAGCACCTGGGCTCACACTCCACAAGACAGAGATCAGGTTCCTGCTGTATGCAGATGGTCTCATCCTGTTAAGCCCCACAGAAGAAGGACTTCAACAGAGTTTAAATATACTGGAAGGTTACTGTCAGACCTGGGCCATGGCAATCAACATCACAAAGACAAAAACAATGATATTTCAAAAAAGATCCAGATGTCAGGCAAACAACACTGACTTTACAATTGGGACACAGACAATAGAAAATTGCTCAGAATATAATTATTTAGGCCTGAAAATAAGTTCCACTGGAAGCTTTAATCAAGCTGTGAAGGAACTGAGAGAGAAAGCACGCAGGGCGTTTTATGCAATAAAAAGACTAATCCACATTTTAACTTGGCTTAAATGACTTCAATCAGTAATACAACCCATCCTACTCGATGGAAGCGAAGTGTGGGGCCCACAAACAAACCACACATTTGACAAATGGGAAAACCATCCAATAGAAAATGCTCACAATGAGTTTTGCAAACGCATCCTCCAGGTTCACAGGAGAACAAGTAACAACGCCTGCAGAGCGGAAGCACATTTCCATTATTAATACAAATCCAGAAACGATCAATGAAATATTGGCTACATCTAAAAGAAAGTGAGCCCCACTCCTACCACCACAAAGCCCTGCAGCACCAAGAGATGAACAAGAGTCCCCTCTCTCAGCTGGTCCTGACACTCTGTTCACAAACCGGTTCAAACGGTTGTAAACCAGGCTGAGCCCACATCTATTAGAGTCAACCAGACTGTATGTAAATATGGTCATGCTAATAAAGCTTTGAATTCAATGCTTACGGCATGGCTTACGGAGACGAGACGTAAGTCATTCACGGGCATATGCACACGCACGTTATCAACACGTTATCAACACGTTATCAACACGCATATCTAAAGATAGCACTTTCTAAGCTATGCCGCCGCCACGTGAGCGCGTACTTTGAGCGCACCTATGATATGTCGCCGTGACGTCTGACAACGTCGTGACGTCGCCTGTATTCTACGTCAACCCATTCAAAATTGATGGAGGCGTTGGCGCACGTTGACACGTTAGCTCTCCGCTCAGTTAGTTTAGATATCTGTTCTTTGGCACAAATCACACCTCATACAGCTGCATGTAGCACAGCGTGTGTGTAGCTGCATGTAGCAGCTGTGTGTGTGTTGCTGCATGTAGCAGAGCATGTGTGTAGCTGCATGTAGCAGCTGCGTGTGTGTGGCTGCATGTAGCAGCTGCATGTGTGTAGCTGCATGTAGCAGCTGCGTGTGTGTGGCTGCATGTAGCAGCTGCATGTGTGTAGCTGCATGTAGCAGAGCGTGTGTGTTGCTGCATGTAGCAGCTGTGTGTGTGTTGCTTGCATGTAGCAGCCGCGTGTGTGTGTAGCTGCATGTAGCAGCTGTGTGTGTGTAGCTGCATGTAGCAGAGCGTGTGTGTTGCTGCATGTAGCAGAGCGCGTGTGTTGCTGCATGTAGCAGCTGCGTGTGTGTTGCTACATGTAGCAGCTGCGTGTGTGTGTTGCTTGCATGTAGCAGCTGTGTGTGTGTAGCTGCATGTAGCAGCTGCGTGTGTGTAGCTGCATGTAGCAGAGCGCGTGTGTTGCTGCATGTAGCAGCTGCGTGCGTGTTGCTGCATGTAGCAGCTGCGTGTGTGTGTTGCTTGCATGTAGCAGCTGCGTGTGTGTAGCTGCATGTAGCAGCTGCGTGTGTGTAGCTGCATGTAGCAGAGTGTGTGTGTTGGTGCATGTAGCAGCTGCGTGTGTGTTGATGCATGTAGCAGCTGTGTGTGTGTTGCTTGCATGTAGCAGCTGCGTGTGTGTGTGTAGCTGCATGTAGCAGCTGTGTGTGTGTAGCTGCATGTAGCAGACCGTGTGTGTTGCTACATGTAGCAGCTGCGTGTGTGTTGCTGCATGTAGCAGCTGCGTGTGTGTGTTGCTTGAATGTAGCAGCTGCGTGTGTGTTGCTGCATGTAGCAGCTGCGTGTGTGTGTTGCTTGCATGTAGCAGCTGCGTGTGTGTTGCTGCATGTAGCAGCTGCGTGTGTGTAGCTGCATGTAGCAGCTGCGTGTGTGTAGCTGCATGTAGCAGCTGCGTGTGTGTAGCTGCATGTAGCAGAGCGCGTGTGTTGCTGCATGTAGCAGCTGCGTGCGTGTTGCTGCATGTAGCAGCTGCGTGTGTGTTGCTGCATGTAGCAGCTGCGTGTGTGTTGCTGCATGTAGCAACCGCGTGTGTGTTGCTGCATGTAGCAGAGCGTGTGTGTTGCTGCATGTAGCAGAGCGTGTGTGTTGCTGCATGTAGCAGCTGTGTGTGTGTTGCTGCATGTAGCAGAGCGTGTGTGTTGCTGCATGTAGCAGAGCGTGTGTGTTGCTGCATGTAGCAGCTGTGTGTGTGTTGCTGCATGTAGCAGAGCGTGTGTGTTGCTGCAAGTAGCAGAGCGTGTGTGTTGCTGCATGTAGCAGCTGTGTGTGTGTTGCTGCTGCATGTAGCAGCCGCGTGTGTGTTGCTGCATGTAGCAGCCGCGTGTGTGTTGCTGCATGTAGCAGAGCGTGTGTGTTGCTGCAAGTAGCAGAGCGTGTGTGTTGCTGCATGTAGCAGCTGTGTGTGTGTTGCTGCTGCATGTAGCAGCCACGTGTGTGTTGCTGCATGTAGCAGCCGCGTGTGTGTTGCTGCATGTAGCAGCCGCGTGTGTGTTGCTGCATGTAGCAGCCTGTTGGAGCAAACACAGTAGTGGTGGCTTAAAGCCCACCTCCGCTCCGCGCCGTCCGTTAGATGAGCCTGGTCAGATTTAATAAAAGAAGTTCAAAACACCGGCATAAAAGTTATAACAATAATCTGATTTTAATGGTAAAAAACACAATACGAAATACAGAGTGCCCTGGAACAGAGCACTCCGGGCTCCCCGCTCCACCGCCGTGCGATACAGATATCGGGACCAGCCAGTCAGAAACAGGGGGCATTTTGCATGAATAAACAACAGTATATATGGACATATTTGGGGCGGAGATGTGAGATGTCTCTTCCGTCCCATTTTACTCCTAAGCGAATCAGAGTTCTGGGAAAAAGTATTTTTCTTCTGAACAGAGCGTGAGAGCCTCGGAACTAGACAAGGTCAGAATCACTTTTTATCTTACACCTGGGTTCACTCCTTTAATTTCCCAGGGAAGATTTCACACAAACTATTCTTTCCCAGACAACCAAACATTGTACACAGAGATATTAGTATCAAACATTGTACACAGAGATATTAGTATCAAACATTGTACACAGATATATTGGTGCTTGAGATTATATTGGCCCCAGAAAGAACCTTGAAAAGAACATGTGTGTGTGCTGGTAGAAGGAGGTGTAAGTGTGTGTGTGCTGATATCTGGGTCATTGAGTGTAAGTAAGAAGGTTTATATATATAGGATTACTTTAAAACAGTCCCAAATAATACATGTTCACTTCAATACAGTTCAAGATAATACCTGTTTACTTTAATACAGTTTAGAACAATATCTGTTTCCTTTAAGCCGCGTGTGTGTTGCTGCATGTAGCAGCCGCGTGTGTGTAAACGGCCCTGTCCCCTCGCACACAGACGGAGAGAGATCTCGTCTCGATTGGAAAGGTCGAAAATACATCATAGACGCATTTGTTTGTCTTTTTGCATGTTAGAAACGAGTTGGCGACACTAAGACTGCGAGATAATATTTTTGTAGCAATAAATAATACATGACATATATTTTTTGAATGTCTCCAGTACCGATAAAAAGACCAATAACGTTGGAGCTTAACGGCGCGTTAAAACCATAGACTGTATATATAAATGGACGTAGGGTCCGTGACGTCACCCATAGGATTCTGCAGAGTTGCCGAGAAGCCCTTAGTAGGCGGAGTCGGCCACTAACGGCTCGACTGTGACGTCAGAGTTCAACTCCCGCCTACTCCAGCCTGCTCCAAATAAGGGCAAAGAGGCGGAGCCGAGGAGGGACCTGCTGCCACAGAGCTGGAAGTTCCAGAGCTAGCTCAAGCTACCAAGCTAAGCTAACATGCTCCCCATCTGCACACTGCCGTGACATTTTATGTTTCTAAGGTAAGCGGACATGAAACTATTCAGCAAAACTATAAATAATAATCGAAGTTATTGAGTTTTTAGCATAATACTTCAGAATCTTAAAACCCCTTAATGTTTGTATGCAATTGTGTTAAATTCAACTCTGGAATCAAGCAAATATTAATATGTTTGCATGACATTAGTTATTTGTATTTTGATATCACTTAACTATACGTTTAATACATTTAAGTCAAGCTAAGGTACCTGTGATGGTAGCTAGTTAGTGCTCTTACCTGTGATGGTAGCTAGTTAGTGCTCTTACCTGTGATGGTAGCTAGTTAGTGCTCTTACCTGTGATGGTAGCTAGTTAGTGCTCTTACCTGTGAGGCCTCCTCCAAACAGCATAATAACCAGACTGTATCATTAAAACTAAGTACCAGTTCTAGATCCTTGACTTTAGACAAACAATTCAAAAGACAACATGTATTTAAAGACCAATCTTTATTTGAAGGTGCCTCTTAACCTGAGATATTAGTTATACAGTAATAGTATTGACAATCTAAAAAAACTGAGCAACTCAACCGTCAACTTTATATTTCTTATTGTCTAAAGCATTTATTATTTTCATTTTTCCCCTCTCATATTCAGTGTGGACGGATTGAGACAGCCTGGTGTCCAGAGAGCTGCTGAGACTTCAGGGAGAAACCTCCGTGTGATGGACGGATTGAGACAGCCTGGTGTCCAGAGAGCTGCTGAGACTTCAGGGAGAAACCTCCGTGTGATGGACGGATTGAGACAGCGTGGTGTCCAGAGAGCTGCAGAGACTGCAGGGAGAAACCTCTGTGTGATGGACGGATTGAGACAGCGTGGTATCCAGAGAGCTGCAGAGACTTCAGGGAGAAACCTCTGTGTGATGGACGGATTGAGACAGCGTGGTATCCAGAGAGCTGCAGAGACTTCAGGGAGAAACCTCTGTGTGATGGACGGATTGAGACAGCGTGGTGTCCAGAGAGCTGCAGAGACTGCAGGGAGAAACCTCCGTGTGATGGAGGGATTGAGACAGCGTGGAGTCCAGAGAGCTGCAGAGACTTCAGGGAGAAACCTCCGTGTGATGGAGGGATTGAGACAGCGTGGAGTCCAGAGAGCTGCAGAGACTTCAGGGAGAAACCTCCGTGTGATGGACGGATTGAGACAGCCTGGTATCCCGAGAGCTGCAGAGACTTCAGTGAGAAACCGCCGTGTGATGGACGGATTGAGACAGCGTGGTGTCCAGAGAGCTGCAGAGACTTCAGGGAGAAACCTCTGTGTGATGGACGGATTGAGACAGCGTGGTGTCCAGAGAGCTGCAGAGACTTCAGGGAGAAACCTCCGTGTGATGGACGGATTGAGACAGCGTGGTGTCCAGAGAGCTGCAGAGACTGCAGGGAGAAACCTCTGTGTGATGGACGGATTGAGACAGCGTGGTATCCAGAGAGCTGCAGAGACTTCAGGGAGAAACCTCTGTGTGATGGACGGATTGAGACAGCGTGGTATCCAGAGAGCTGCAGAGACTTCAGGGAGAAACCTCTGTGTGATGGACGGATTGAGACAGCGTGGTGTCCAGAGAGCTGCAGAGACTGCAGGGAGAAACCTCCGTGTGATGGAGGGATTGAGACAGCGTGGAGTCCAGAGAGCTGCAGAGACTTCAGGGAGAAACCTCCGTGTGATGGACGGATTGAGACAGCGTGGTGTCCAGAGAGCTGCAGAGACTTCAGGGAGAAACCTCCGTGTGATGGACGGATTGAGACAGCGTGGTGTCCAGAGAGCTGCAGAGACTTCAGGGAAAAACCTCTGTGTGATGGACGGATTGAGACAGCGTGGTGTCCAGAGAGCTGCAGAGACTGCAGGGAGAAACCTCCGTGTGATGGAGGGATTGAGACAGCGTGGAGTCCAGAGAGCTGCAGAGACTTCAGGGAGAAACCTCCGTGTGATGGACGGATTGAGACAGCGTGGTGTCCAGAGAGCTGCAGAGACTTCAGGGAGAAACCTCCGTGTGATGGACGGATTGAGCCAGCGTGGTGTCCAGAGAGCTGCAGAGACTTCAGGGAGAAACCTCCGTGTGATGGACGGATTGAGACAGCGTGGTGTCCAGAGAGCTGCAGAGAATTCAGGGAGAAACCTCCGTGTGATGGACGGATTGAGACAGCGTGGTGTCCAGAGAGCTGCAGAGACTTCAGGGAGAAACCTCCATGTGATGTACGGATTGAGACAGCGTGGTGTCCAGAGAGCTGCAGAGGCTTCAGGGAGAAACCTCCGTGTGATGGACGGATTGAGACAGCATGGTGTCCAGAGAGCTGCAGAGACTTCAGGGAGAAACCTCCGTGTGATGGACGGATTGAGACAGCGTGGTATCCCGAGAGCTGCAGAGACTTCAGTGAGAAACCTCCGTGTGATGGACGGATTGAGACAGCGTGGTGTCCAGAGAGCTGCAGAGACTTCAGGGAGAAACCTCCGTGTGATGGACGGATTGAGACAGCCTGGTGTCCAGAGAGCTGCAGAGACTTCAGGGAGAAACCTCCGTGTGATGGACGGATTGAGACAGCGTGGTGTCCAGAGAGCTGCAGAGACTTCAGGGAGAAACCTCCGTGTGATGGACGGATTGAGACAGCGTGGTGTCCAGAGAGCTGCAGAGACTTCAGGGAGAAACCTCCGTGTGATGGACGGATTGAGACAGATTGGTGTCCAGAGAGCTGCAGAGATTTCAGGGAGAAACCTCCGTGTGATGTACGGATTGAGACAGCGTGGTGTCCAGAGAGCTGCAGAGACTTCAGGGAGAAACCTCCGTGTGATGGACGGATTGAGACAGCGTGGTGTCCAGAGAGCTGCAGAGACTTCAGGGAGAAACCTCCGTGTGATGGACGGATTGAGACAGCGTGGTGTCCAGAGAGCTGCAGAGACTTCAGGGAGAAACCTCCGTGTGATGGACGGATTGAGACAGCGTGGTGTCCAGAGAGCTGCAGAGACTTCAGGGAGAAACCTCCGTGTGATGGACGGATTGAGACAGATTGGTGTCCAGAGAGCTGCAGAGATTTCAGGGAGAAACCTCCGTGTGATGGACGGATTGAGACAGCGTGGTGTCCAAAGAGCTGCAGAGAATTCAGGGAGAAACCTCCGTGTGATGTACGGATTGAGACAGCGTGGTGTCCAGAGAGCTGCAGAGACTTCAGGGAGAAACCTCCGTGTGATGGACGGATTGAGACAGATTGGTGTCCAGAGAGCTGCAGAGACTTCAGGGAGAAACCTCCGTGTGATGGACGGATTGAGACAGCGTGGTGTCCAGAGAGCTGCATAGAATTCTGGGAGAAACCTCCGTGTGATGGACGGATTGAGACAGCGTGGTGTCCAGAGAGCTGCAGAGAATTCAGGGAGAAACCTCCGTGTGATGGACGGATTGAGACAGCGTGGTGTCCAGAGAGCTGCAGAGACTTCAGGGAGAAACCTCCGTGTGATGTACGGATTGAGACAGCGTGGTGTCCAGAGAGCTGCAGAGACTTCAGGGAGAAACCTCCATGTGATGTACGGATTGAGACAGCGTGGTGTCCAGAGAGCTGCAGAGGCTTCAGGGAGAAACCTCCGTGTGATGGACGGATTGAGACAGCGTGGTGTCCAGAGAGCTGCAGAGACTTCAGGGAGAAACCTCCGTGTGATGGACGGATTGAGACAGCGTGGTATCCCAAGAGCTGCAGAGACTTCAGGGAGAAACCTCCGTGAGATGGACAGATTGAGACAGCGTGGTGTCCAGAGAGCTGCAGAGACTTCAGGGAGAAACCTCCGTGTGATGGACGGATTGAGACAGCCTGGTGTCCAGAGAGCTGCAGAGACTTCAGGGAGAAACCTCCGTGTGACGGACGGATTGAGACAGCGTGGTGTCCAGAGAGCTGCAGAGACTTCAGGGAGAAACCTCCGTGTGATGGACGGATTGAGACAGATTGGTGTCCAGAGAGCTGCAGAGAATTCAGGGAGAAACCTCCGTGTGATGGACGGATTGAGACAGCGTGGTGTCCAGAGAGCTGCAGAGACTTCAGGGAGAAACCTCCGTGTGATGGACTGATTGAGACAGGGTGGTGTCCAGAGAACTGCAGAGACTTCAGGGAGAAACCTCCGTGTGATGTACGGATTGAGACAGCGTGGTGTCCAGAGAGCTGCAGAGACTTCAGGGAGAAACCTCCGTGTGATGGACGGATTGAGACAGCGTGGTGTCCAGAGAGCTGCAGAGACTTCAGGGAGAAACCTCAGTGTGATGGACGGATTGAGACAGCGTGGTGTCCAGAGAGCTGCAGAGACTTCAGGGAGAAACCTCCGTGTGATGGACGGATTGAGACAGCGTGGTGTCCAGAGAGCTGCAGAGACTTCAGGGAGAAACCTCTGTGTGATGGACGGATTGAGACAGCGTGGTGTCCGGAGAGCTGCAGAGACTTCAGGGAGAAACCTCCGTGTGATGGACGGATTGAGACAGCCTGGTATCCCGAGAGCTGCAGAGACTTCAGGGAGAAACCTCCGTGTGATGGACGGATTGAGACAGCCTGGTATCCCGAGAGCTGCAGAGACTTCAGTGAGAAACCTCCGTGTGATGGACGGATTGAGACAGCGTGGTGTCCAGAGAGCTGCAGAGACTTCAGGGAGAAACCTCGGTGTGATGGACGGATTGAGACAGCGTGGTGTCCAGAGAGCTGCAGAGACTTCAGGGAGAAACCTCCGTGTGATGGACGGATTGAGACAGCGTAGTGTCCAGAGAGCTGCAGAGACTTCAGGGAGAAACCTCCGTGTGATGGACGGATTGAGACAGCGTGGTGTCAAGAGAGCTGCATAGACTTCAGGGAGAAACCTCCGTTTGATGGACGGATTGAGACAGCGTGGTGTCCAGAGAGCTGCAGAGACTTCAGGGAGAAACCTCCGTGTGATGGACGGATTGAGACAGCGTGGTGTCCAGAGAGCTGCAGAGACTTCAGGGAGAAACCTCCGTGTGATGGACGGATTGAGACAGCGTGGTGTCCAGAGAGCTGCAGAGACTTCAGGGAGAAACCTCCGTGTGATGGACGGATTGAGACAGCGTGGTGTCCAGAGAGCTGCAGAGACTTCAGGGAGAAACCTCCGTGTGATGGACGTATTGAGACAGCGTGGTGTCCAGAGAGCTGCAGAGACTTCAGGGAGAAACCTCCGTGTGAAGGTACGGATTTAGACAGCGTGGTGTCCAGAGAGCTGCAGAGACTTCAGGGAGAAACCTCCGTGTGATGTACGGATTTAGACAGCGTGGTGTCCAGAGAGCTGCAGAGACTTCAGGGAGAAACCTCCGTGTGATGGACGGATTGAGACAGCATGGTGTCCAGAGAGCTGCAGAGACTTCAGGGAGAAACCTCCGTGTGATGGACGGATTGAGACAGCGTGATGTCCAGAGAGCTGCAGAGACTTCAGGGAGAAACCTCCGTGTGATGGACGGATTGAGACAGCGTGGTGTCCAGAGAGCTGCAGAGACTTCAGGGAGAAACCTCCGTGTGATGGACGGATTGAGACAGCGTGGTGTCCAGAGAGCTGCAGAGACTTCAGGGAGAAACCTCCGTGTGATGGACGGATTGAGACAGCATAGTGTCCAGAGAGCTGCAGAGACTTCAGGGAGAAACCTCCGTGTGATAGACGGATTGAGACAGCCTGGTATTCAGAGAGCTGCAGAGACTTCAGGGAGAAACCTCCATGTGATGGACGGATTGAGACAGCGTGGTGTCCACAGGGCTGCAGAGACTTCAGGGAGAAACCTCCGTGTGATGGACGTCCTGTCTGTTGGTTTGGAGAGGACTGAGGGTCTTTCCTCTGCGAGGAGGACCAGGCCTGATGGAGGAGCCCATGCTGGGCACAGCTGATACCAACTGCACAGGCCTAGTCCGTCACTTTATTTGACTAAATGTGTTTACTTATACATTTAATAGGTTTACACCTTCTGTCCATATGTGCTTTTTATTTAAAACATTTGATTAACTTTTGGTTCACATTTCAATAAATTGTATTTGTATTTGCACTCCTTTCGTCCATTATTCTTACTGAAAATGTTAGATTACACATTCACATCTGACTGAAGATTGGTCCCATTTATTTGTGACGTTGCAAACTCTGCGGTACAAGGCACAAGTGATGTGAAGCTCATAAAGTGAGGCAAATAGAAATAATCAGCTGATGGAGTGTAGATGTGGAAATAGCTGCATTCGATCATTTTATAGTGTTTTCACAATAAAAGTAGTTTCTTAGTGAATGTCCTGTACTGGTCTTAAAATCTCATAACATCAGCTTTTAATGTTACTCTTGGATGTTCTTCTTGACCCTCAGAGAAGGAGAACATGTCGTGTCTTTCAGGCATGTCCTTTCCTAACAAAAATGACAGGAAACATAAAACACTTTCAGAACAAGTGTGTTATTTATGAAAGCAGTGTGTTTGTGTGTTTAGGGGCTGTAGATATCATTATTTTGTAATTGTAATGTTTTTTTTTATTTCAACAGTGAGCTACAAAGACAATCAGATTATGAATGAACAGTATGAAGTTCATCAACATTGAAATATATGTTATTATCAAAATAATATGTAACTGTTATCAAAACGTAGTGCAACTGTAGAAGCTTGCTCTGTTGTCTCACTGAAAGAATCACTTTTACCACGTTTTTACAGACAATATTGAGAGATAAATAGAAGCAGTTCTCACTATGTGTTAAATATCTTTGCCTTCAATACATTGAATTAGAAAGCTGACAAAACCATATTTCTTTAGCCTTTATGTATACAGGTGTAGATCTCATTGAGACACAAGGTCTCATTTTCACACAAACATATTGCTAAATATTTAAATGTAACTTTTTGCATGGAAAACTCCCCTCAACTTAACTGATGTGTAGGTGATCTAGTATTTAGTATTGTTTAATGGAGTGTATTCAAGTCAATACTTCATTCATTTAAACCAATATCTTTCTTGATTCTTTGTACAGTATGACAAAAAGAGTCTTTGTACCTGAGCTGAAGTTCACTGCTGTGAGGAGTCCAGTTCTGTCTCTCACTCTCTGGTCCAGCCTGTCTGCATCACCTGGACACCTTAAACAAACAGATATTTATGTAAAGTACCATGTGTACACACAATATAACTGATTCTCTTCTGTTGAACATGTTGGATTGTGTATTGTCCGAGTCAGGGTCCTTTTTATTTTACTGTAACTTTGGTAGTTGTGTTACCAATGCTTACTGTTTATTTGATACCCTTTGGTAATGCAATTAATAAAAACAACAAGGTTTGGGTTCGTTCTTCAGATGACTGTGACGTTAACGTGTAAGCTCAATAATGAACTCCAGCTCAACCAACCATATTGTAATATCTAAGTAATCATCTTGAAATATGACATTAATAATTGTAATATACACATCTTATTGTGAGGTTGATTTCACATACACTACTTCGACATTAGCTTGTCTACATACTTGAGCATAGCCAATTTAAATTAACCTTAGCGATGCATACAGTTCCTACATATAATAAAATATCTCTAAGTTACATGGATGACCTTATTTTATAACCTCAAACAGAAGCCGTTTGTTCTACAGTATTATCCCACTTAACACTTGTCTATTTCGTTTTAACCTTTATATATACAGTCTATGATTTTAACTTGTAGGCTACGATTAGCATCGTTAGCACCGATGTAGCTACCACTAGCTTACACCCAAGCCTTAACATTCATTACGTAGCTGATTCAAATCATAAACACATCAATAAGTACTCGAATTTCACTTACCTCAAAAACCGCATTCATGCACCGTCTGTTTCAACCGCAGAGCGAGTCACCAGTGGCGAGCCGTCAGGGCCCTCTAGGCCCTCTGTGAGTTCTGATGAACTATTGTGGGAAAGTACTCCGGTGTGAACGCGCCAAAGGAACCCAACCCAACCGTACCGTCTCATACCACGCGTCAAAGTCACTCTTTTCAGCAGCTGCTCAATGCCATAACACTGCGGAGGAGGGTAAGGTCCAATATAGTTCAGATGGGCCTTGGAGCTGAAACCTTGATGGAAAAACCGCTTGATTTTATCCTCAAACCCTAAAGCTTGTGGCAAAAGCTTTAGGGTAGACAGAGAGTCTCTGTACTTTTGCCTGAAATCGTGGTCAGTAAAAGAGATCACTTTACTTCCTGCATTATCAAAGATGGTTTTAACTCTTGTTCTATCATTGCATTGATAATGAGATAGCTGTCAAACCTTAGCATTGTGAGCGATGAAGGTTGCATTCTAGACACAACTAGAGGCTTGGGGCGCCTGAAGTGTGACAGAAACTGGAGTGCACAGTCGGTACACTCAGCGACCCAAATATCGCCTGAAAGGGTTTGTGTGCACACCAGGAGTAATGTGTGCACCATCTGGCCCTGTTTCAAAATCTTAAAACCCAATGTTCTCACTCTGTTGTCTCTTTGGGTAACAATGGAACACAGATGTTTTTCATACTGGCCTGTAGAAGCAGAGGGTAATTATTCGCTGCATGTTTTGCATTTTTTTTACCAGACACTTGTGTGTTTTATTTTCACCACTCTTTGGAATGTAGTAAGACGGTCCCAGACAACCTACAGACTGTTTGTGTAAATCACAGTTACTGGCAATGTCTGACGATCTCTGTGTCTGTTCTTTGTGTTTAGAATAACAGACGGGGTACGGCACGTGTCGTTACAAAAGATTGGTTTAAACTCTTCCTGAGTGCAAGTACTAAGTTCCATTTAGAGCTGTAGCCTGTTCGAGACACATGGAGAGCCTGAAAACCCCTTTGAGTTTTTAATCCCATAGTAATAGTTTATGAAGAGGAACAAAAACACAGTTTTGTCTCGTTTGGGGCCGTCCGTCTGGAATTTACAGAGGGAACGATTTTCATCGCCTCTGTCATGTGATGTGGTTAAATGTCACAGCTGTCTGATCTGTCAAACCCACCCCCCTCTGAATCTCTCTACCGCGTTCAAAACGTTCCCTATCAGTGAGATTGTACAGCTAACGGCTAAAAAGCCTGCGATTATGGAAACAAACAAACAAATAAAAGCAAGGATAACAGTGTGTTATTGGTGAGTAAATAACAGTGTGTTATTTAGCAAAGAATAACAAATTAGAAGGAAAAAAAGATTTAAAAAAATACAGATTTCAGAATCCTGAGGCTCTGAGCCATTTCTTTTCCTCACTGACGACAAAAAGAGTCCGACATTATACGATTTAAAATAGAAACAATAATCGTGGCTTGATATTGAGTAAGAACATGTTTTAAGAACCCCACAGCTTCTGGTCTTCCACGACCCGACCGGACACAAAGACGCAGGCACGAAACACATTACCAGTCAGGGCCGGACTGGGATAATAAGTCAGGCGGGGAATGAAACACCCAGCCAGACCACTACCAGGTTTTTTTGTGCCATTTCTCTGGATTTATTTGTCAATATTCACAGCGTTGCTGCCCGTAGTGAGAGCCCTCTACTTTAAATCTACTACCCCAGAATAAACAGATGGAGATGGGTCACTATTTAAAAAAAGTGCAAATCTATTTAAGAATCTATCCATGTGAACATATTTTAATTGGGGGTGGACCTCAAATCCTCTAGGGGGGTCCGGGGGCATGCCCCTCCGGTAAGATTATTTGTTAAATGTTGGACTTAAATGCATCAATCTGGTGCACTTTGATGGGGAACTAAAGAGGCTACACCCATATGAAACAGAACTGGACACATTTAAATAATCACAAGAACATGGCCATAACCAATAACGGTGGTTTAGCCGTAGACTAGATCCTCAGTGCGTTTTGCTCTCTAATGCCATCATCTCATCTTTTCTTCACTTCCAGCTTTTCTGAAGGACAAAATGTTCTCATCCATTTCCAATATGAAAAAACACTGAAACTTGTTTATTTGTTTTTGGTTCATTTATAGTTGTGAGTGTGTCTGTGCTCCTGAACCAGCCTCACCCGTCTCCCCCTGCTCCTCTCCCCCTGCTCCTCTCCCCCCTGCTCCTCTCCCCCTGCTCCTCTCCCTCCTCTCCCCCCTGCTCCTCTCCCCCCGCTCCTCTCCCCCTGCTCCTCTCCCCCCCTGCTCCTCTCCCTCTGCTCCTCTCCCCCCTGCTCCTCTCCCTCCTGCTCCTCTCCCTCTGCTCCTCTCCCCCTGCTCCTCTCCCTCCTCTCCCCCCTGCTCCTCTCCCCCCTGCTCCTCTCCCTCCTCTCCCCTGCTCCTCTCCCTCTGCTCCTCTCCCCCTGCTCCTCTCCCTCCTCTCCCCCCTGCTCCTCTCCCCCCTGCTCCTCTCCCTCCTCTCCCCCTGCTCCTCTCCCCCTTACAAAAGACTTTTCATGGAAACACATCAGCTGTTGGACGACAGTCAGTATGATTCAGGAAAGACAGATCAACATCTACGGCACTACTGGGATTAAGAGAGGGAATAGCAAACTGCCATAGATCCCAACATGTTACTGATAACACTGGAACGGCATCAGAGGGTGGGATTAGACTGGCTGAGAGATTATTGAAGCGACAGACAACAATTTGTTGAAATTGTTGAACATAAATCAGAATACATGAACATAACTTGTGGAGTACCTCAGGGGTCCGTGTTGGGTCCAACGCTGTTCATAATATACATCAACGACATTTGCAGAGTATCAAATATATTGAAATGTATTTTATTTGCAGATGACACTAATATGTTTTGTCCCGGTGAACATTTGAAAGAGCTAATGGAAGTGATAACAGCAGAAATGATTCAAGTAAAACATTGGTTTGACACAAACAAATGATCACGATCTGTGTGTAACGAGGGGCGGGCCTTAATATATCGATAAACAGCTGCAGCGAAAAGAAAAGCCTTCAGTCTGGATTGAAGTAATCAGAGTTGCAGCAGACCGGCAGGTTTCTGGGAGTTTGTCCCAGATATTTGGAGACTAATAAATAATAACTGAATAAATATCTCCTCCTCAGAAGCAGCAATGCATCTCCTTCTCCTCTCGTTGCTCCTGCTCCTCGTCTCCGCCAGTCGTTGCTCCACGGCCCTGTTCCTAAGGGGATCTGAGGCCCAGCAGGGGGTCCCAGGGGCCCAGCAGGGGGTCCTCGAGCGACGCAGTGCCCTGGAGCTCGGCAGGAGCCCAAGGACCCGGGTGCTCAGCGGGGCGAGGAGCCCCGACAGGGAGAGCCGGACCCATCGGGGACCAGGTCAGTACCACCTAATGCAGAATATACTTATCATTAATAATAAAACATGATATATTTTAAATAACAAATATGTTCACAAAGCTTGTGGCGGACGGGTGGGGTGTAGGGCGTGGTTTGGAATTGGGCCTCTGCCTGAAACCAGAGCCCAGAGCTGCTCTGATTGGTTAGCTTGCCAGCTCTGTTGTGATTGGTGAACAGCTTAGAGATGTCCCGCCCCCTTAGCCTAATTATTTAGTGCGTACAAAAAAACAAAAACAAAATAGTATACTATATTTAGAAAATGTGTATTAATGTAAACAAAAACAAATAAATGTTAAAATATCATTGTAGTTATTGCTTACAATTGACCCTATTTAATAAATGACATTATATAAATATGAACATTGAAATGGTTGTAATAATTTGTACATGTGTTTTTGTCCCAGAGGGAACTCCACGGCAGAAGGAGGAGTTCCTCAAACACCTGACAGGTGACAGCTTTTATTAGTTATACTGATATTGAGGATTCTGGAGGGAATTCAACTTTAATAACAAAATATTTAAAATATATATATTTATATTAGAATGTACAAATAAAAAGAAATATACAAGATTCATTAATATATTTTAATTACATTACTTTTTTATCAGTTTATAATTTATTTATTTATCTCATTATTATTTATTTATTTATTGTTTTTTAATTAAATTAATATCGCGTAAAATGAAAAAAGACATTGATTTAAATATAAAATATTTAAATCCTTTTTAAATAAATATGAAAAAAATACATAATTTAATAAACAAATATATATATAATTGAATTACATTTTAAAATGTATTTATTGATGTAATCCTTGTTATTACTCCCTATGTATTCCACATGAGTGTTTGTCCCCTCTGAGCCTCCGTAGCGAGGCACCTGCAGTCACAGAGAAGACTTTATCGTCCGTTTGGATCTCCACATCTCGATAACGTTTATTTAAAGACAGATTCCTGCTGTCCCATGTGCTTTGTTGATTGGTTATTCTGTAATTGTGTTCTGTGTCTTTAACGAGATGCTAATGAGATCAGGGTTCCGTCCAATCAGAGCGCAGCGTTTCTGAAGGTGTGTTTCCTCTGCAGGTCCGCTTCACTTCAACCCAAAGTGCAGAAAACATTTCCACCGACTGTACCACAACACCAGAGACTGCACGATACCTGCCTGTGTGAGAGCGCGCGCGCGCACGCACGCACACACACACACACACACACACACACACACACACACACACACACACACACACACACACACACACACACACACACACACACACACACACACACACACACACACCACACACACACACACACACACACACACACACACACACACACACACACACACACACACACACACACACACACACACACACACACACACACACACACACTTATCGGTCTGATCGTGTCACAACAGCAGCTCTTGTGTCAAATCTATTTAAGAATCTATCCATGTGAACATATTTTAATTGGGGGTGGACCTCAAATCCTCTAGGGGGGTCCGGGGGCATGCCCCTCCGGTAAGATTATTTGTTAAATGTTGGACTTAAATGCATCAATCTGGTGCACTTTGATGGGGAACTAAAGAGGCTACACCCATATGAAACAGAACTGGACACATTTAAAATAATCACAAGAACATGGCCATAACCAATAACGGTGGTTTAGCCGTAGACTAGATCCTCAGTGCGTTTTGCTCTCTAATGCCATCATCTCATCTTTTCTTCACTTCCAGCTTTTCTGAAGGACAAAATGTTCTCATCCATTTCCAATATGAAAAAACACTGAAACTTGTTTATTTGTGTTTGGGTTCATTTATAGTTGTGAGTGTGTCTGTGCTCCTGAACCAGCCTCACCCGTCTCCCCCTGCTCCTCTCCCCCTGCTCCTCTCCCCCCTGCTCCTCTCCCCCTGCTCCTCTCCCTACCTCTCCCCCCTGCTCCTCTCCCCCCGCTCCTCTCCCCCTGCTCCTCTCCCCCCTGCTCCTCTCCCTCTGCTCCTCTCCCCCCTGCTCCTCTCCCTCCTGCTCCTCTCCCTCTGCTCCCTCTCCCCCTGCTCCTCTCCCTCCTCTCCCCCCTGCTCCTCTCCCCCCTGCTCCTCTCCCTCCTCTCCCCTGCTCCTCTCCCTCTGCTCCTCTCCCCCTGCTCCTCTCCCTCCTCTCCCCCCTGCTCCTCTCCCCCCTGCTCCTCTCCTCCTCTCCCCCTGCTCCTCTCCCACTTACAAAAAGACTTTTCATGGAAACACATCAGCTGTTGAGGACGACAGTCAGTATGATTCAGGAAAGACAGATCAACATCTACGGCACTACTGGATTAAAGAGAGGGAATAGCAAACTGCCATAGATCCCAACATGTTACTGATAACACTGGAACGGCATCAGAGGGTGGGATTAGACTGGCTGAGAGATTATTGAAGCGACAGACAACAATTTGTTGAAATTGTTGAACATAAATCAGAATACATGAACATAACTTGTGGAGTACCTCAGGGGTCCGTGTTGGGTCCAACGCTGTTCATAATATACATCAACGACATTTGCAGAGTATCAAATATATTGAAATGTATTTTTATTTGCAGATGACACTAATATGTTTTGTCCCGGTGAACATTTGAAAGAGCTAATGGAAGTGATAACAGCAGAAATGATTCAAGTAAAACATTGGTTTGAACACAAACAAATGATCACGATCTGTGTGTAACGAGGGGCGGGCCTTAATATATCGATAAAACAGCTGCAGCGAAAAGAAAAGCCTTCAGTCTGGATTGAAGTAATCAGAGTTGCAGCAGACCCGGCAGGTTTCTGGGAGTTTGTCCCAGATATTTGGAGACTAATAAATAATAACATGAATAAATATCTCCTCCTCAGAAGCAGCAATGCATCTCCTTCTCCTCTCGTTGCTCCTGCTCCTCGTCTCCGCCAGTCGTTGCTCCACGGCCCTGTTCCTAAGGGGATCTGAGGCCCAGCAGGGGGTCCCAGGGGCCCCAGCAGGGGGCCTCCTCGAGCGACGCAGGTGCCCTGGAGCTCGGCAGGAGCCCAAGGACCGGGTGCTCAGCGGGGCGAGGAGCCCCGACAGGGAGAGCCGGACCCATCGGGGACCAGGTCAGTACCACCTAATGCAGAATATACTTATCATTAATAATAAAACATGATATATTTAAATAACAAATATGTTCACAAAGCTTGTGGCGGACGGGTGGGGTGTAGGGCGTGGTTGGAATTGGGCCTCTGCCTGAAACCAGAGCCCAGAGCTGCTCTGATTGGTTAGCTTGCCAGCTCTGTTGTGATTGGTGAACAGCTTAGAGATGTCCCGCCCCCTTAGCCTAATTATTTAGTGCGTACAAAAAAACAAAAACAAAATAGTATACAATATTTAGAAAATGTGTATTAATGTAAACAAAAACAAATAAATGTTAAAATATCATTGTAGTTATTGCTTACAATTGACCCTATTTAATAAATGACATTATATAAATATGAACATTGAAATGGTTGTAATAATTTGTACATGTGTTTTTGTCCCAGAGGAACTCCACGGCAGAAGGAGGAGTTCCTCAAAACACCTGACAGGTGACAGCTTTTATTAGTTATACTGATATTGAGGATTCTGGAGGGAATTCAACTTTAATAACAAAATATTTAAAATATATATATTTATATTAGAATGTACAAATAAAAAGAAATATACAAGATTCATTAATATATTTTAATTACATTACTTTTTTATCAGTTTATAATTTATTTATTTATCTCATTATTATTTATTTATTTATTGTTTTTTAATTAAATTAATATCGCGTAAAATGAAAAAAGACATTGATTTA
>JAPTMU010000092.1:102602-180102 GCA_028583405.1 Pogonophryne albipinna
AGAATAGGGCTACATATACACCATGGTTAATGAGGCACAGGTGTAACCAATCCAGACCAGAAGATCACCATCAAGCTGGCCGTGACACACCACTACAGGAAGTGACGACACCTGTAATGAGAGGACAGAGCCAACATCAAAATAAAACGTAAGATCACCAGAATAACACAACCCCATAAGCTCCCTACTCTAACGCTGAAACCTTACATTAGCTGTATGTGCGTGTGTGTGTGGTGTAGGTGTGTGTGGTACAGTGTGTGCGTAGATGCAGCGGACAGACAGGTCTCAGTTGGTTTGGTGTCCTCTGCTTACTTTTAATACTTGTAAATAAACTTTTGGTCCGTCATTTATTTTCGTCATTGTAGCGACCAGAGAGGGGGGGGGGGATATATCCAGTCTCTGATAGTGTTACGTTATTATGAGAGTGCTCTGTTTGATTCTGAAATTGTATATATATGTATATAAATATATACATATGTGTGTGTGTGTGTGTGTGTGTGTGTGTGTGTGTGTGTGTGTCCTCATCTGTAGCCTGTTATTGTCTCATTATTCCGCACTGTGAATGAATCAAAGTGGTCATGAACTCATCTGTCCATCAGACAGAGGCTGCTGTGCCTCCTGTCATCATTAATGGACGTCTCTTTAAAATGACCGCTCAGAGGAGAGGAGTTCTCATTTCTCTAACCGCCTGCTGCTTCCCCTCCTCTCTCCTCGGTTCCCCTCCTCGGCTCCTCGGCTCACATCTCCTGTGGGCGGGACTAAGTATTGAGGATAGGAGTCGAGGAGGGGAGTCGAGGAGGGGAGTTAGAGAAATGAGAAAGGGCCCCGGTGTTCAGATGAGGTTAAGGTGAACCTCTTCAGAGCTTATTGCACTCCTCTCTATACTGCCCCCTTGTGGCTGAAGAGAAGAAGGCGAGCCTCCAGAAGCTCCAGGTTGCTTAATGACTGTCTGCGTATACTGCTTAGAAAACCAAGGCGGTGCAGTGCAAGTGAAATGTTCTGTAACGCACGAGTCAACACGTTCCATGCTCTCTTGAGAAATCTACAAATTCATCTGTCGATTGAATGTTTCTCAACTCTGTCATCACGCTGCTCTCAAATCTGTGTCTCAGTGCTGAACGATACCACCTCTGTGGAAACATGGTATCACTGCCTTTTTTCATTTATATTTGAGTGTTGTATGTTTTGTAATAATGGACCAAGAGTCTCTTTAAATAAAGCTGATGATGATGATGATCCTCCTGACTGCATCCGTCTGCCATGACCTCTACAGAAACCTACGTGTTAGTGTTGGCCCATAGTGGCCTCCATTTTGTGTCGTGTAAAATGGAGGAAATAAAAAGTTAGCAAATCCCCACGTCCTCCTCAGAGGACATTCATAAAAACATCTAGTTTTAGGTCAAATCATATTTACACGGCTCTGAAACTCAGTACACTAACTCCTAGGATGTTCCCTTACTATAATTAATTTAAATATTGAACTCACAACACTGGTAATTACAAACTTAACCATTTCTCTTTCTATAAAAAGTGCTTGTGTTGATGGACGCCATTTTGAAATACAATGAAATTATCTTTTTCAAAGCCACATATTTGGGCTGGGACACAATAACTAAAGCTTCGCCAGTTTATAACCGATGAAACATGATGGTATCAGAATCATCACTCACATGTATAGGATGCTACAGGTCACTAAAGATTAAGTGTCAGGAGAAATAAGCAAGATACAGGATCTGTTTAATCGCCATGTGGGTTCTCTTTTTTTTAATCAGCAGCAGATCAATAAGTGTCAAAGCAATATAATAACAGTGGCAATATATATAATAGGTAGGCTCAGCAGCAGACACCTTAGTGCAAAGTGATGTGTCAGTTTTAATAACAGTGGCATTAGGGTTAATAATAATAATACAACTGACTGTCCCAGATGTAGGGATTCTTTGTTCCCGGCATGACTTAGCGCTGTGGACGATTCCCATGACTTAGCGCTGTGGACGATTCCCATGACTTAGCGCTGTGGACGATTCCCATGACTTAGCGCTGTGGACGATTCCCATGACTTAGCGCTGTGGACGATTCCCATGACTTAGCGCTGTGGACGATTCCCATGACTTAGCGCTGTGGACGATTCCCATGACTTAGCGCTGTGGACGATTCCCATGAATTAGCGCTGTGGACGATTCCCATGACTTAGCGCTGTGGACGATTCCCATGACTTAGCGCTGTGGACGATTCCCATGACTTAGCGCTGTGGACGATTCCCATGACTTAGCGCTGTGGACGATTCCCATGACTTAGCGCTGTGGACGATTCCCATGACTTAGCGCTGTGGACGATTCCCATGACTTAGCGCTGTGGACGATTCCCATGACTTAGCGCTGTGGACGATTCCCATGACTTAGCGCTGTGGACGATTCCCATGACTTAGCGCTGTGGACGATTCCCATGGCCGCCAACTTTACCGAAATACAGGCGTACATTTTCGGGTTGGAAACTGCCTTCAGTAGAAGTCTCTGGATCGCGTCGTCCGAGTAAATCTCCAGAAGCGCCGACACATCCTCATCACTCCACCGCTCCGCTGATTTATTTGGTGTTGCCATAACTGCTTTCACAAAAGTAATCTCTTCGTCGCCGCGCTGAGCTTTTAGTGCGAGCAAATAAATGGCGGCTTCCAAAACCTTTTCAGAAATAGGGGTGGAAATGGTTCTGATGTAGGGCTGCAACAAACGACTAATTTGATAATCGATTAATCTATCAATTAATGAAACGATTAATCGACTATTCGGACTATTACTGTACGCCTTGCACAATTTCTCAAACGCTCTGATTTAGCCATCAACTTTTAGATTTAGCTTGAGGTTGTTTTAGGCATGTGGAAACTAACAAGACAATAAAGATGAATACTTGATTCAAAAATACATATATTATTAAATTAACTAAACAAATTGTGAACAAAATTAACATTGCTTTTTATTTAAATTAAATAAATAATATTTCACATCAAAAGAAACAACAATGTTTTAACAAATGGTATTAAATAATGTGATGACAGAACTGTGAACAGAATAGCTGAAACTTTAACAAACTAAATAACTCAGTTTCCTCTAATCATTAACCCATGTTTGTATCACTGAGTTAACTCCGTGTGTTGCTGCTAGCATACAGAACACCTGACGTGGAACCGTTCCTCGTGGATGGGGGGGGGGGGGGCTACAGAGCTGCTAGAGAGACAGTGGAACCCGGTGCATTCCTCCGTCTGGATGTGGAGCACTTTTGATAAATGTTTGACACATTGCTCGTGTTACCGCCCTGACATGCTGAACTCTTATTGCACTTTAGGTAACGAGCATCGAGACGGGTGAAGTTTAATCACCTCAGAGCGAGTTCTCTTCGCCATCTCCTCCGTGTGTGTGTTCCTGTATGAGGTGTGATTTATGAGGTGTGATTTATGAAGTGTGATTTATGAGGTGTGATTTATGAGGTGTGATTTATGAGGTGTGATTTGTGCCAAAGAACGAACTCACTGAGGCTGAGCTCACAAACGTGTCGATCTACCATGCCGTGAACTATGCCGCGAGAGAAGTAACGTGACTCTCTCGTCGCCACCCCTCTCCTCTGAGAAGCTACGTGACGTCTGAAGTTACTTTACTTTGTTATCACCTAATAACCCAGTAATGTGACAGCTACGCAGTTGCTGTTCAAGCGAGACTCTATTTCAATATAGTTTTGGTATTAAATAATGTTACACCTCTTGTAGGCCCTGAACGCAAAAACAACCACAGACAAGAATATATATGTTTAATAATCAAAATGATAACAAAGGCTGAACAACAGGAGAAGCCTGTCTTCCCTTGGTCTCCAGGGGGAAGCTGTGTATCACCAAGTTTCATAGTTGTGTGTGTTAGATCGCTGCAGTGAACACGACTTCATGTATTTGTTTATGGTGTATTTGATAAGGAGGGATGCAGTACAGAAGTTCAGAGAAGAAGCAACCCCTATGTTGTTTATTTCATTTCATGTTGGCATCATGGCAGAGGCACAAATAGAGTTAATGTGCGGAGATTATAACTCAAATATGTATTGTTTTATGTTATGTATGTCAAGGGGGAGTATATATATATATATTTTGTATAGATGTTGCAACTATACAGAGCTTTGGCAATAGCCTATATGTAACTGTGGTCATGCTAATTGAGTTGAGTATACCTTTAAGTGAGCAGGAGGAAACAAAGGTTCACCAACAAAGGCTGAAGACCTGACACCATGTGCTGCAATGTCTGTGTGTTTTTGAAGAATGCAAAGTGAAGGAAGGAAGTAATAACTCCCTCTGAGAGAGAGAGAGTAATGTGTGTAGTGTATGGGTGTTATGGGTCAGTATATCAAGCAGAGAGAGAGAGAGAGAGAGAGAGAGAGAGAGAGAGAGAGAGAGAGAGAGAGAGAGAGAGAGAGAGAGAGAGAGAGAGAGAGAGAGAGAGAGAGAGAGAGAGAGAGAGAGAGAGAGTTTAGCGCCATCCAGGCCTTTATGTCCTTAAGACAGTCAACCAGGGGCATCAGAGAGCTGGTGGTTTTTCTTAGGGGTAGGTTGGGAGTCGTCCGCATAAAGGTGGTAGGAGACGCCATGTTTTCTAAAAATCAGTCCAAGGGGGAGAAGGTATAAGGAAAATAAAATAGGCCCCAAAATGGAACCTTGGGGAACTCCACAGGATAAGGGGGCAGAATAGGATGTAAAGTCACCAAGCCTAACAGAGAAAGATCTCTGGGACAGACAGGACCTGAACCACTAAGGCAGCGCCCCTGATACCCACACAGTGCTCTAGACCAGAGATAAGGATGGAGTGGTCAATCGTATCAAAGGCAGCTGTGAGGTCTAAGAGCATAAGGATGGCAGAGTCACCAGAGTCTGTAGAGATTATTTTAAAGAGAACACGAGGTTTGTTTAAATTACTAGAAATAATATCAGAAAAGTAACTCATCTTTTCAGCTTTTACAGTGCTCTGATACTTTCTCCAACTCTCTTTCAAAATGTCACGAGTTACATGAAGCTTGTCCTTCTTCCACCTGCGCTCAGCCTGCCGGCGCTCACGCCTGGCAGCACGAGTGACGTCATTGAGCCAGGGTTCAGATTTAACTTTGGGGCGCATGAGTTTCAGGGGAGCAACAATGTCAAGAGCTCCTGTGCAGGAAGAGAGAAAGGCTGAGGTTAATAGCTCAGTGTCCATGGAGTCAGCGGACATAGTGTCAGACTGTGTTAAATGAACAAAGGCAGGGGAGAAACTAGCAGCAGTGGAAGGTTTCATCATACGACCGTGACGGACAGGAGCGCATGATTTAAGACTACAGGGCAGAATAAAATCAAAGAGCACAGGCAGGGATCAGGTCTAATGTGTGCCCATGCTCTTGCGTGGGGCCAGAGACATGTTGTATGAAGTCAAAAGCATATAAAACATCAAGAAAGTCTTTAGCTAGTGGTTTAGAGATACAACAGACATGCACATTAAAATCCCCGACAATTAAAACGCTGTCATAGTTTGTCACGATACCGGCCAATAGTTCAGAGAACTCCTTTATAAAGTATTTGTTGTACTTGGGCGGTCAGTAGACCACCGCACACAGGATGAATCCGTCCCAGCTCAAACAGGCTCAGTTCAAAGGAGGAGAATGAGTTAGACGGCGTGGGTTTGCAGTATAAACTGCTCCTAAAGACAGTCGCTATACCTCCTCCACGACCCGTGGTCCGTGGAGAATTAATGAAACTGCACTCCGGAGGCAATAGCTCTGCAAAAGCAGCAGACTCACCCGCAGACATCCAGGTTTCCGTTATAAAAAGCACATCCACAGCATGTGACGTGAAGAAGTCCTGGATGATGAAAGTTTTGTTTGCGATCGATCTCGCATTTATCAGCGAGCCTTTAGTTGGAACCGGGGCAAGAGTCGCGTGAGTTTCACGACCCAGCGACCGAAGGTTGCGGTGGTTCACTCCATCAGGGGGGGAGAGGCGAGACCACTGGGGGCGCAGGATATGCAGATCTTGAGTCGGGTCAGCGACAGGTACCAGCCAGGTGCCGACCATGGCAAGGGGGCGTCGGGAGGCCAGGCGGCGAAAACAAGGTCCATATTCCGGGGGAAAAGGGTGCTGAGCCAGCTCAGGAGACCACGCTAGCCACTCTTTCACCCTAACCAGCCGGCCACTGCGTGTGCCTCGGCGTCTGCGTCTTCGGGGTAACGAGGGCCCGGCCCGCAGTAGGTGTGCAGGTACATCCGATAGAAGGGGGGAGGGGGGGGTGTGTCCACCCTGGCCAAACTTCGCAAAAAAGCCCACATTTTCCTTGATCTTAAGCAGCTCGTGTCGGTTGTATACTAACAGAGAGTCTATGGTCCTTGTCACTGAGCAAAACAGACACAGAACAAACACTAGTACTAAAACAGAGATGATTGTACGGCCTGCCAGACAACCCGGCGCCGTCCTGGCTATAGCTACTATTAGAAATTAAAATCAATGTTTTTAATGGCCATTACCCAGCAGTTATCAACCTGCTGGGTACGCAGTATGTCTGGTCTACGTGAACGACATGCTCCATCACTTTCCTCAGTCTCGTTGCTAACACTTTGGAAAGCAGCTTGTCGTCGGTACAGAGTAGAGACACAGGACGCCAGCTCTTAATCTCCTGCAGGTCTCCTTTCTTAGGGAGGAGAGTGATCACAGCTCTCCTGCAAATCAGAGGCAACCTCCCGTTACTTAGACTGTCTCTGAGCACACTCAGCAGGTCGTCACCTATAACTGGCCAGAGAGCCTTATAGAAGTCTGCAGGCAGGCCGTCTATGCCAGGAGCCTTCCCATTCTGCATGCTCTGCAGGGCCTCCTGCAGCTCCTGGGCAGAGAGCTCCGCCTCCAGCTCAGCATGGTCCTCCTCAGGGACGTTAGGAAGGCCCTCGTAGAATGACTGCGCCACCTCTGGCTCGGCCTGGAACTCTGTTCTGTAGAGCTCTTTGTAGAACTCCACAGCACACTGAGGAGGCGGACTCCTGAAGCAGCTGCCCAGCATTGGATCGAGTGCATCAGCCTCCTCTGACCATTCTTACGCTCCAGACCAAAGAACAAGTGAGAGGGAGCATCCATCTTCACGATGTTCTGAAACCGGGATCTGAGCAGAGCACCCTGAGCAGAAAACCCCAGCAGGTCAGACAGAGCTGAGCTCTTACTTTTGAAACCTTCAACATGTTCTCGCTCTCCTGTGGAGTCTTCCAATCCCTGCAGCTCCACCACTTCTCTCTCCAGAGCTCTCAGAGATCTAGCCATGTCCTTTGTGACATTGAAAGTGTACTGTAGGCAAAGCTGCTTGATCTTCACTTTACCTACATCCCACCACTGCTGAGAGAATTGTACTCACTCTTAGATAAACGGTAGTTTTCCCAAAATAATTTAAAAACATTTTTAAAATGGTTGTCGGCCAACAGAGAAGCATTAAAGTGCCAATACGCACTATTACACTTAACATGATTAATAAAAAGTGAGACTTGTACGAGGGAATGGTCAGAGATTCCCACTGGACTGATGGAGCAGCTTCTGCTCACATTAATGTGATGGTTAAAAACATAGACCCGATCCAGCCAGAGACAACAGGTTATCCCTAGAGTGCACCCACGTGTGCTGCCGCTGGCCCGGGGGGGAAGTGCCTCCAAACATCACACAGCTCAAAGCTTTTAGTCTTATGAAGGCACTCTTCGAGGCAGCATGCGGTTCCTGGTGGTTCCTATCCAGCACAGGGTTCTCTGTTGAAGTCACCCCCCAGGACCAGATACTCCCCACTATCACAGGTGCTAAGAGTGTGTTTCAGTTTCTCAAAAAACAAAAGCCTCTCTGCGCCCACACTGGGAGCAGAAATATTTATGAAACATATTTTAACTTTTTCAAATTCAGCATTTATTTTGAGCAAGTGTCCTGATGACCTCATCGACCGTACAGGAGAAGGGTGTCAAGCCCCTCGCAAAGAGAATGGCAACCCCTCCACTATTGCTGCGCTTATGGCTGAAGAAGCCCCCCCCCCATCCCCTCCTCCAGTCACTCTCGTTCTCAGCAGTGCTGTGAGTTTCCTGGAGAAACGTTACATTTAAACTCTTGTTTCCCAATAAAGTAAATAAAGATGCTCTCTTAGCATCCCCTCGAGCACCGTTAATGTTTAAAGAGCCCAGCTTTATGTCACTCATAATGGAATTATAGTTGCATCCTAACAAAGTCAAAAACCTGGCTGAAGAAAAATAAAAACAAGATGTACTTATTCATCATTCTTTGCGGTTTCCTCTCTAATCCTCTGAAGTATCTTCTTTAACCTTCTCTGGGCCGCTGAAGACAGGTTCCCCTAAGGCTTCTGGGCCGCTGAAGACAGGTTCCCCTAAGGCTTCTGGGCCGCTGAAGACAGGTTCCCCTAAGGCTTCTGGGCCGCTGAAGACAGGTTCCCCTAAGGCTTCTGGGCCGCTGAAGACAGGTTCCCCTAAGGCTTCTGGGCCGCTGAAGACAGGTTCCCCTAAGGCTTCTGGGCCGCCGAAGACAGGTTCCCCTAAGGCTTCTGGGCCGCTGAAGACAGGTTCCCCTAAGGCTTCTGGGCCGCCGAAGACAGGTTCCCCTAAGGCTTCTGGGCCGCTGAAGACAGGTTCCCCTAAGGCTTCTGGGCCGCTGAAGACAGGTTCCTCTAAGGCTTCTGGGCCGCCGAAGACAGGTTCCCCTAAGGCTTCTGGGCCGCTGAAGACAGGTTCCTCTAAGGCTTCTGGGCCGCCGAAGACAGGTTCCCCTAAGGCTTCTGGGCCGCTGAAGACAGGTTCCCCTAAGGCTTCTGGGCCGCTGAAGACAGGTTCCTCTAAGGCTTCTGGGCCGCTGAAGACAGGTTCCTCTAAGGCTTCTGGGCCGCTGAAGACAGGTTCCTCTAAGGCTTCTGGGCCGCTGAAGACAGGTTCCTCTAAGGCTTCTGGGCCGCTGAAGACAGGTTCCCCTAAGGCTTCTGGGCCGCTGAAGACAGGTTCCTCTAAGGCTTCTGGGCCGCTGAAGACAGGTTCCCCTAAGGCTTCTGGGCCGCTGAAGACAGGTTCCTCTAAGGCTTCTGGGCCGCTGAAGACAGGTTCCTCTAAGGCTTCTGGGCCGCTGAAGACAGGTTCCTCTAAGGCTTCTGGGCCGCTGAAGACAGGTTCCTCTAAGGCTTCTGGGCCGCTGAAGACAGGTTCCTCTAAGGCTTCTGGGCCGCTGAAGACAGGTTCCTCTAAGGCTTCTGGGCCGCTGAAGACAGGTTCCTCTAAGGCTTCTGGGCCGCTGAAGACAGGTTCCTCTAAGGCTTCTGGGCCGCTGAAGACAGGTTCCCCTAAGGCTTCTGTGCGCCGCATGAGAGCCCTGGCAGAATTGTGAAAGATCTGCACATCAGCAAAAAAGTAATCTAATTTCACCCCTTAGTTTCCGCCAGAAAGGATCTGATCCTCTGGAAAGAGTACTCCTCTCCCTTTGCTACCTCAATGATGTCAAAGAATGACTCGCTGTCACTGTCCTCTGAGTCCTCTGAGACTCCCTCTGGCTGAGAGGAGGAACACAGCGACTCCTTCTTTGACACCTTCCCTTTCTGAGCCACACTTCCTTTGCTCACTTGTTCGTTTTTCCTTTTAACAGGTAACCTTAACAAATCCTCATCCATTACCACATCCTCTAGAACAGACTCAGCCACTCTGGCTGCAGTGTGCTCGCTTTCTGTGTGACCTGAGTGTCTGTGTGTGTGATACTGTGTGTACCGGCTGCCTGTGTGCTTTCTACGCGTGAAACGGTTGGCTCTGCCACGGACCGACTGACCCGCGGTTCCACCACCGGCGTTTCCGCCGCGGGCGCGGACACCAGCACCGGCGGCCCGGCCGTGGACAAAGCAACCGGTAGCGGCTCCGCCGCGGGCACCGTCGGGCCGGCTGCGAGCGCGGACACCACGGGCGCGTCACACGCACTCTCCGGGCACGCGCGGATCAGGTGTCCTGCTGCTCCACAACCATAACATCTCAAAATGTCAGACGTAACATGGACAGTATACACAAAATCATCAATTTTAAACTTGAGAGCCAGATTATGTTCCCCTTCATCCTTCTTCAGGACCATAAGCACCTGTCTCCTAAAAGACACCACGTGCTTGAGGTGCGGGGATTTGCAGGGGGATCAACTTAATGGGAGACGCAAGCTGCCCGTGTCGAGCCAGCTCTCTCTCCAACAACTCGTTCCTCAGAAACGGGGGCACATTAGAGATGATGACTTTTTTAGCTGGAGTGACAAGGGGTAGCACGGGTAACAGCGTCCCTTTGATCACTAGCCCGCTCTCCACCAGCTGGTTAGCTTTCTCCGTGCAGTCTAAAAAAATAACCACTGCACTGTTCATGCGGGAGGCAGATTTAACTCTGCCATATCCCACCACAGCCCCCACAGCCGGACCACACTCCTCCACAGGTGGAGAGAGCTTGATGGCGTGTTGACGAGTCAGTTTCTCTAACACAGCGCAGTTGCCACGGAACGCCATGCCGGGCGGCGTGACTGCAGCTGCAGCCGCTAGACTAACAATTAGACAAACAATTCACCAGTGCAAACAAACAGCACCACCAACAACCACCAACGTCGGTGAAGTGATGCACAAAGACATAAACTATCACCCAGAGAAAAGTGAATAGTTAACAATGGTTTGAAAAGTTGTAAACTTTAAACGATCGCTCTCCGCTATACTCACCGGTCCACTCAGAGAGAGAGAGAGAGAGAGAGAGAGAGAGAGAGAGAGCTCAGTACACACAAAAACAACTAACAATAATCGAGGATTCTTTAAACACAAACAGATTCTGGGAAAATTGGAAAAATCTAACTAAAAGTAAACACGATGACCCAGTTATACAGAATGGAGACATCTGGACCGATCACTTCAAACATCTGAATGGTAACATTCCTCTCAACTCTGACTCAGAACAAACACAAATAACTGAAAAGCTCAACAAATTAGAATTGGTCATCAAGGACTCCCAGAACCCTTTGGACTTTCTAATGACTGAACAGGAACTGGACAAAAAGTTGATTAACCTAAAACCAAAAAAAGCAAGTGGGCTTGACGGCATATTGAACGAGATGCTAAAACACTCAAGTCAAAAGATCAGACTGGCTAAACTCAAACTATTCAATTTGATCCTGATTGTAGGTTACTTCCCTGACAGCTGGAATCGTGCTCTCATAACACCCATTTTTAAAACGGCGATAAATCTGACCCTAATAACTACAGAGGCATTTGTGTGAACAGTAACCTGGGGAAGGTCTTCTGTAGTATTATAAACTCCTGGCTTATAGACTTCCTTACGAAACACAACGTCCTGAGCAAAAGCCAGATTGGATTCTTACCAAATCACCGCACATCAGACCACATTCACACCCTACACACCTAACTGACAAATATGTTCATCAAAAGAAAAGCAAAATATTTGCCTGTTTCATCGATTTCCAAAAAGCATTTGACTCGATTTGGCACGTTGGTCTATTCAACAAACTCCTTCAAAGCGGTATAGGGGGAAAAACATTTGACCTAATCAAATCTATGTACACAAACAACATGTGCAGCATCAAGACCGGACACAAGAGAACAGCCTTCATTTCTCAAGAACGGGGAGTAAGACAAGGATGCTGTTTATCACCGGCCCTGTTCAACATCTACATTAACGAACTGGCCACTATCTTAGAACAGTCCACAGCACCTGGGCTCACACTCCACAAGACAGAGATCAGGTTCCTGCTGTATGCAGATGGTCTCATCCTGTTAAGCCCCACAGAAGAAGGACTTCAACAGAGTTTAAATATACTGGAAGGTGACTGTCAGACCTGGGCCATGGCAATCAACATCACAAAGACAAAAACAATGATATTTCAACAAAGACCCAGATGTCAGGCAAACAACACTGACTTTACAATTGGGACACAGACAATAGAAAATTGCTCAGAATATAATTATTTAGGCCTGAAAATAAGTTCCACTGGAAGCTTTAATCAAGCTGTGAAGGAACTGAGAGAGAAAGCACGCAGGGCGTTTTATGCAATAAAAAGACTAATCCACATTTTAACTTGGCTTAAATGACTTCAATCAGTAATACAACCCATCCTACTCGATGGAAGCGAAGTGTGGGGCCCACAAACAAACCACACATTTGACAAATGGGAAAACCATCCAATAGAAAATGCTCACAATGAGTTTTGCAAACGCATCCTCCAGGTTCACAGGAGAACAAGTAACAACGCCTGCAGAGCGGAAGCACATTCCCATTATTAATACAAATCCAGAAACGATCAATGAAATATTGGCTACATCTAAAAGAAAGTGAGCCCCACTCCTACCACCACAAAGCCCTGTAGCACCAAGAGATGAACAAGAGTCCCCTCTCTCAGCTGGTCCTGACACTCTGTTCACAAACCGGTTCAAACGGTTGTAAACCAGGCTGAGCCCACATCTATTAGAGTCAACCAGACTGTATGTAAATATGGTCATGCTAATAAAGCTTTGAATTCAATGCTTACGGAGACGAGACGTAAGTCATTCACGGGCATATGCACACGCACGTTATCAACACGTTATCAACACGTTATCAACACGCATATCTAAAGATAGCACTTTCTAAGCTACGCCGCCGCCACGTGAGCGCGTACTTTGAGCGCACCTATGATATGTCGCCGTGACGTCTGACAACGTCGTGACGTCGCCTGTATTCTACGTCAACCCATTCAAAATTGATGGAGGCGTTGGCGCACGTTGACACGTTAGCTCTCCGCTCAGTTAGCTTAGATATCTGTTCTTTGGCACAAATCACACCTCATACAGCTGCATGTAGCACAGCGTGTGTGTAGCTGCATGTAGCAGCTGTGTGTGTGTTGCTGCATGTAGCAGAGCATGTGTGTAGCTGCATGTAGCAGCTGTGTGTGTGTTGCTTGCATGTAGCAGCCGCGTGTGTGTGTAGCTGCATGTAGCAGCTGTGTGTGTGTAGCTGCATGTAGCAGAGCGTGTGTGTTGCTGCATGTAGCAGAGCGCGTGTGTTGCTGCATGTAGCAGCTGCGTGTGTGTTGCTACATGTAGCAGCTGCGTGTGTGTGTTGCTTGCATGTAGCAGCTGTGTGTGTGTAGCTGCATGTAGCAGCTGCGTGTGTGTAGCTGCATGTAGCAGAGCGCGTGTGTTGCTGCATGTAGCAGCTGCGTGCGTGTTGCTGCATGTAGCAGCTGCGTGTGTGTGTTGCTTGCATGTAGCAGCTGCGTGTGTGTAGCTGCATGTAGCAGCTGCGTGTGTGTGTAGCTGCATGTAGCAGCTGTGTGTGTGTAGCTGCATGTAGCAGACCGTGTGTGTTGCTACATGTAGCAGCTGCGTGTGTGTTGCTGCATGTAGCAGCTGCGTGTGTGTGTTGCTTGCATGTAGCAGCTGCGTGTGTGTTGCTACATGTAGCAGCTGCGTGCGTGTTGCTGCATGTAGCAGCTGCGTGTGTGTGTTGCTTGCATGTAGCAGCTGCGTGTGTGTAGCTGCATGTAGCAGCTGCGTGTGTGTGTAGCTGCATGTAGCAGCTGTGTGTGTGTAGCTGCATGTAGCAGCTGCGTGTGTGTGTTGCTGCATGTAGCAGCTGCGTGTGTGTGTTGCTTGCATGTAGCAGCTGCGTGTGTGTTGCTGCATGTAGCAGCTGCATGTGTGTGTTGCTTGCATGTAGCAGCTGCGTGTGTGTTGCTGCATGTAGCAGCTGCGTGTGTGTAGCTGCATGTAGCAGCTGCGTGTGTGTAGCTGCATGTAGCAGCTGCGTGTGTGTAGCTGCATGTAGCAGAGCGCGTGTGTTGCTGCATGTAGCAGCTGCGTGCGTGTTGCTGCATGTAGCAGCTGCGTGTGTGTTGCTGCATGTAGCAGCTGTGTGTGTGTTGCTGCATGTAGCAGAGCGTGTGTGTTGCTGCATGTAGCAGCTGTGTGTGTGTTGCTGCATGTAGCAGAGCGTGTGTGTTGCTGCAAGTAGCAGAGCGTGTGTGTTGCTGCATGTAGCAGCTGTGTGTGTGTTGCTGCTGCATGTAGCAGCCGCGTGTGTGTTGCTGCATGTAGCAGCCGCGTGTGTGTTGCTGCATGTAGCAGAGCGTGTGTGTTGCTGCAAGTAGCAGAGCGTGTGTGTTGCTGCATGTAGCAGCTGTGTGTGTGTTGCTGCTGCATGTAGCAGCCGCGTGTGTGTTGCTGCATGTAGCAGCCGCGTGTGTGTTGCTGCATGTAGCAGCCGCGTGTGTGTTGCTGCATGTAGCAGCCTGTTGGAGCAAACACAGTAGTGGTGGCTTAAAGCCCACCTCCGCTCCGCGCCGTCCGTTAGATGAGCCTGGTCAGATTTAATAAAAGAAGTTCAAAACACCGGCATAAAAGTTATAACAATAATCTGATTTTAATGGTAAAAAACACAATACGAAATACAGAGTGCCCTGGAACAGAGCACTCCGGGCTCCCCGCTCCACCGCCGTGCGATACAGATATCGGGACCAGCCAGTCAGAAACAGGGGGCATTTTGCATGAATAAACAACAGTATATATGGACATATTTGGGGCGGAGATGTGAGATGTCTCTTCCGTCCCATTTTACTCCTAAGCGAATCAGAGTTCTGGGAAAAAGTATTTTTCTTCTGAACAGAGCGTGAGAGCCTCGGAACTAGACAAGGTCAGAATCACTTTTTATCTTACACCTGGGTTCACTCCTTTAATTTCCCAGGGAAGATTTCACACAAACTATTCTTTCCCAGACAACCAAACATTGTACACAGAGATATTAGTATCAAACATTGTACACAGATATATTGGTGCTTGAGATTATATTGGCCCCAGAAAGAACCTTGAAAAGAACATGTGTGTGTGCTGGTAGAAGGAGGTGTAAGTGTGTGTGTGCTGATATCTGGGTCATTGAGTGTAAGTAAGAAGGTTTATATATATAGGATTACTTTAAAACAGTCCCAAATAATACATGTTCACTTCAATACAGTTCAAGATAATACCTGTTTACTTTAATACAGTTTAGAACAATATCGGTTTCCTTTAAGCCGCGTGTGTGTTGCTGCATGTAGCAGCCGCGTGTGTGTAAACGGCCCTGTCCCCTCGCACACAGACGGAGAGAGATCTCGTCTCGATTGGAAAGGTCGAAAATACATCATAGACGCATTTGTTTGTCTTTTTGCATGTTAGAAACGAGTTGGCGACACTAAGACTGCGAGATAATATTTTTGTAGCAATAAATAATACATGACATATATTTTTTGAATGTCTCCAGTACCGATAAAAAGACCAATAACGTTGGAGCTTAACGGCGCGTTAAAACCATAGACTGTATATATAAATGGACGTAGGGTCCGTGACGTCACCCATAGGATTCTGCAGAGTTGCCGAGAAGCTCTTAGTAGGCGGAGTCGGCCACTAACGGCTCGACTGTGACGTCAGAGTTCAACTCCCGCCTACTCCAGCCTGCTCCAAATAAGGGCAAAGAGGCGGAGCCGAGGAGGGACCTGCTGCCACAGAGCTGGAAGTTCCAGAGCTAGCTCAAGCTACCAAGCTAAGCTAACATGCTCCCCATCTGCACACTGCCGTGACATTTTACGTTTCTAAGGTAAGCGGACATGAAACTATTCAGCAAAACTATAAATAATAATCGAAGTTATTGAGTTTTTAGCATAATACTTCAGAATCTTAAAACCCCTTAATGTTTGTATGCAATTGTGCTAAATTCAACTCTGGAATCAAGCAAATATTAATATGTTTGCATGACATTAGTTATTTGTATTTTGATATCACTTAACTATACGTTTAATACATTTAAGTCAAGCTAAGGTACCTGTGATGGTAGCTAGTTGAAGAAGTCAGTCAAGTCGCTTCAGCTGATTCAAAATGCTGCAGCTCGTGTACTAACCAGAGTTAGGAAAAGGGACCACATTACTCCTGTTCTGGCTGCCTTACACTGGCTCCCTATAGAACACAGGATAGAATTTAAAATTCTTCTTCTCGCCTACAAAGCCCTTAATGGGCAGGCGCCATCTTACCTTAAAGAACTCATTATACCCTACTGTCCTACTAGGGCATTGCGTTCCAAGAATGCAGGGTTGTTGGTTGTTCCTAGAGTCTCTAAAAGTACAATGGGAGCCAGAGCCTTTTCTTATCAAGCTCCACATTTGTGGAATCAGCTTCCAGTTTGTGTTCGGGCGGCAGACACCCTATCCGTTTTTAAGAGTGCGCTTAAGACCTTCCTTTTTGATAAAGCTTATAGTTAGGGCTGATTAGATTCAGCCCCTAGTTTTGCTGATAGGCTTAGTTTGTCGGGGGACATCTTACTTCTTCCTTCTCTCTGTCTATACCTGTGTACTCTCATGTTCCGATTAACCCAGCTTCCCCAAATTTCTTTCTTTTTGGTGTCTATATACGCTGGGATCCGGAGTCATGGATGATCCTGCGGTCCTGTGTCCTGCATCGCGAGCCCTGGATCTTGAGTCGTGGCTGTGGTCCTGGATCATAGGTCCTGGATGGATATCCTCGTGGAATCATCTTCCTATTATACACACATGCATTTCCAAACATTTGGACTACCTATGTTGCAAATGTATTATCTTTTCAATTTACACACGGCATCTATTGCACGTCTGTCCGTCCTGGGAGAGGGATCCCTCCTCTGTTGCTCTCCCTGAGGTTTCTCCCATTTTTCCCTTTAAAACTGTGGGTTTTCTTCGGAAGTTTTTCCTTGTACGATGTGAGGGTCTAAGGACAGAGGGTGTCGTATTGTCATACTGATATTTTGTACAAACTGTGAAGACCACTGAGACAAATGTAACATTTGTGATATTGGGCTATATAAATAAACATTGATTGATTGATTGATAGTTAGTGCTCTTACCTGTGATGGTAGCTAGTTAGTGCTCTTACCTGTGATGGTAGCTAGTTAGTGCTCTTACCTGTGATGGTAGCTAGTTAGTGCTCTTACCTGTGAGGCCTCCTCCAAACAGCATAATAACCAGACTGTATCATTAAAACTAAGTACCAGTTCTAGATCCTTGACTTTAGACAAACAATTCAAAAGACAACATGTATTTAAAGACCAATCTTTATTTAATTTAATTTAATTTAATCGTTTATTTGATGAGGGACAATGCACATTAATGAACACTTTAGACAGGTTATGTTTCCAGTGTAAATATGCCGGATTATAGCTTTGAGCTAATTTCCATCCGTAGTCCCTGAGCAATGGGAGTGAGGGGGGGAAGGGGGATGTCCGGTGCCTTGCTCAAGGGCACCACGGCAGGGCAGGAGGTGAACTGGGACCTCTCCAAGTAGAAGTCCACACTCCATATTTTTAGGTCTGGTCGGGGACTTGAAACGGCGACCCTACAGTTCCCAGTCCAAGCCCCTACTGACTGAGCCACTGCCGGACGAAGGTGCCTCTTAACCTGAGATATTAGTTATACAGTAATAGTATTGACAATCTAAAAAAACTGAGCAACTCAACCGTCAACTTTATATTTCTTATTGTCTAAAGCATTTATTATTTTCATTTTTCCCCTCTCATATTCAGTGTGGACGGATTGAGACAGCCTGGTGTCCAGAGAGCTGCTGAGACTTCAGGGAGAAACCTCCGTGTGATGGACGGATTGAGACAGCGTGGTGTCCAGAGAGCTGCAGAGACTGCAGGGAGAAACCTCTGTGTGATGGACGGATTGAGACAGCGTGGTATCCAGAGAGCTGCAGAGACTTCAGGGAGAAACCTCTGTGTGATGGACGGATTGAGACAGCGTGGTGTCCAGAGAGCTGCAGAGACTGCAGGGAGAAACCTCCGTGTGATGGAGGGATTGAGACAGCGTGGAGTCCAGAGAGCTGCAGAGACTTCAGGGAGAAACCTCCGTGTGATGGACGGATTGAGACAGCCTGGTATCCCGAGAGCTGCAGAGACTTCAGTGAGAAACCTCCGTGTGATGGACGGATTGAGACAGCGTGGTGTCCAGAGAGCTGCAGAGACTTCAGGGAGAAACCTCTGTGTGATGGACGGATTGAGACAGCGTGGTGTCCAGAGAGCTGCAGAGACTTCAGGGAGAAACCTCCGTGTGATGGACGGATTGAGACAGCGTGGTGTCCAGAGAGCTGCAGAGACTTCAGGGAGAAACCTCCGTGTGATGGACGGATTGAGACAGCCTGGTGTCCAGAGAGCAGCAGAGACTTCAGGGAGAAACCTCCGTGTGATGGACGGATTGAGACAGGGTGGTGTCCAGAGAGCTGCAGAGACTTCAGGGAGAAACCTCCGTGTGATGGACTGATTGAGACAGCGTGGTGTCCAGAGAGCTGCAGAGACTTCAGGGAGAAACCTCCGTGTGATGTATGGATTGAGACAGCGTGGTGTCCAGAGAGCTGCAGAGACTTCAGGGAGAAACCTCCGTGTGATGGACGGATTGAGACAGCGTGGTGTCCAGAGAGCTGCAGAGACTTCAGGGAGAAACCTCCGTGTGATGGACGGATTGAGACAGCGTGGTGTCCAGAGAGCTGCAGAGACTTCAGGGAGAAACCTCCGTGTGATGGACGGATTGAGACAGCGTGGTGTCCAGAGAGCTGCAGAGACTTCAGGGAGAAACCTCCGTGTGATGGACGGTTTGAGACAGCGTGGTGTCCAGAGAGCTGCAGAGACTTCAGGGAGAAACCTCCGTGTGATGGACGGATTGAGACAGATTGGTGTCCAGAGAGCTGCAGAGACTTCAGGGAGAAACCTCCGTGTGATGGACGGATTGAGACAGATTGGTGTCCAGAGAGCTGCAGAGACTTCAGGGAGAAACCTCCGTGTGATGGACGGATTGAGACAGCGTGGTGTCCAGAGAGCTGCAGAGACTTCAGGGAGAAACCTCCATGTGATGTACGGATTGAGACAGCCTGGTGTCCAGAGAGCTGCAGAGACTTCAGGGAGAAACCTCCGTGTGATTGACGGATTGAGACAGCGTGGTGTCCAGAGAGCTGCAGAGACTTCAGGGAGAAACTTCCGTGTGATGGACGGATTGAGACAGCGTGGTGTCCAGAGAGCTGCAGAGACTTCAGGGAGAAACCTCCGTGTGATGGACGGATTGAGACAGCGTGGTGTCCAGAGAGCTGCAGAGACTTCAGGGAGAAACCTCCGTGTGATGGACGGATTGAGACAGCCTGGTGTCCAGAGAGCTGCAGAGACTTCAGGGAGAAACCTCCGTGTGATGGACGGATTGAGACAGCGTGGTGTCCAGAGAGCTGCGGAGACTTCAGGGAGAAACCTCCGTGTGATGGACGGATTGAGACAGCGTGGTGTCCAGAGAGCTGCAGAGACTTCAGGGAGAAACCTCCGTGTGATGGACGGATTGAGACAGCGTGGTGTCCAGAGAGCTGCAGAGAATTCAGGGAGAAACCTCCGTGTGATGGACGGATTGAGACAGCGTGGTGTCCAGAGAGCTGCAGAGACTTCAGGGAGAAACCTCCGTGTGATGTATGGATTGAGACGGCGTGGTGTCCAGAGAGCTGCAGAGACTTCAGGGAGAAACCTCCGTGTGATGGACGGATTGAGACAGATTGGTGTCCAGAGAGCTGCAGAGACTTCAGGGAGAAACCTCCGTGTGATGGACGGATTGAGACAGCGTGGTGTCCAGAGAGCTGCAGAGACTTCAGGGAGAAACCTCCGTGTGATGGACTGATTGAGACAGGGTGGTGTCCAGAGAACTGCAGAGACTTCAGGGAGAAACCTCCGTGTGATGGACGGATTGAGACAGCGTGGTGTCCAGAGAGCTGCAGAGACTTCAGGGAGAAACCTCCATGTGATGTACGGATTGAGACTGCGTGGTGTCCAGAGAGCTGCAGAGACTTCAGGGAGAAACCTCCGTGTGATGTACGGATTGAGACAGCGTGGTGTCCAGAGAGCTGCAGAGACTTCAGGGAGAAACCTCCGTGTGATGGACGGATTGAGACAGCGTGGTGTCCAGAGAGCTGCAGAGACTTCAGGGAGAAACCTCCGTGTGATGGACGGATTGAGACAGCGTGGTGTCCAGAGAGCTGCAGAGACTTCAGGGAGAAACCTCAGTGTGATGGACGGATTGAGACAGCGTGGTGTCCAGAGAACTGCAGAGACTTCAGGGAGAAACCTCCGTGTGATGGACGGATTGAGACAGCGTGGTGTCCAGAGAGCTGCAGAGACTTCAGGGAGAAACCTCCGTGTGATGTACGGATTGAGACTGCGTGGTGTCCAGAGAGCTGCAGAGACTTCAGGGAGAAACCTCCGTGTGATGTACGGATTGAGACAGCGTGGTGTCCAGAGAGCTGCAGAGACTTCAGGGAGAAACCTCCGTGTGATGGACGGATTGAGACAGCGTGGTGTCCAGAGAGCTGCAGAGACTTCAGGGAGAAACCTCAGTGTGATGGACGGATTGAGACAGCGTGGTGTCCAGAGAGCTGCAGAGACTTCAGGGAGAAACCTCCGTGTGATGGACGGATTGAGACAGCGTGGTGTCCAGAGAGCTGCAGAGACTTCAGGGAGAAACCTCCGTGTGATGTACGGATTGAGACAGCGTGGTGTCCAGAGAGCTGCAGAGACTTCAGGGAGAAACCTCTGTGTGATGGACAGATTGAGACAGCGTGGTGTCCAGAGAGCTGCAGAGACTTCAGGGAGAAACCTCCGTGTGATGGACGGATTGAGACAGCCTGGTGTCCAGAGAGCAGCAGAGACTTCAGGGAGAAACCTCCGTGTGATGGACGGATTGAGACAGGGTGGTGTCCAGAGAGCTGCAGAGACTTCAGGGAGAAACCTCCGTGTGATGGACGGATTGAGACAGCGTGGTGTCCAGAGAGCTGCAGAGACTTCAGGGAGAAACCTCCGTGTGATGTACGGATTGAGACAGCGTGGTGTCCAGAGAGCTGCAGAGACTTCAGGGAGAAACCTCCGTGTGATGGACGGATTGAGACAGCGTGGTGTCCAGAGAGCTGCAGAGACTTCAGGGAGAAACCTCCGTGTGATGGACGGATTGAGACAGCGTGGTGTCCAGAGAGCTGCAGAGACTTCAGGGAGAAACCTCCGTGTGATGTACGGATTGAGACAGCGTGGTGTCCAGAGAGCTGCAGAGACTTCAGGGAGAAACCTCCGTGTGATGGACGGATTGAGACAGCGTGGTGTCCAGAGAGCTGCAGAGACTTCAGGGAGAAACCTCCGTGTGATGGACGAATTGAGACAGCGTGGTGTCCAGAGAGCTGCAGAGACTTCAGGGAGAAACCTCCGTGAGATGGACGGATTGAGACAGCGTGGTGTCCAGAGAGCTGCAGAGACTTCAGGGAGAAACCTCCGTGTGATGGACGGATTGAGACAGCCTGGTGTCCAGAGAGCTGCAGAGACTTCAGGGAGAAACCTCCGTGTGATGGACGGATTGAGACAGCGTGGTGTCCAGAGAGCTGCAGAGACTTCAGTGAGAAACCTCCGTGTGATGGACGGATTGAGACAGCGTGGTGTCCAGAGAGCTGCAGAGACTTCAGGGAGAAACCTCCGTGTGATGGACGGATTGAGACAGCGTGGTGTCCAGAGAGCTGCAGAGACTTCAGGGAGAAACCTCAGTGTGATGGACGGATTGAGACAGCGTGGTGTCCAGAGAGCTGCAGAGACTTCAGGGAGAAACCTCCGTGTGATGGACGGATTGAGACAGCGTGGTGTCCAGAGAGCTGCAGAGACTTCAGGGAGAAACCTCCGTGTGATGGATGGATTGAGACAGCGTGGTGTCCGGAGAGCTGCAGAGACTTCAGGGAGAAACCTCCGTGTGATGGACGGATTGAGACAGCGTGGTGTCCAGAGAGCTGCAGAGAATTCAGGGAGAAACCTCCGTGTGATGGACGGATTGAGACAGCGTGGTGTCCAGAGAGCTGCAGAGACTTCAGGGAGAAACCTCCGTGTGATGTACGGATTGAGACGGCGTGGTGTCCAGAGAGCTGCAGAGACTTCAGGGAGAAACCTCCGTGTGATGGACGGATTGGTGTCCCGAGAGCTGCAGAGACTTCAGGGAGAAACCTCCGTGTGATGGACGGATTGAGACAGCGTGGTGTCCAGAGAGCTGCAGAGAATTCAGGGAGAAACCTCCGTGTGATGGACGGATTGAGACAGCGTGGTGTCCAGAGAGCTGCAGAGACTTCAGGGAGAAACCTCCATGTGATGTACGGATTGAGACGGCGTGGTGTCCAGAGAGCTGCAGAGACTTCAGGGAGAAACCTCCGTGTGATGGACGGATTGAGACAGCGTGGTGTCCGGAGAGCTGCAGAGACTTCAGGAAGAAACCTCCGTGTGATGTACGGATTGAGACAGCGTGGTGTCCAGAGAGCTGCAGAGACTTCAGGGAGAAACCTCCGTGTGATGGACGGATTGAGACAGCCTGGTATCCCGAGAGCTGCAGAGACTTCAGTGAGAAACCTCCGTGTGATGGACGGATTGAGACAGCCTGGTATCCAGAGAGCTGCAGAGACTTCAGGGAGAAACCTCCGTGTGATGGACGGATTGAGACAGCGTGGTGTCCAGAGAGCTGCAGAGACTTCAGGGAGAAACCTCCATGTGATGTACGGATTGAGACAGCGTGGTGTCCAGAGAGCTGCAGAGACTTCAGGGAGAAACCTCTGTGTGATGGACGGATTGAGACAGCGTGGTGTCCGGAGAGTTGCAGAGACTTCAGGAAGAAACCTCCGTGTGATGTACGGATTGAGACAGCGTGGTGTCCAGAGAGCTGCAGAGACTTCAGGGAGAAACCTCCGTGTGATGGACGGATTGAGACAGCCTGGTATCCCGAGAGCTGCAGAGACTTCAGTGAGAAACCTCCGTGTGATGGACGGATTGAGACAGCCTGGTATCCAGAGAGCTGCAGAGACTTCAGGGAGAAACCTCTGTGTGATGGACGGATTGAGACAGCGTGGTGTCCAGAGAGCTGCAGAGACTTCAGGGAGAAACCTCCGTGTGATGTACGGATTGAGACAGCGTGGTGTCCAGAGAGCTGCAGAGACTTCAGGGAGAAACCTCTGTGTGATGGACGGATTGAGACAGCGTGGTGTCCAGAGAGCTGCAGAGACTTCAGGGAGAAACCTCTGTGTGATGGACGGATTGAGACAGCGTGGTGTCCAGAGAGCTGCAGAGACTTCAGGGAGAAACCTCCGTGTGATGGACGGATTGAGACAGCGTGGTATCCCGAGAGCTGCAGAGACTTCAGTGAGAAACCTCCGTGTGATGGACGGATTGAGACAGCGTGGTGTCCAGAGAGCTGCAGAGACTTCAGGGAGAAACCTCTGTGTGATGGACGGATTGAGACAGCGTGGTGTCCAGAGAGCTGCAGAGACTTCAGGGAGAAACCTCCGTGTGATGGACGTCCTGTCTGTTGGTTTGGAGAGGACTGAGGGTCTTTCCTCTGCGAGGAGGACCAGGCCTGATGGAGGAGCCCATGCTGGGCACAGCTGATACCAACTGCACAGGCCTAGTCCGTCACTTTATTTGACTAAATGTGTTTACTTATACATTTAATAGGTTTACACCTTCTGTCCATATGTGCTTTTTATTTAAAACATTTGATTAACTTTTGGTTCACATTTCAATAAATTGTATTTGTATTTGCTCCTTTCGTCCATTATTCTTACTGAAAGTGTTAGATTACACATTCACATCTGACTGAAGATTGGTCCCATTTATTTGTGACGTTGCAAACTCTGCGGTACAAGGCACAAGTGATGTGAAGCTCATAAAGTGAGGCAAATAGAAATAATCAGCTGATGGAGTGTAGATGTGGAAATAGCTGCATTCGATCAGCTGACTGTGTTTTCACAATAAAAGTAGTTTCTTAGTGAATGTCCTGTACTGGTCTTAAAATCTCATAACATCAGCTTTTAATGTTACTCTTGGATGTTCTTCTTGACCCTCAGAGAAGGAGAACATGTCGTGTCTTTCAGGCATGTCCTTTCCTAACAAAAATGACAGGAAACATAAAACACTTGCAGAACAAGTGTGTTATTTATGAAAGCAGTGTGTTTGTGTGTTTAGGGGCTGTAGATATCATTATTTTGTAATTGTAATGTTTTTTTTTATTTCAACAGTGAGCTACAAAGACAATCAGATTATGAATGAACAGTATGAAGTTCATCAACATTGAAATATATGTTATTATCAAAATAATATGTAACTGTTATCAAAACGTAGTGCAACTGTAGAAGCTTGCTCTGTTGTCTCACTGAAAGAATCACTTTTACCACGTTTTTACAGACAATATTGAGAGATAAATAGAAGCAGTTCTCACTATGTGTTAAATATCTTTGCCTTCAATACATTGAATTAGAAAGCTGACAAAACCATATTTCTTTAGCCTTTATGTATACAGGTGTAGATCTCATTGAGACACAAGGTCTCATTTTCACACAAACATATTGCTAAATATTTAAATGTAACTTTTTGCATGGAAAACTCCCCTCAACTTAACTGATGTGTAGGTGATCTAGTATTTAGTATTGTTTAATGGAGTGTATTCAAGTCAATACTTCATTCATTTAAACCAATATCTTTCTTGATTCTTTGTACAGTATGACAAAAAGAGTCTTTGTACCTGAGCTGAAGTTCACTGCTGTGAGGAGTCCAGTTCTGTCTCTCACTCTCTGGTCCAGCCTGTCTGCATCACCTGGACACCTTAAACAAACAGATATTTATGTAAAGTACCATGTGTACCAATATAACTGATTCTCTTCTGTTGAACATGTTGGATTGTGTATTGTCCGAGTCAGGGTCCTTTTTATTTTACTGAAACTTTGGAAGTTGTGTTACCAATGCTTACTGTTTATTTGATACCCATTTGGTAATGCAATTAATAAAAACAACAAGGTTTGGGTTCGTTCTTCAGATGACTGTGACGTTAACGTGTAAGCTCAATAATGAACTCCAGCTCAACCAACCATATTGTAATATCTAAGTAATCATCTTGAAATATGACATTAATAATTGTAATATACACATCTTATTGTGAGGTTGATTTCACATACACTACTTCGACATTAGCTTGTCTACATACTTGAGCATAGCCAATTTAAATTAACCTTAGCGATGCATACAGTTCCTACATATAATAAAATATCTCTAAGTTACATGGATGACCTTATTTTATAACCTCAAACAGAAGCCGTTTGTTCTACAGTATTATCCCACTTAACACTTGTCTATTTCGTTTTAACCTTTATATATACAGTCTATGATTTTAACTTGTAGGCTACGATTAGCATCGTTAGCACCGATGTAGCTACCACTAGCTTACACCCAAGCCTTAACATTCATTACGTAGCTGATTCAAATCATAAACACATCAATAAGTACTCGAATTTCACTTACCGCAAAAACCGCATTCATGCACCGTCTGTTTCAACTGCAGAGCGAGTCACCAGTGGCGAGCCGTCAGGGCCCTCTAGGCCCTCTGTGAGTTCTGATGAACTATTGTGGGAAAAGTACTCCGGTGTGAACGCGCCAAAGGAACCCAACCCAACCGTACCGTCTCATACCACGCGTCAAAGTCACTCTTTTCAGCAGCTGCTCAATGCCATAACACTGCGGAGGAGGGTAAGGTCCAATATAGTTCAGATGGGCCTTGGAGCTGAAACCTTGATGGAAAAACCGCTTGATTTTATCCTCAAACCCTAAAGCTTGTGGCAAAAGCTTTAGGGTAGACAGAGAGTCTCTGTACTTTTGCCTGAAATCGTGGTCAGTAAAAGAGATCACTTTACTTCCTGCATTATCAAAGATGGTTTTAACTCTTGTTCTATCATTGCATTGATAATGAGATAGCTGTCAAACCTTAGCATTGTGAGCGATGAAGGTTGCATTCTAGACACAACTAGAGGCTTGGGGCGCCTGAAGTGTGACAGAAACTGGAGTGCACAGTCGGTACACTCAGCGACCCAAATATCGCCTGAAAGGGTTTGTGTGCACACCAGGAGTAATGTGTGCACCATCTGGCCCTGTTTCAAAATCTTAAAACCCAATGTTCTCACTCTGTTGTCTCTTTGGGTAACAATGGAACACAGATGTTTTTCATACTGGCCTGTAGAAGCAGAGGGTAATTATTCGCTGCATGTTTTGCATTTTTTTTACCAGACACTTGTATGTTTTATTTTCACCACTCTTTGGAATGTAGTAAGACGGTCCCAGACAACCTACAGACTGTTTGTGTAAATCACAGTTACTGGCAATGTCTGACGATCTCTGTGTCTGTTCTTTGTGTTTAGAATAACAGACGGGGTACGGCACGTGTCGTTACAAAAGATTGGTTTAAACTCTTCCTGAGTGCAAGTACTAAGTTCCATTTAGAGCTGTAGCCTGTTCGAGACACATGGAGAGCCTGAAAACCCCTTTGAGTTTTTAATCCCATAGTAATAGTTTATGAAGAGGAACAAAAACACAGTTTTGTCTCGTTTGGGGCCGTCCGTCTGGAATTTACAGAGGGAACGATTTTCATCGCCTCTGTCATGTGATGTGGTTAAATGTCACAGCTGTCTGATCTGTCAAACCCACCCCCCTCTGAATCTCTCTACCGCGTTCAAAACGTTCCCTATCAGTGAGATTGTACAGCTAACGGCTAAAAAGCCTGCGATTATGGAAACAAACAAACAAATAAAAGCAAGGATAACAGTGTGTTATTGGTGAGTAAATAACAGTGTGTTATTTAGCAAAGAATAACAAATTAGAAGGAAAAAAAGATTTAAAAAATACAGGTTTCAGTATCCTGAGGCTCTGAGCCATTTCTTTTCCTCACTGACGACAAAAAGAGTCCGACATTATACGATTTAAAATAGAAACAATAATCGTGGCTTGATATTGAGTAAGAACATGTTTTTATGAACCCCACAGCTTCCGGTCTTCCACGACCCGACCGGACACAAAGACGCAGGCACGAAACACATTACCAGTCAGGGCCGGACTGGGATAATAAGTCAGGCGGGGAATGAAACACCCAGCCAGACCACTACCAGGTTTTTTTGTGCCATTTCTCTGGATGTATTTGTCAATATTCACAGCGTTGCTGCCCGTAGTGAGAGCCCTCTACTTTAAATCTACTACCCCAGAATAAACAGATGGAGATGGGTCACTATTTAAAAAAAGTGCAAATCTATTTAAGAATCTATCCATGTGAACATATTTTAATTGGGGGTGGACCTCAAATCCTCTAGGGGGGTCCGGGGGCATGCCCCTCTGGTAAGATTATTTGTTAAATGTTGGACTTAAATGCATCAATCTGGTGCACTTTGATGGGGAACTAAAGAGGCTACACCCATATGAAACAGAACTGGACACATTTAAATAATCACAAGAACATGGCCATAACCAATAACGGTGGTTTAGCCGTAGACTAGATCCTCAGTGCGTTTTGCTCTCTAATGCCGTCATCTCATCTTTTCTTCACTTCCAGCTTTTCTGTAGGACAAAATGTTCTCATCCATTTCCAATATGAAAAAACACTGAAACTTGTTTATTTGTTTTTGGTTCATTTATAGTTGTGAGTGTGTCTGTGCTCCTGAACCAGCCTCACCCGTCTCCCCCTGCTCCTCTCCCCCTGCTCCTCTCCCTCCTCTCCCCCCTGCTCCTCTCCCCCTGCTCCTCTCCCTCCTCTCCCCCCTGCTCCTCTCCCCCCGCTCCGCTCCCCCTGCTCCTCTCCCCCCCTGCTCCTCTCCCTCTGCTCCTCTCCCCCCTGCTCCTCTCCCTCCTCTCCCCCTGCTCCTCTCCCCCTGCTCCTCTCCCCCCTGCTCCTCTCCCCCCTGCTCCTCTCCCTCCTCTCCCCCTGCTCCTCTCCCCCTTACAAAAAGACTTTTCATGGAAACACATCAGCTGTTGGACGACAGTCAGTATGATTCAGGAAAGACAGATCAACATCTCCGGCACTACTGGGATTAAGAGAGGGAATAGCAAACTGCCATAGATCCCAACATGTTACTGATAACACTGGAACGGCATCAGAGGGTGGGATTAGACTGGCTGAGAGATTATTGAAGCGACAGACAACAATTTGTTGAAATTGTTGAACATAAATCAGAATACATGAACATAACTTGTGGAGTACCTCAGGGGTCCGTGTTGGGTCCAACGCTGTTCATAATATACATCAACGACATTTGCAGAGTATCAAATATATTGAAATGTATTTTATTTGCAGATGACACTAATATGTTTTGTCCCGGTGAACATTTGAAAGAGCTAATGGAAGTGATAACAGCAGAAATGATTCAAGTAAAACATTGGTTTGACACAAACAAATGATCACGATCTGTGTGTAACGAGGGGCGGGCCTTAATATATCGATAAACAGCTGCAGCGAAAAGAAAAGCCTTCAGTCTGGATTGAAGTAATCAGAGTTGCAGCAGACCGGCAGGTTTCTGGGAGTTTGTCCCAGATATTTGGAGACTGATAAATAATAACTGAATAAATATCTCCTCCTCAGAAGCAGCAATGCATCTCCTTCGCCTCTCGTTGCTCCTGCTCCTCGTCTCCGCCAGTCGTTGCTCCACGGCCCTGTTCCTAAGGGGATCTGAGGCCCAGCAGGGGGGCCCAGCAGGGGGTCCTCGAGCGACGCAGTGCCCTGGAGCTCGGCAGGAGCCCAAGGACCCGGGTGCTCAGCGGGGCGAGGAGCCCCGACAGGGAGAGCCGGACCCATCGGGGACCAGGTCAGTACCACCTAATGCAGAATATACTTATCATTAATAATAAAACATGATATATTTTAAATAACAAATATGTTCACAAAGCTTGTGGCGGACGGGTGGGGTGTAGGGCGTGGTTTGGAATTGGGCCTCTGCCTGAAACCAGAGCCCAAAGCTGCTCTGATTGGTTAGCTTGCCAGCTCTGTTGTGATTGGTGAACAGCTTAGAGATGTCCCGCCCCCTTAGCCTAATTATTTAGTGCGTACAAAAAAACAAAAACAAAATAGTATACAATATTTAGAAAATGTGTATTAATGTAAACAAAAATAAATAAATGTTAAAATATCATTGTAGTTATTGCTTACAATTGACCCTATTTAATAAATGACATTATATAAATATGAACATTGAAATGGTTGTAATAATTTGTACATGTGTTTTTGTCCCAGAGGGAACTCCACGGCAGAAGGAGGAGTTCCTCAAACACCTGACAGGTGACAGCTTTTATTAGTTATACTGATATTGAGGATTCTGGAGGGAATTCAACTTTAATAACAAAATATTTAAAATATATATATTTATATTAGAATGTACAAATAAAAAGAAATATACAAGATTCATTAATATATTTTAATTACATTACTTTTTTATCAGTTTATAATTTATTTATTTATCTCATTATTATTTATTTCTTTATTGTTTTTTAATTAAATTAATATCGCGTAAAATGAAAAAATACATTGATTTAAATATAAAATATTTAAATCCTTTTTAAATAAATATGAAAAAAATACATAATTTAATAAACAAATATATATATAATTGAATTACATTTTAAAATGTATTTATTGATGTAATCCTTGTTATTACTCCCTATGTATTCCACATGAGTGTTTGTCCCCTCTGAGCCTCCGTAGCGAGGCACCTGCAGTCACAGAGAAGACTTTATCGTCCGTTTGGATCTCCACATCTCGATAACGTTTATTTAAAGACAGATTCCTGCTGTCCCATGTGCTTTGTTGATTGGTTATTCTGTAATTGTGTTCTGTGTCTTTAACGAGATGCTAATGAGATCAGGGTTCCGTCCAATCAGAGCGCAGCGTTTCTGAAGGTGTGTTTCCTCTGCAGGTCCGCTTCACTTCAACCCAAAGTGCAGAAAACATTTCCACCGACTGTACCACAACACCAGAGACTGCACGATACCTGCCTGTGCGCGTGCGCGCACACACACACACACACACACACACACACACACACACACACACACACACACACACACACACACACACACACACACACACACACACACACACACACACACACACACACACACACACACACACACACACACACACACACACACACACACACACACACACACACACACACACACACACACACACACACACACACACACACACACACACACACACACACACACACACACACACACACACACACACACACACACACACACACACACACACACACACACACACACACACACACACACACACACACACACACACACACACACACACACACACACACACACACACACACACACACACACACACACACACACACACACACACACACACACACACACACACACACACAGTTATCGGTCTGATCGTGTCACAACAGCAGCTCTTGTGTCAAATCATGCATTCAGTTTATCTTGGAGCGAGTAAGAGTACGTGTGTGTGTCAGACCCGGCGGCAGACATACATCTCTGGGCGGGCATTTGATTTACCAGGGCGGGCCCACCACGACACTGACATTTCCCGGGAAATCTGAATTGTCAACGGGGGGGGGGGCTGTTAGATGCTCACGATTTGTCAACTGGGGGGGGGGAGCCGCTCGTGAATTGTTGAAAGAGAGGGGTTTTAGGTTGCCATAAGGCTGTTGACGGTCTTATGTATCCATTGGTTGGTTTTGTGGCACATTTGTAACGCTGTGCCAACTTGGGCAAGCACTCAGGGTGGAGAGGTGGAGTGAGGTTGAGCGATGGAGAGAAAGGGAGAGAGAGAGAGAGAGAGATTGAGCGAGGCAGAGAGCCTGTGCAGCGGTCTGCTTGCGCACAGAGCAGGAGTTTGTGAGAGAGTCGGCTTGAGAGTACATGTCTCTTCAAAATAGAATTGATTGCCAGCTGACTTGCTTGCTCGTTGGTAACGTAACTGATGAACGTAGGCCTAACTGGTTTCTGCATCTGGCGCTGAGTTGCCAGATTCCTTTCGTGAACCTCTAGCAAGAGTAAACTAAGTGACAGGCTGCTGTGCCGCATCTCACTCACAAACCCACACGACTCAACCCAGCGAAAAACCAGTCTCGCGCGCAGCCTTTCATTCAGAATTTCATAGCAAAATAAAAAAATTATATTAAACTAATACAAAAATAAATATTAGGACAAAGCCCTACAAATAACAACAATAAACATAATAATAAAACAATACAAATGTGGTATTCAGCCCTGATTAAAACAGCGTGTGTGTGTGTGTGTGTGTGTGTGTGTGTGTGTGTGTGTGTGTGTGTGTGTGTGTGTGTGTGTGTGTGTGTGTGTGTGTGTGTGTGTTCCTTATTTCATTAAAAGTAAGACGGTAAATAAATAACATATATTCAGCATTTTCATTTATTTCATTTTAACTCTTTTACTGTTTTAGTCATTTACTTTATTAATTTTTTACATTTGTATTTAACTTTAATTTGTTTAACTTTATTTCTGTATTGACTTTCCTGTTTTTAATGTGTTTTTGCATTTGTTTTACATTAATTTATCATTTTCTTTCAATATTAAAAGCCTAAATGTAATGAGTTCTATTATTGAGCCCACATGTCTTTTTTAATATGAGGTTCATTTCTTCACACATTTCATTCTTAAATCAGAAATTCATGTTTATTTGGGCAGATTGTTTAATGTTTGTATTTGATCTATTTACCTGTGTTTTGTTTTATTTACTTCCTTTATTACTTTTGACATAAAAAGCTTGATGTTTATTTTCCAGATTATAAACGATGTGCCCGTCTGCTGACTCGCCTCGCCAACAGCCCGCGCTGCAAAGACACGGTGAGTTCATCATGTGGAGCTATTTCTGCAGGACAATATCTCAACATCTTCCAGCGTGGAAAACACAGAGAGCCTGAAGGCAACACGGAGAGCCTGAAGGCGACACGGAGAGCCTGAAGGCGACACGGAGAGCCTGAGAGCCTGAAGGCGACACGGAGAGCCTGAAGGCGACACGCAGAGCCTTAAGGCGACACGGAGAGCCTGAAGGCGACACGGAGAGCCTGAAGGCGACACGGAGAGCCTGAAGGCGACACAGAGAGCCTGAAGGCGACACGGAGAGCCTGAAGGCGACACGGAGAGCCTGAAGGCGACACGGAGAGCCTGAAGGCGACACGGAGAGCCTGAGAGCCTGAAGGCGACACGGAAAGCCTGAAGGCGACACGGAGAGCCTGAAGGCGACACGGAGAGCCTGAAGGCGGAGAGCCTGAAGGCGACACGGAAAGCCTGAAGGCGACACGGAAAGCCTGAAGGCGACACGGAGAGCCTGAAGGCGACACGGAAAGCCTGAAGGCGACACGGAGAGCCTGAAGGCGACACGGAGAGCCTGAAGGCGGAGAGCCTGAAGGCGACACGGAGAGCCTGAAGGCGACACGGAGAGCCTGAAGGCGGAGAGCCTGAAGGCGACACGGAGAGCCTGAAGGCGACACGGAGAGCCTGAGAGCCTGAAGGCGACACGGAGAGCCTGAAGGCGACACGGAGAGCCTGAAGGCGACACGGAGAGCCTGAAGGCGACACGGAAAGCCTGAAGGCGACACGGAGAGCCTGAAGGCGACACGGAAAGCCTGAAGGCGGAGAGCCTGAAGGCGACACGCAGAGCCTGAAGGCGACACGGAGAGCCTGAAGGCGACACGGAGAGCCTGAAGGCGACACGGAGAGCCTGAAGGCGACACGGAAAGCCTGAAGGCGGAGAGCCTGAAGGCGGAGAGCCTGAAGGCGACACGGAAAGCCTGAAGGCGACACGGAGAGCCTGAAGGCGACACGGAGAGCCTGAAGGCGACACGGAGAGCCTGAAGGCGACACGGAGAGCCTGAGAGCCTGAAGGCGACACGGAGAGCCTGAAGGCGACACGGAGAGGCTGAAGGCGACACGGAAAGCCTGAAGGCGACACGGAGAGCCTGAAGGCGACACGGAAAGCCTGAAGGCGGAGAGCCTGAAGGCGACACGCAGAGCCTGAAGGCGACACGGAGAGCCTGAAGGCGACACGGAGAGCCTGAAGGCAACACGGAGAGCCTGAAGGCGACACGGAAAGCCTGAAGGCGGAAAGCCTGAAGGCGGAGAGCCTGAAGGCGGAGAGCCTGAAGGCGACACGGAAAGCCTGAAGGCGACACGGAGAGCCTGAAGGCGACACGGAGAGCCTGAAGGCGACACGGAGAGCCTGAAGGCGACACGGAGAGCCTGAAGGCGACACGGAGAGCCTGAAGGCGACACAGAGAGCCTGAAGGCGACACGGAGAGCCTGAAGGCGACACGGAGAGCCTGAAGGCGACACGGAGAGCCTGAGAGCCTGAAGGCGACACGGAAAGCCTGAAGGCGACACGGAGAGCCTGAAGGCGACACGGAGAGCCTGAAGGCGACACGGAAAGCCTGAAGGCGACACGGAAAGCCTGAAGGCGACACGGAAAGCCTGAAGGCGACACGGAGAGCCTGAAGGCGACACGGAGAGCCTGAGAGCCTGAAGGCGACACGGAAAGCCTGAAGGCGACACGGAGAGCCTGAAGGCGACATGGAGAGCCTGAAGGCGACACGGAAAGCCTGAAGGCGACACGGAAAGCCTGAAGGCGACACGGAGAGCCTGAAGGCGACACGGAGAGCCTGAAGGCGGAGAGCCTGAAGGCGACACGGAGAGCCTGAAGGCGACACGGAGAGCCTGAAGGCGGAGAGCCTGAAGGCGACACGGAGAGCCTGAAGGCGACACGGAGAGCCTGAAGGCGGAGAGCCTGAAGGCGACACGGAGAGCCTGAAGGCGACACGGAGAGCCTGAGAGCCTGAAGGCGACACGGAGAGCCTGAAGGCGACACGGAGAGCCTGAAGGCGACACGGAGAGGCTGAAGGCGACACGGAGAGCCTGAAGGCGACACGGAGAGCCTGAAGGCGACACGGAAAGCCTGAAGGCGGAGAGCCTGAAGGCGACACGCAGAGCCTGAAGGCGACACGGAGAGCCTGAAGGCGACACGGAGAGCCTGAAGGCGACACGGAGAGCCTGAAGGCAACACGGAGAGCCTGAAGGCGACACGGAAAGCCTGAAGGCGGAAAGCCTGAAGGCGGAGAGCCTGAAGGCGGAGAGCCTGAAGGCGACACGGAAAGCCTGAAGGCGACACGGAGAGCCTGAAGGCGACACGGAGAGCCTGAAGGCGACACGGAGAGCCTGAAGGCGACACGGAAAGCCTGAAGGCGACAGACACGGAGAGCCTGAAGGCGACACGGAGGTAGCATATGAAGCATGTTTTAATTAGGGCTGTGCAATTAATCGTATTTTAATCTCGATTTTGGACGATTATGAAAACGTAATCGGAAAAAAAAGATTGTGGAAGTGCGCTCCAAAATATTTGTTTATCTTCTTTACTGGTATTTATTATTTTGATATTATTTATTCAAATGTAGATATAAATGTATAATTGGATTTGTATTGTTTTTTTAGTTGAATTATCCTTAAAGTTAATCAACTGTTAAAAACAAAGTGTTCCAATTATTATTTAAACGTTTTTAAAAAGTTCAATACATTTACGTTTTCAAAGTCGATGAATAATCGTATTTAATAATCGTGATATCAAATATTGACCACCAATAATCGTGATTCTGATTTTGCCATAATCGAGCAGCCCTAGTTTTAATAATAAAATCAAGTCCCCCCGCTGAAATAAAAGATATACTAACTTATAAGAATACAAGAATATAAATGGAAAAAGTATAAACAAATAATAATATAGAAATACATTCATGAATAAAAGTAGTATGAGTAATAATGATATTATAATTCACTATGTTCGTGGACTTGCAGCAACCTCAGCCTCTAGACAAAAGTTCTGTCCCAAAGCTTCTTAAGACATGTCGTCTCCATGTCCTGTGCTTTTCTTCTCTGCAGGGTGAACTGGATGAAGAGCTCAACGCCTGGAATTCACACACAATCAGAGCAAGATCAACTGAAGACACAGCATCTGGTCGGCCAGTGAGTACGTACTCATTCCCAGAGCTGCACAGTGCTGAGGATCGACTCAAACCTATCGCCATGGACGAGCTTTTTGTATGGAAGAGTCCCGAAGGCCAGTTTCCGTGCCATGGAACTGTTTTTGAACTGTGTTGAACTCATGGCGGAAAACGGATGGGATGATCCAGCAGATCAATTTGCTGCAGCTGATCTATACATCCTGTTACCAGATGAAATACGACGACAAGTATTTGATTAAGGCAGTGGGGAGCCGTGACTTTTATACCTAGGCCCTCGTGTTTTCAAATATTATTTTTCAGAATATCTTAGGCCCTCTAGGCCCTCTAGGCCCTCTGTCAGGGCCTAGAGGGCCCTCTGTCAGGGCTTAGAGGGCCCTCTAAGCCCTGACAGAGGGCCCTCTGTCAGGGCTTAGAGGGCCCTCTGTCAGGGCCTAGAGGGCCCTCTAGGCCCTGACAGAGGGCCCTCTAGGCCCTCTGTCTAGGCCCTCTTGGCCCTGACAGAGGGCCCTCTAGGCCCTCACAGAGGGCCCTGACGGCTCGCCACTGGGTTCAGGGTACATATAGCGTACATGTCATTATGCAAAACACAAAATACTGTTAAGTATAAAATAAGTAATTATTTAGCCAAAAATGTATCAATAAAAATCATAGCCAATGGTATTTCATGTATTCCTTAAATGTTTGTCTCTCAGCAACTCTATTGTCTTTCCAGCTTGCCAACAGCTTCTGAATGGTACTGTATGTACGGGTTCTACATCGTAGACACAAATAATGCACCATGTGTTACACAACGGTAACAAGTGATTATTTCATGTGCGCTCTAAAAACAGTCAGAGGCAGTCATTAGTGTCCTTTGCTGCAACTGAGACGGCCTTGCTGACACTGGGCAAACGTCCTCCTTTAAGGAACGACGCCATTGGCTGAGGAGCAAAGCTGCTAGTGCCATGTATTGCTGGATACAAACATCACTGTAGAATGACTTGTTGATTGCCACATGCATACAATAATGAACATGTTCATTTTTCAGCATAACGCCATTGTTTTTACTAAAAATGTCTGATCACATTTTTGCAAAAGTGTGATCACAAATTGAATGATTCAACCTATGGAGACATCGTTCACACCTTTTTGCAAAACACATGAATGAAATGGATGAGATTGTGTTTATGCAGTAACTCATTTGATTGATTTCAAAATGTGGTTCCATTGATGTTTTCTCTGAACTCAATGAAACAATGCATCGTAAGAACTTGAGCTGAACACACTTTGGGAGCTGGGAGTTCATCCTAATAGGATCCAATGCTGATCCAATGAGTCTGTCAGTGCAGTATTCATCAAATGTTCTCACTGGTGAGATCCAGCAGTCTGTTCACTGGATTCACCAAAACATTGCAACCTACTTTTGGCAACAAAAAACAATTCACTTTATTAAGACAATAAAAGATACCATTTCTAGACAAAGAAATAGAAATGTAATCTGTAGAAAAGGCATCAAGAATTCAAAGCATAGATCAACAGAATTTTAAATGGTAGTGTTCTTAATGAATTAGCAATGATTTGATCATTGTTTTTAATGACTAATGACTTTTCTCACATTAGTGTCAAATATGAATTACTATAAGATATTTTAGAAAAGTCTTGAACAACTATTGCAAAGCTTATTTATTCAATCACTTGATACCCATAAGAATAGGGAACTTGATCAACATTCAATGGAAGACCTGAATACAAATGAGCTGTACGGAAATAAATTTGATCCATTCAATGTTAAATTTGATCCATTCAATGTTAAAAGTAACATTTAACAAAACATGAGAATTGCGCAAAAGGATGAGCGGAAAATGACAGATGTGAAATATAGAAAGGAACAAATATCTGCCTGCATTGTGCCAGTGCAAGAACAATTATTAAAGTATCCAGAAAGAAAAGATTGCACACAACAATGCCTGCAAAACAGATGTTAATACGACTTACCTTACTTCTCCACACATAGCGTTGTGTGCTCCTTCCAAACAACTCAGCGTTGGTTTCATCTGTCCACAGAACATGTTGCCAGTAGAGTAGCTGTGGAACATCCAGGTGCTCTTTTCAAACTTCAAACGTGCAGCAATGTTTGTTCTGGACAGCAGTGGCTTCCTCCGTGGTGTCCTCCCATGAACTCCATTCTTGTTCAGTGTTTTACGTATCGTAGATTCGTCAACAGAGATGTTAGCATGTGCCAGAGAGTCTCTAGCTGACACTCTAGGATTCTTCTTCACCTCATTGAGCATTCTGTGCTCTTGCAGTCATCTTTACAGGACGTCCTAGGGAGAGTAGCAACAGTGCTGACCTTTCTCCATGTATAGACAACTTGTCTTACCGTGGACTGATGAACATCAAGGCTTTCAGAGATACTTCTGTAACCCTTTCCAGCTTTATGCAAGTCAACCATTCTTAATGGTAGGTCTTCTGAGAGCTCTTGTGTGCGAGGCATGGTTCACATCTGGCAATGCTTCTTAAGAATAGAACATTCAAAACTGGTGTGTATTTTTTATAGGGCAGGGCAGCTTTAAACAACACCTCCAACCTCGTCTCCTTGATTGGACTCCAGGTTGGCTGACTCCTGACTCCACTTAGCTCTTGAAGAAGTCTTTAGCCTCGGGGTTCACATACTTGTTAAAAGTAAAATTTGAGCATTTGAAGAAATCTCAAAACTTTCCTGTAGATCTCTTCACGGCTGGACTGTTAGCACACTCTTCTCTCTCTCTTCTCTTGATCACCCTCTCTCTCTTCTCTTGATCATTCATCATCATCGGTGTGTGTCTGTGTGAGAGAGAGAGAGAGAGAGAGAGTGTGTCTGTGTGTGTGTGAGAGAGAGAGAGAGAGAGAGAGAGAGAGAGAGAGAGAGAGAGAGAGAGAGAGAGAGAGAGAGAGAGAGAGAGAGAGAGAGAGAGAGAGAGAGAGAGAGAGAGAGAGAGAGAGAGAGAGAGAGAGAGTGTGTGTGTGTGTGTGTGTGTGTGTGTGTGTGTGTGTGTGTGTGTGTGTGAACCCTTTGGATCCTCCACACATAGCGTTGTGTGCTCCTTCCAAACAACTCAGCGTTGGTTTCATCTGTCCACAGAACATGTTGCCAGTAGAGGAGCTGTGGAACATCCAGGTGCTCTTTTGCAAACTTTAAACGTGCAGCAATGTTTGTTCTGGACAGCAGTGGCTTCCTCCGTGGTGTCCTCCCATGAACTCCATTCTTGTTCAGTGTTTTACGTATCGTAGATTCGTCAACAGAGATGTTAGCATGTGCCAGAGAGTCTCTAGCTGACACTCTAGGATTCTTCTTCACCTCATTGAGCATTCTGCGCTCTTGCAGTCATCTTTACAGGACGTCCTAGGGAGAGTAGCAACAGTGCTGACCTTTCTCCATGTATAGACAACTTGTCTTACCGTGGACTGATGAACATCAAGGCTTTCAGAGATACTTTTGGAACCCTTTCCAGCTTTATGCAAGTCAACCATTCTTAATGGTAGGTCTTCTGAGAGCTCTTGTGTGCGAGGCATGGTTCACATCTGGCAATGCTTCTTAAGAATAGAACATTCAAAACTGGTGTGTATTTTTTATAGGGCAGGGCAGCTTTAAACAACACCTCCAACCTCGTCTCCTTGATTGGACTCCAGGTTGGCTGACTCCTGACTCCACTTAGCTCTTGAAGAAGTCTTTAGCCTCGGGGTTCACATACTTGTTAAAAGTAAAATTTGAGCATTTGAAGAAATCTCAAAACTTTCCTGTAGATCTCTTCACGGCTGGACTGTTAGCACACTCTTCTCTCTCTCTTCTCTTGATCACCCTCTCTCTCTTCTCTTGATCATTCATCATCATCGGTGTGTGTCTGTGTGAGAGAGAGAGAGAGAGAGAGTGTGTCTGTGTGTGTGTGAGAGAGAGAGAGAGAGAGAGAGAGAGAGAGAGAGAGAGAGAGAGAGAGAGAGAGAGAGAGAGAGAGAGAGAGAGAGAGAGAGAGAGTGTGTGTGTGTGTGTGTGTGAATTATTACAGCTCAAATGCATTGCAATAACTTCCATGTTAAAAAAAAGACTTTAAAAAGCTGAATATTTTAAAAAGTAAAACATATTTAGAAAAAGTTGAAAGTTCCCCATCATGTGTTGAAAAGGCTGAATAGTTTGATATTTGAATGGTTCCTGCAGCTGAGATTAGGCTGAAGGAGTTAAATAAAGATATGAAATGTAAGTAGTAGTGATTGAATGTTTACAGAGATCAAAGGTTTCCATGGTGTCTGCTCTGATTGGATGATGAGACTCACGTGTGTGTGGCTCCAATCTGCCCAGCAACACCATGACAACCAACTGCAGCACTGAGTCCCATAAGAATGCATTGGGGATTATATCTGACAATTTTGCCACCTGTTCAAAATCTATGGCTCTTATAAAAAAATGACCAGACAGTGAGCATCAGGGAACCCCAATGAACTGAAATATGTTGTTTTTTGGGTTTTGTGTGTAAAATATGGAGATGGGAGCAGTTTGTCTAAAGTGTACTTCTCTCTGCTCTGAGGAAAGATCTGGAACAATTTAACATGGGAATCAATTGGGAGCTAGTTGGACTTTTTCTCTCTTCATGCCCTCAAGAGGCATTTTGTTTAATTGTTGTTCTTATTCTTTTTTTCTTTTCCAAGCCTAGGAGAGGTTTTCCTACGTTTTTCATGAAAGAATATGTCTGAGGAGTGAAGGGTTTGGGAATTATGGCAAGTTTAAAATATTTTTGGGGGAGAATTTCGAGCTGTCCTGCACTCTGTTTTGAGATCAAAGCACTCTAGACTTAACGAGCTGCTCCATCCACTCTAATGTTAAAATCTGAAAAAGGCCTCTCTACCAAGCTCCAAACTAAATTCAATATCTCAAAAAGTGTAAAAGATATCAAAAAGAAAAGTCAAGTTTGAATAGCTGAAGGTCTTGTGGTCATTTGAAAGTTGGAATGAAGTGTCTAGCTGAAGGTATGTGGAAGGAGTAGCATTTGGCGCAAGGTGTAGGAAAACAGGATTTGAAGGCATCTCCCATTGACTTCAATGTTAAAAAAAAGAGTTTAAAAAGCTGAATATTTCAAAAAGTATGAAATATTTTGAAAAAGTTGAAAGTTTCTCATCAATTGCTGAAAAGGCTGAATAGTTTAATATTTGAATGGTTTCTGTGGCTGAAAGTAAGCTGAAGTTATGGAGAGCTAAAGTATTGGCTGAAATAATAATAATAAGGGGAAGAATAAAGATTTGAAGCACTATAGTGCTGGAAACAGCATTCCACTAATTAGAAAAGTATTCTCATCAAAATATAGTGAAAGTACCAAAAGTAAAAGTAGTCGTTGTGCAGATTGGTCCATTTCAGAATAATATATATGATATGTTTTGTAATGATTGATCATGAAAGTGTTCTCAAAGCTGGTGAAGGTGCAGCTAGTTTTACAATTAGATCAAAGTCAAGTAAAGTACAAATATCATATAAGTAGAGTACTTGAAGAAGTGTACTTCGTAACTTCCCACATCTGAAATCAGATATGACTTCAAGTCATGTGATCATTTCTTAGTATTTGATCCTTCAACTTGGCCTCAGGAAATGCAAGGACTTCACAGTTTTGGCAACATGTTTTGGAGAAAGCAAATCGGAGGCTTAAAAAGAGACAGATGCATCTTCATCATCTTCATCATCTAGCATGCAAGAAGTGTGAATAGAGGACAGTGAAGGAGACACTGAGGAGGACCACGCTTCGTGTGGGGTGAGGACCAAATGCTGTCTCCTGCGACTCATCTGAGTAACTCACTAAAAAAAGTGATGTGCACCCCTGCCTATTATACTATGAAAGGTGAAGTGCTTCTTTTAGGTCCCAAATGTCCAGTATCTATAGCACACCATTACTTGCAATTCTGCACAACTACTTCCAACATGAACAACTCTTAACAGTTTGGATTGGTTTGGTTATTGTTGCTGGAGTCTAAACAATGTCCATAACCCACACATTGCTCTCAAGAACTGCATTGAATTCTGAACGCAAATCTGGGAAGTTCTCATAGCTGTCCGCTATGTGCAGAATATTCCCACATGTGTGCACAATCGGTCTTCTTGTGAACTCTGTCATTCCCACGTAGATGCTGTCTGTCACGATGAGATCAGATCCTCTGCAGAACCCTAGAAACTTCTGAAGTTTACTCTCATCTAGCTCTGATGAATCTTTTCAGATGATTTGCTACCTCCTTTTGGTTTGTAGTCAAATCAACATCACATTTCAGTAGTTTGCAGACTTTTTGTGGTGGGTTGCAGGTCAGACAACAAGTTAGTCAGTGCCTCTGGACTGAGGTCCAGATGTTGATGGTTAATCTCCCTCCAGCAGTCAATAACGAACATCGCTTTTCGGACCATCTCTTTTACCTCATTCAAACGCAACTCCGGTTCAAGCTCCGTGCTAGAGCTTTTCAGGTTCAGAACCGGTTCTTCGGTTTAGCTCCGGCTCTTTTCACACTGCCCAGAGTCCGACTGGTGCTGCGTCATGACGTAACCGTTTGCGTGCCTGCTTCATAAAGCCAAACCGCGCGGAAACCCCTCACAGCTCACACCGACAACAACAACAATGGCTGATTGTGCTCCAGCTTCCTCTGTACCTCTTCAGAAGGGTTAGGGTTAGGGATAGGGTTAACCCTACTCAGAAGACCAGGTTCCCAGCAGGTAGCTGGTCTCTTCAGTGGACCACTGCTGCTTGTTAAGTTTCTCCATCGTTGTGTACAAACTGGATAAAACGCCGGCTTTTTGTTGTTGTTCAGGAGTTGATCCCGCCCCTGCCCCGCCTCGACGTAAGCGTGACGTATGCAGTGCTTTTGCTCTGGCCGGACAATTTGTTGGTGCTTGAAACAAACCGGATTCCGGAGCTAAGAGGTGGCTCCGCTGCGGTGTGAACAGGAAAACCCGGTGCTTTTCAAGCTCCAGCACCGAACCGGCCCTGAAACTCCGTGGGTTTGAATGAGGTATTAGTGGGCAATTTCTTCAATTATTTTAGCTAACCTTCATTTCAAGTATTGTTGTATTTTATTTATTTGAGTATTTCTGTGCTTCAGGTTCTACGGACGGGAAATCCGCGCGTCGGCCATTTTGAACGGTGACGTGGAGCCGCTGCCCGAATGCTACGATCTCTACCACATCCTGGACGAATACACCGACGCCTACACCGCCGACTGGACCAGCAACAACATGCGTCCCAAGGTAAACAACGCCCTTTACACCGACGTCATACAAAAGCTAATCTCGTACACTCTTTGTCTTCATAGCTACGCAAAATCAGCTCCGTCATTTAGGTGTGCAACTCGATGTTGACAGGATACCAACTGGTGACTTCTAGAATTGTGTGAGTAACATTCTGTGTTTAGACTTCTCTGTTTCAGTGTGTGTACTCTGTATACTTCTCTGTTTCAGTGTGTGTACTCTGTATACTTCTCTGTTTCAGTGTGTGTACTCTGTATACTTCTCTGTTTCAGTGTGTGTACTCTGTGTACACCGACTATGTTGAGGCTACTCCTCTTTAACCAAGTCTCCCTATTCTGAGTTCTGAGACAGGTGTCGAATAACAATATGAGACCGTGTGAAGACAGATTTCTGAGCTTCCCGCCCTTTCTTGTATATAAGCTTTGCTATTTTACTATATCTGCGCACACTCCTATATCACTTCAGAGTAAAGATAACGGTCATCCATTTCCCACATCAGTCAGTTTTCTTTTATCATCTGTTCTGCCCAATAAATGATCTGATTCTCCGGTTCGGCTTAGACCTCATGTTTCCACCAATGAGGGTCTTAAAGTCCGACAGCCATCTCCTACGATTGTTCAAAAACTGGCATTAGATGATAAAGAACTGGTGAATGTGAATCAATGGCTGCTGACATATCCTGATTCTCAGGCGTTGTTGCGTTTGAATGATCAACGTGTTTTTCCACCTGCTGTGTTCATGGAGGCTTCTCAGTTGCATTGTACTGCTAACGTTGTTGATGATCCGTGTAAATGCTATGATGAGAGTTTTCTGTTAGAATGTGTGGAGGAGCCACAAACTCACCTTAAAATATCCTTTGTATATTTCTATTTGTCTTAACTGAGGGAACTTGTCCAGGCATCTTAAGTGGGAGTGGACTTGAAATCCTTAACTCAAGGTGTAGAACAATGAAGTTATCAAGCCAATTGCATTACTTACTTCAACTTGAATTTAGTTTGAAGTCAATTAACGCAGAAATCAGAGTTCAAATGACAAAATATTAAATTTCATTTCATTTCATTTTTATTTGTCCCGCTCATGGTACGCAAAACAAAATGTACAATAATTGCCACAAAACATGACTACCATTGAGCGAAAAGGAGCAGGGAGAAGAATAAAATCTTATGTGACCGCCCCTTTCTAAAAAAAACAAAAAACAAATAGATGGTCTGCCCTTCATAATAATAATATATATATATATATATTTTTTTTTTTTCTTCACAGCCACACATAACAGTATCTTAGGATACTAATAGAAACACAAAAAAATACTTATTTCCCACTTGACGGTTAACGGAAAGAAACAAAACAACATGTATAAGGAAAAGAAAAGAAAAGTGCAACACCCTCATCTGAGTCCTACTGGAGAAGAAGGTGGAAAGCGACGCATGATGATAATAGTAACAACAACAACAATAACAATGGCAATGGGACCCGCAAATACAGAGGAGACATCACATCAAAGACATCAAAAACATGAAGGACCAGAGTACATAGACTTATTCACATTCTGCTTCATATAGTCCCATCTTTCTTAATTTATACAATTTCTTTAACTGAAAAATACATATACAATTCTTTAGATCCTTGTGTTGAGAATTCCACAATTGTACACCAACTACCGAAATACACATTTGTTTAAGAGTAGTCCTTGCATATGGATGCTTAAAATGTAATTTCCTTCTGTGGTCTTCCTTGTCTGATCCAAAAACAAACAACTGTTGTAAATATGCGGGTAACATTCTGCTTTGTACTGATGATGTCTGCAGCTCAGCTATGTCTTTGAGTTTCAAGAGTCCTGACTTAAAAAACAGTCTGTTGGTGTGTTCTCTTGAGTCAGCTTTATGAATTATTCTTACTGCCCTTTTCTGTAATATTGACAATGGCTTTATGTTGCTCATATACGTGTTGCCCCACACTTCTATACAATAAATAAAAAATGGCAAAATGAGTGAACAGTACAACATCCTCAATGCCTTGTAATCTAGCAAATACTTTGCCTTGTTTAGAACAGAAATATTCCTAGACACTTTGGTTTTAACATGTGCTATGTGTGATTTCCATGTCAGGTTTTCATCCAGCGTCACACCTAAGAACCTAAGAACCTAAGAACCTAAGAACCTAAGAACCTAAGAATCTAAGAACCTAAGAACCTAAGAACCTAAGAATCTAAGAACCTAAGAATCTAAGAACCTAAGAACCTAAGAACCTAAGAACCTAAGAACCTAAGAATCTAAGAACCTAAGAACCTAAGAATCGAAATTCGGAAACCCTTTCAATAAAAACTCCATCAATGGACAATGAAATGTTTTCATCTTTTTTTCTATTAGCAAAAACCATAAACTTCGTTTTATTCAAATTTAGGGTTAACTTATTTTCATCAAACCATCTTTTAAGTTTGACCATTTCATGTCCAATACACTTTGCTAAAATGTTTAAGTCATCTCCTGAGCAAAATAAATTTGTGTCGTCTGCAAACAACACTAATTGCAATAATGTTGACGTTTCACATATGTCATTGATGTACAAAATAAAAAGTTTAGGCCCTAAAACCGAGCCCTGCGGGACACCACATTCTATGTTCATACACTCCGATGTACTACCAGCAAATTCTACATATTGTTGTCTGTTATCTAAATAACTTTTTAACCAATCTAGAACTACTCCTCTCACACCATATCTATGTAATTTCGAAATTAATAGGTAGTGGTCTATGGTGTCAAATGCCTTTTTTAAGTCAATAAATACACCTATTGTGTATTTCTTTCTTTCTATAGCTGTTGTAATTTCTTCTGTTATTTTCATTAAAGCTAAAGCTGTAGATCGATTTTTCCTAAATACATACTGACTCTCACTCAATAACTCTTTTCAATAAAATTATCAAATTTTTGGACAAACAATTTCTCAAGGACCTTTGAAAATTGTGAAAGCAAGGACACTGGTCTGTAGTTGGTAAATTGGCTTTTGTCCCCCGTTTTGAAAAGTGGGATAACTTTAGCTATTTTCATGCTATCTGGGAAAATACCTGTCTGAAATGAAAGATTAAAGATGTAGCTTAGCGGTTTAATTATGCAGTCAATAGTCGTTTCACTATTGTCATGTCGATCCCATCACTATCTGTCCAAGTCTTATTTTTGCATTTGTCTACAACGGATCTAATTTCAATTTCGTTTATCTCTCCCAGAAACATTGACTGCAACACTTTACTTCCCCCAATTCCGCCTTCCTCTCTTTGCCCATCGTGTTGTTTTGAGTCTTTGCCAGATTAGGTCCGACATTTACAAAAAAAGAGTTGAATTCATGAACCACTTCATTCATGTTTTTTACAACCTTATTTTTGTCATCAATGAAGTGACTGGCCAGTGGATACAGATTTATATCCAATAACATTATTTAAGATGTTCCATGTGCCCTTGATATCATTTTTCTTTTAACATATTATTATAATATTCTCTTTTTGCTTGTCTCATTATAACTGTCAACTTATTTTTATATGCCTTGTATTGCTTTTCAATTGCCTTTGTCCTAAATGTTATGAAGTCTTTATAAAGGTTATTTTTCTTCTTGTAAGCATTTTGTAAGCCTTTGGTTATCCAAGGCTTTTGATGATAAGTACCTTTATATGTACGGAGTACAGTGGGACAATGTTTGTCATACAGTGATATGTAGATTTTTAGGAAGGACTCATATGCAGCATTTACATCTTCTCCATAAACCCCTCTCCACTCTTCCTTTAAGAGGTCACTCCTAAATGTGTCTTTTGCTTCAGCAGTCCTTACCCTGACATATCTACTGCGAGTCTCTTCCTTCTTTTTCTTTCATTGCCAATCATATGCTACAAATACAGGTAAATGGTCGCTTATGTCATTTATTATTAGCCCAGTCTTAGCACTGACATGACCTTTGTAAAGATATTGTGGATCAATGTTGATGTTATTCTACTGGGCTTAGTGATTAGGGGATAAAGCCCTCTGCTGTACAATGCATCCAGGAAATCAGAAGTTGTTTTGTGTTTAGATTCATTTAGAAGGTCGATGTTAAAATCCCCACAAATAATACATGTTTTATTTTCATTTAGGCCATCCAGTAATACTCCTAAACTATCTTTAAAAAGCTCTACATTTGATCCTGGTGCTCTATATGCACAAGTCACAACAACATTTCTCTTCCTTTCCATTTCTATAGTTATGCATTCCATTAAATCATCATCACAATTGACATTTTTTCAACCAGTGTGCATTTGAGGACGCTGTCCACATAAAGAGCCACGCCCCTCCTCTCTTATTGGTTCTGTTGATATGGTGTAGCACGTAACCCTCAATTTGGAAATCAGTGACTTCGTCTTTATTTAACCAAGTCTCCGATATGGCAATTACTTTGAAATGTATGTAGGTATTCAGTGATCTCATTAAAGTTTGCATACAGACTCCTGCAGTTGAAATGTATTAAAGAAAATGTATCTTCAAGTCCAACATTGTCATTAAATTGATCATCGGTATAATATTTACACGAGTCACTTATATGATTAAACACATGATTCTCTGAATCGACATCATAATCAAAATTGTACATGTTATACTCTGTGTTGTCAAATCTGGAAAAGATTCCGAGTGGCTCAGTCATTTATGTGTTGTTATTGTTTTCCATGTACGTCTGCAAGGAGTTAACTCCCTCCACACATACCTGTTCATTCCTTTGCTCTTTCATGCCGATCAAGCGAGTCAATGAATGTCTTTACGTCCGACATCAGCTCACATCCTGGGGTTCTCCGGTTCCTGGAGCGGTGTGTCTGCCAGCCTGAAGCCTGAAGAGTAGACTCCAAGTCCGGTTCTCCTGCTGGACTCTCCTTGTTGACACCATACTCCAGTAGACCCTGTGCCGCATCTTGTGGGTTGTTAAACACCCTGACTTTTCCGTTTTTCTCGAATAATTTCCGTTTAGCAGGGAACAGAATGCGGGATTTGATGTTTCTTTCCTGGAGCTGCTTCCTTACTTGTCTGTATTTTGCGCACTCCTTGAACACTTGGGTGGTGAAGTCCTCATCAAAGAAAATCCTGCAATCTTTCACCCTGATGTCCTTCTTTGCCCAGGGGGCTTGTAGCACCCTTTGCCTCACGTTGTAGTTTTGGAAGCGGACTAATATTGATCGGGGACGGTCGCTGTGCCCAGTGAGATGCCCCGTTGCCCGGTGCGCTCTCTCAATGGGAATTTCGCCGCTCACATCCAGTTTCTCGCGTATTAAGTTTTCCACAAAGTCCGTCATGTTATTTCCCTCACATTTTTCGGGCACTGAATAAATCCTCAGGTTGTTCCGTCGTTCCCGGCCTTCAAGTTCCTCACATTTATTTTCCAGTTGCTTTTGCATGCGTAAACTGTGAAGGAGTATTTTTGTCATACCGATTTCACGGTCTTCATTTTCTGCGATTCTTAATTCTGCTGCATCCGCTCTTATTTTCAGCTCTTCGAAGCCTTCTCTCAAGTCGTTTATTTCCTCCTTCATTACTCCAAAATTCCCAGCAGTTTCCATGCGGAATTCTCTGATTTCTTTTAATATTTCAGAGAGGCCTTCCCCTCCCTCCTCAGGTATATTTGCCTCAGGCGGATTCATTCTGCCGGCCTGTTTCTGTTTTCCTTTCTGGCTGAAACGTGTTGACATTTCCCTTTCCTTTTTCTTTACCTTCTGTAAGAAAAAAGTATTTGCGTAGTCAACCCGCCCTTTTGTTACACTCTCAGTTCCCGGATTCCTACAAAATAACTCAAATGTTTGCAGCGTGTTTTCACCTCCGCACCAGCTAGGCAGCCATCTTCATTCTTGGCTGCAAGTTGATGTAATTACCAACATTATTACGTCAACACAACTTATAAATTAATGTTTGCAACTTCAAATGTTTAATCAATTAACTCACATTTTTATCTTGGAACCATGCATTTAATTAAGTGGAGGTGAAAGGTCGCCTGAATTCGTTGTTAGACGTACAGATCACTCATTTTGAAATATCAAAGTTAGTTTTCTTTTCTCTAATTGTTCCTCCTCGTGTGAAATGCTTTCACATCTGGTTGTTTATATAAAGAACATCTGATTTAATGTGAGGTAGGGAAAGAATCATTTGAGTATGTGCATATAAATATGTAATTTACAACAGCTGTAGGATGCTGGAAAAGGTTGAAAAGTGCTTGAATTTGACTTTGGAAAAGGTGTAAGAACCCTCTTATGCTTTTGCCTGAAGACGGTGACGAACACGACTGTGTGCTCACCTAGACCGGACTTAAAGGACGTTCCTCTGACCAACGCTGACCTCATGTTGTATGTTGATGGGTCTGCCTCTCGCGACCAAGGGGGCACTAATCGGGTGGGTTTTCTGTTGTTTCAGATTGTGCTGTACTCCGTTCAGGACCACTCCCATGTCACCTCTCAGCACAAGCAGCAGAGCTCACTAACTGAAGCCTGCACGTTTGCAGAAGGCAAAACTGTGACTATTTACACTCACGCTATGCTTTTGGGGTAGGACACGACTTTGGGGCAATTTGGAAGTGTAGACAATTTCTGAAATGTGATGGCAAACCAGTTCTTAACCATGTCCTGGTTGCAGGCTTACTAGACGCCATTCTGCTCCCATCTGAAGGTGCAGTCTGTAAATGTTCCGCACACACAAGCAGACCCAGTTTCCCTAGGGAATGCTGACTCAAAGGCAGCTGCTCTGATTCCTCTCGCACCTCACGCACACTCATTGGTTCAAATCCCTGTCTCCTCCTTCTATCACAAAATGTTGTCACTGACTTCCATGCAGCAGCTAGCTATCTTCCCGCCCTTTCTTGTATATAAGCTTTGCTATTTGACTATATCTGCGCACACTCCTGCAGACTATCCTCTACTCTGTGAGACCTGTGTCTTTGAAGCTTCAAAGAAATAACTATCCTCTACTCTGTGAGACCTGTGTCTTTGAAGCTTCAAAGAAATAACTATCCTCTACTCTGTGAGACCTGTGTCTTTGAAGCTTCAAAGAAATAACTATCCTCTACTCTGTGAGACCTGTGTCTTTGAAGCTTCAAAGAAATAACTATCCTCTACTCTGTGAGACCTGTGTCTTTGAAGCTTCAAAGAAATAACTATCCTCTACTCTGTGAGACCTGTGTCTTTGAAGCTTCAAAGAAATAACTAGTCCTCTACTCTGTGAGACCTGTGTCTTTGAAGCTTCAAAGAAATAACTATTCCTCTACTCTGTGAGACCTGTGTCTTTGAAGCTTCAAAGAAATAACTATCCTCTACTCTGTGAGACCTGTGTCTTTGAAGCTTCAAAGAAATAACTATCCTCTACTCTGTGAGACCTGTGTCTTTGAAGCTTCAAAGAAATAACTATCCTCTACTCTGTGAGACCTGTGTCTTTGAAGCTTCAAAGAAATAACTATCCTCTACTCTGTGAGACCTGTGTCTTTGAAGCTTCAAAGAAATAACTATCCTCTACTCTGTGAGACCTGTGTCTTTGAAGCTTCAAAGAAATAACTATCCTCTACTCTGTGAGACCTGTGTCTTTGAAGCTTCAAAGAAATAACTATCCTCTACTCTGTGAGACCTGTGTCTTTGAAGCTTCAAAGAAATAACTATCCTCTACTCTGTGAGACCTGTGTCTTTGAAGCTTCAAAGAAATAACTATCCTCTACTCTGTGAGACCTGTGTCTTTGAAGCTTCAAAGAAATAACTATCCTCTACTCTGTGAGACCTGTGTCTTTGAAGCTTCAAAGAAATAACTATCCTCTACTCTGTGAGACCTGTGTCTTTGAAGCTTCAAAGAAATAACTATCCTCTACTCTGTGAGACCTGTGTCTTTGAAGCTTCAAAGAAATAACTATCCTCTACTCTGTGAGACCTGTGTCTTTGAAGCTTCAAAGAAATAACTATCCTCTACTCTGTGAGACCTGTGTCTTTGAAGCTTCAAAGAAATAACTATCCTCTACTCTGTGAGACCTGTGTCTTTGAAGCTTCAAAGAAATAACTATCCTCTACTCTGTGAGACCTGTGTCTTTGAAGCTTCAAAGAAATAACTATCCTCTACTCTGTGAGACCTGTGTCTTTGAAGCTTCAAAGAAATAACTATCCTCTACTCTGTGAGACCTGTGTCTTTGAAGCTTCAAAGAAATAACTATCCTCTACTCTGTGAGACCTGTGTCTTTGAAGCTTCAAAGAAATAACTATCCTCTACTCTGTGAGACCTGTGTCTTTGAAGCTTCAAAGAAATAACTATCCTCTACTCTGTGAGACCTGTGTCTTTGAAGCTTCAAAGAAATAACTATCCTCTACTCTGTGAGACCTGTGTCTTTGAAGCTTCAAAGAAATAACTATCCTCTACTCTGTGAGACCTGTGTCTTTGAAGCTTCAAAGAAATAACTATCCTCTACTCTGTGAGACCTGTGTCTTTGAAGCTTCAAAGAAATAACTATCCTCTACTCTGTGAGACCTGTGTCTTTGAAGCTTCAAAGAAATAACTATCCTCTACTCTGTGAGACCTGTGTCTTTGAAGCTTCAAAGAAATAACTATCCTCTACTCTGTGAGACCTGTGTCTTTGAAGCTTCAAAGAAATAACTATCCTCTACTCTGTGAGACCTGTGTCTTTGAAGCTTCAAAGAAATAACTATCCTCTACTCTGTGAGACCTGTGTCTTTGAAGCTTCAAAGAAATAACTATCCTCTACTCTGTGAGACCTGTGTCTTTGAAGCTTCAAAGAAATAACTATCCTCTACTCTGTGAGACCTGTGTCTTTGAAGCTTCAAAGAAATAACTATCCTCTACTCTGTGAGACCTGTGTCTTTGAAGCTTCAAAGAAATAACTATCCTCTACTCTGTGAGACCTGTGTCTTTGAAGCTTCAAAGAAATAACTATCCTCTACTCTGTGAGACCTGTGTCTTTGAAGCTTCAAAGAAATAACTATCCTCTACTCTGTGAGACCTGTGTCTTTGAAGCTTCAAAGAAATAACTATCCTCTACTCTGTGAGACCTGTGTCTTTGAAGCTTCAAAGAAATAACTATCCTCTACTCTGTGAGACCTGTGTCTTTGAAGCTTCAAAGAAATAACTATCCTCTACTCTGTGAGACCTGTGTCTTTGAAGCTTCAAAGAAATAACTATCCTCTACTCTGTGAGACCTGTGTCTTTGAAGCTTCAAATAAATAACTATCCTCTACTCTGTGAGACCTGTGTCTTTGAAGCTTCAAAGAAATAACTATCCTCTACTCTGTGAGACCTGTGTCTTTGAAGCTTCAAAGAAATAACTATCCTCTACTCTGTGAGACCTGTGTCTTTGAAGCTTCAAAGAAATAACTATCCTCTACTCTGTGAGACCTGTGTCTTTGAAGCTTCAAAGAAATAACTATCCTCTACTCTGTGAGACCTGTGTCTTTGAAGCTTCAAAGAAATAACTATCCTCTACTCTGTGAGACCTGTGTTCTTTGAAGCTTCAAAGAAATAACCTATCCTCTACTCTGTGAGACCTGTGTCTTTGAAGCTTCAAAGAAATAACTATCCTCTACTCTGTGAGACCTGTGTCTTTGAAGCTTCAAAGAAATAACTATCCTCTACTCTGTGAGACCTGTGTCTTTGAAGCTTCAAAGAAATAACTATCCTCTACTCTGTGAGACCTGTGTCTTTGAAGCTTCAAAGAAATAACTATCCTCTACTCTGTGAGACCTGTGTCTTTGAAGCTTCAAAGAAATAACTATCCTCTACTCTGTGAGACCTGTGTCTTTGAAGCTTCAAAGAAATAACTATCCTCTACTCTGTGAGACCTGTGTCTTTGAAGCTTCAAATAAATAACTGTCCTCTACTCTGTGAGACCTGTGTCTTTGAAGCTTCAAAGAAATAACTGTCCTCTACTCTGTGAGACCTGTGTCTTTGAAGCTTCAAAGAAATAACTATCCTCTACTCTGTGAGACCTGTGTCTTTGAAGCTTCAAAGAAATAACCAGAAAGACAACTCTGTTTGTTTCACCATTTATTTGTTTGACTTGTGTATCTCCACCGTATTGACTGGGTCTAAGATTTCCATAAAGAGAGAGGAGTCGAGGAGGGAGGAGGGGAGAGAGGAGGGGAGCCGAGGAGAGAGGAGGGGAGAGAGGAGGGGAACCGAGGAGAGAGGAGGGGAACCGAGGAGAGAGGAGGGGAGCCGAGGAGAGAGGAGAGGAGCCGAGGAGAGAGGAGGGGAACAGAGGAGAGAGGAGGGGAGCCGAGGAGAGAGGAGGGGAACCGAGGAGAGAGGAGGGGAGCCGAGGAGAGAGGAGGGGAGCCGAGGAGAGAGGAGGGGAGCCGAGGAGAGAGGAGGGGAACAGAGGAGAGAGGAGGGGAACCGAGGAGAGAGGAGGGGAGCCGAGGAGAGAGGAGAGGAACCGAGGAGAGAGGAGGGGAACCGAGGAGAGAGGAGGAGAGAGGAGGGGAGCCGAGGAGAGAGGAGGGGAACCGAGGAGAGAGGAGTCGAGGAGGGGAGCCGAGGAGAGAGGAGGAGAGAGGAGGGGAGCCGAGGAGAGAGGAGGGGAACCGAGGAGAGAGGAGTCGAGGAGGGGAGCCGAGGAGAGAGGAGGGGAAGCAGCAGGCGGTTAGAGAAATGAGAACTACTCTCCTCTGAGCGTTCATTTTAAAGAGACGTCCATTAATGATGACAGGAGGCACAGCAGCCCTCTGTCTGATGGACAGATGTGTTCATGACCACTTTGATTCATTCACAGTGCGGAATAATGAGACAATAACAGGCTACAGATGAGGACACACACACACACACACACACACACACACACACACACACTCTCTCTCTCTCTCATAACACTATCAGAGACTGGATATATCCCCCCCCCCCTCTCTGGTCGCTACAATGAGGAAAATAAATTACGGGCCAAAAGTTTTATTTACAAGTATTAAAAATAAGCAGAGGACACCAAACCAACTGAGACCTGTCTGTCCGCTGCATCTGCGCACACACTGTACCACACACACACACACACACACACACACACTGTACCACACACACACACACACACACTGTACCACACACACACACACACACACACACACACACACACACTGTACCACACACACACACACACACACTGTACCACACACACACACACACACACACACACACACACACACACACACTGTACCACACACACACACACACACAGTACCACACACACACACACACACACACACACACTGTACCACACGCACAGCTCCTAAAGCATCATCAGGCTGCAGCCGTTGTGTATTTTACTCCGAAAAAATATTTGTTTCTCCGAATCGAAGGGGAAAAATACAAAAGCATTGCACACAATTTAAACCAATCAATGTTGTGTAATTAACAAGGATACTCTGGTGGTTTTTAGTCGATGAGTCGTGCAGATATCACTGTGACATCAATCCACAGTAAGGGGAATACTTACTTCCGGGTGTACAATTCTCCGTTATCCAATGAGAATGGACGCTCACATTGCCTTTAAGGGCAGCCGACACAAACGAATGCCGTGCTTCCATGAGCGTCCATAGAAGCATATGGACATCCCGGAAAGCTGAAAATGGACGCTAAGGCCCCCCCCCTTGCGTTGGAAATGGACGCTAAGGCCCCCCCCTTGCGTTGGAAATGGACGCTAAGGGCCCCCCCCTTGCGTTGGAAATGGACGCTAAGGGCCCCCCCCCCTTGCGTTGGAAATGGACGCTAAGGCCCCCCCCCCTTGCGTTGGAAATGGACGCTAAGGGCCCCCCCCTTGCGTTGGAAATGGACGCTAAGGGCCCCCCCCCCTTGCGTTGGAAATGGACGCTAAGGGCCCCCCCTTGCGTTGGAAATGGACGCTAAGGCCCCCCCCCCCCTTGCGTTGGAAATGGACGCTAAGGCCCCCCCCCCCTTGCGTTGGAAATGGACGCTAAGGCCCCCCCCCTTGCGTTGGAAATGGACGCTAAGGCCCCCCCCCCTTGCGTTGGAAATGGACGCTAAGGCCCCCCCCTTGCGTTGGAAATGGACGCTAAGGGCCCCCCCCCTTGCGTTGGAAATGGACGCTAAGGCCCCCCCCCCTTGCGTTGGAAATGGACGCTAAGGCCCCCCCCCCCTTGCGTTGGAAATGGACGCTAAGGCCCCCCCCCCCTTGCGTTGGAAATGGACGCTAAGGCCCCCCCCTTGCGTTGGAAATGGACGCTAAGGCCCCCCCCTTGCGTTGGAAATGGACGCTAAGGCCCCCCCCCCTTGCGTTGGAAATGGACGCTAAGGCCCCCCCCCCCTTGCGTTGGAAATGGACGCTAAGGCCCCCCCCTTGCGTTGGAAATGGACGCTAAGGCCCCCCCCCCTTGCGTTGGAAATGGACGCTAAGGCCCCCCCCTTGCGTTGGAAATGGACGCTAAGGGCCCCCCCCTTGCGTTGGAAATGGACGCTAAGGCCCCCCCCCCTTGCGTTGGAAATGGACGCTAAGGCCCCCCCCCCTTGCGTTGGAAATGGACGCTAAGGCCCCCCCCCCTTGCGTTGGAAAAAGCCGACACAGGGGACTTGACATAACGTCAACATAGGCCGACCTGGGAGTGAGGATGTGTTGCCTGAACCTATGTTAACAATTTAACCTCATTTACTATCACCTCCTTTCCTTCTTTGCTTGTGTTCTCTCACTACCTCCTTATTTCCTTGATTTACTCCTTCTTTCCTACCTTTCCTTCTCCCTTACCTCTTTCCTTCTCCCTGCAGTTTAATAGGTGATTTCGTTTTGAAGCTGTGGCGCCCTCTTGTGGTCACAACCTGCAGCTAAACACTGCCTTTCAGAAACGTCTGCAAAGATCTGATCATATAAGATTTCTAGAAGTAGGGAAAGAATAATATTACAAAAGTAAGCAAGAACAACAAGAACTCCTGTATTGTGTATTTATTATGTATCTTTTCCTGATCTATCTGTCTGGAAATCTCATTTTAATAACCCTTATTTTCTGTTTTAGGCCAGTTTGCCTCCAGAAACCCAACGAACAACGGTACGTTTCTAACAAGCTAACATTGATCCTCATGTTACGGTATTTAACAGGGAACTACTGTAAGACAGAAAACATGAAACAAAGGGAAAAACATGTCATCAATATTTTTATTTATTTTTATTATTGTTGTTATAATGATTATTATTATAATTATTAAAGTAATTAATGTTTTATTTCGTAGTTTAAATCCATTTGTTTATATGTTTTCTTCTAAATACATTTGTTTATTTCCCCGCTCCAGCAGGGGGAGGAGCTAGTGGAGAGCTCGTTGTCAAGGCGACGCACCCGTTCACGGGGCAACAGCCCGGCGACCTGAGCTTCGTCCCCGGCGACAGCATCACCGTGGTTACCAAGACCGAGTCGCAGTACGATTGGTGGGAGGGTCGTCATAGCGACGGGCGCGTAGGCATCTTTCCTGCCAACTTCGTGGCGTTCTGAGTCTACGGCGAGCCGGAGGGACAAACTTCAGAGCGGTTAGATTAAAGATTAGAGAAGAAATAACAACACATCTGCAAATATTTAAATATAAACACTAAACATGTTGGTTTTCAGGTAAAAGTATTAAAATAATTATAATAAATGTAATATTGACAGAAACTATCCTGGATGGTGAGAGAGTCAGCATTTTATTTTAATAACATTTATTTCAGGATTAACGCGTTTTAATCCAATTTAAAGAAAATGTCGTCAGTCTTTTTAATTATACTTCCAAAATCTCGCTTTCGCTAGTTTCGCATCTTTGATTATTTGTATTTATTAATACTTCCATCTCATTTAGCAGCTTTTATCGGTTAGACAATAATATCTAGAATGATTTAATTGAATGAGATTAATAATTTAAAAATGAATAATGTGGATGTTAAAGGCTGCAGTTCTTGTGTTGTCCTGCAGAGGGCAGCAGCTGCTTCTTTCTGCTCCAGTGTTCCACAGTGATGTCACTATGTTCCGGGAGTAAACAAAGGAGTCCAATGGAGGCATTTAAAAAACACATAATAATAAACACACTTGTATTTTAATCAAGTAGGAAAAATACATTTAATTTTATAAAATGTTTATTTTCAAAACATCAAAAATACATTTTGTGCATCAGATTTTGGTCTCAAAATAAAAATTAAACCTAAAAACACAAAACATTCAAACATGAAAAATACTAAAGATTCAAGTTATAACAAATCAGTGCTCAAAGTGTGTGTGTGTGTGTGTGTGTGTGTGTGTGTGTGTGTGTGTGTGTGTGTTATATGAGTGTAGTGTGTGTGTCTCCTTTCTCTGCAGGGAGCGTCTCTGGTTTCCTGCATTGGCTGCTTACCAGCTTCCTGAAAAGACACACACACATCCAGTTAAAGACCACTATGATTTAGTGTGCAGCTGTTAATGTGTGTGTGCAATAATGGTTGATTTGGTGCAAAGAGTTTGTCAGGTTCAAGTTCAACAGCTGGACAGACAGTGTGTGTGTGTGTGTGTGTGTGTGTGTGTGTGTGTGTGTGTGTGTGTGTGTGTGTGTGTGTGTGTGTGTGTGTGTGTGTGTGTGTGTGTGTGTGTGTGTGTGTGTGTGTGTGTGTGTGTGTGTGTGTGTGTGTGTGTGTGTGTGTGTGTGTGTGTGTGTGTGTGTGTGCACGCGCGTACGTGCGTGATGGTTTTCTAACCATTTTTTTCTTGTTTTGTCATTTTAAAGATGACCTTTCCTCTACTGGGACATGTCTCCATGCTGTACTGTTAGAACAGCTCTTAGCCTAACACGTACAATGTGTTGCAGCGCTAGCCAATAGGAGCGTGAGTGTTCCGTAGTGATGTCACTATGTATCGGAAGTAAACAAAGGAGTCCAATATAATATTTTCAAATGTTTGCAGTAGTTGTTTTTGTTTTGAGAGTCTTTGTGATTGTTTTGTCTCTTTTAGCAGTAGTTTGGTCCCTTAGTCGTTTTGCATCTATTTCTGATAGTCTATCATGTGATAGTGATAGTGATAGTGATAGTGATAGTCTATCATGTGATAGTGATAGTGATAGTTTATTATGTGATAGTGATAGTCTATCATGTGATAGTGATAGTGATAGTGATAGTCTATCATGTGATAGTGATAGTGATAGTCTATCATGTGATAGTGATAGTGATAGTGATAGTGATAGTCTATCATGTGATAGTGATAGTTTATCATGTGATAGTGATAGTGATAGTTTATCATGTGATAGTGATAGTGATAGTTTATTATGTGATAGTGATAGTCTATCATGTGATAGTGATAGTGATAGTGATAGTCTATCATGTGATAGTGATAGTGATAGTGATAGTGATAGTCTATCATGTGATAGTGATAGTTTATCATGTGATAGTGATAGTGATAGTTTATCATGTGATAGTGATAGTCTATCATGTGATAGTGATAGTCTGTCATGTGATAGTGATAGTGATAGTTTATTATGTGATAGTGATAGTGATAGTCTATCATGTGATAGTGATAGTGATAGTGATAGTGATAGTCTATCATGTGATAGTGATAGTTTATCATGTGATAGTGATAGTGATAGTTTATCATGTGATAGTGATAGTGATAGTCTATCATGTGATAGTGATAGTTTATCATGTGATAGTGATAGTGATAGTTTATCATGTGATAGTGATAGTGATAGTCTATCATGTGATAGTGATAGTCTATCATGTGATAGTGATAGTGATAGTGATAGTTTATCATGTGATAGTGATAGTGATAGTTTATCATGTGATAGTGATAGTGATAGTCTATCATGTGATAGTGATAGTTTATCATGTGATAGTGATAGTGATAGTTTATCATGTGATAGTGATAGTGATAGTGATAGTCTATCATGTGATAGTGATAGTGATAGTTTATCATGTGATAGTGATAGTGATAGTCTATCATGTGATAGTGATAGTGATAGTGATAGTTTATCATGTGATAGTGATAGTTTATCATGTGATAGTGATAGTGATAGTTTATCATGTGATAGTGATAGTGATAGTGATAGTTTATCATGTGATAGTGATAGTGATAGTTTATCATGTGATAGTGATAGTGATAGTCTATCATGTGATAGTGATAGTCTATCATGTGATAGTGATAGTGATAGTTTATCATGTGATAGTGATAGTGATAGTGATAGTTTATCATGTGATAGTGATAGTGATAGTTTATCATGTGATAGTGATAGTGATAGTCTATCATGTGATAGTGATAGTCTATCATGTGATAGTGATAGTTTATCATGTGATAGTGATAGTGATAGTTTATCATGTGATAGTGATAGTGATAGTGATAGTTTATCATGTGATAGTGATAGTGATAGTTTATCATGTGATAGTGATAGTGATAGTCTATCATGTGATAGTGATAGTCTATCATGTGATAGTGATAGTGATAGTGATAGTTTATCATGTGATAGTGATAGTGATAGTTTATCATGTGATAGTGATAGTGATAGTCTATCATGTGATAGTGATAGTTTATCATGTGATAGTGATAGTGATAGTTTATCATGTGATAGTGATAGTGGTAGTCTGTCATGTGATAGTGATAGTGATAGTGATAGTCTATCATGTGATAGTGATAGTTTATCATGTGATAGTGATAGTGATAGTCTATCATGTGATAGTGATAGTGATAGTGGTAGTCTGTCATGTGATAGTGATAGTGATAGTGGTAGTGATAGTGATAGTTTATCATGTGATAGTGATAGTGATAGTGATAGTTTATCATGTGATAGTGATAGTGATAGTGATAGTTTATCATGTGATAGTGATAGTGATAGTTTATCATGTGATAGTGATAGTGATAGTCTATCATGTGATAGTGATAGTCTATCATGTGATAGTGATAGTGATAGTGATAGTTTATCATGTGATAGTGATAGTGATAGTTTATCATGTGATAGTGATAGTGATAGTCTATCATGTGATAGTGATAGTTTATCATGTGATAGTGATAGTGATAGTTTATCATGTGATAGTGATAGTGGTAGTCTGTCATGTGATAGTGATAGTGATAGTGATAGTCTATCATGTGATAGTGATAGTTTATCATGTGATAGTGATAGTGATAGTCTATCATGTGATAGTGATAGTGATAGTGGTAGTCTGTCATGTGATAGTGATAGTGATAGTGGTAGTGATAGTGATAGTTTATCATGTGATAGTGATAGTGATAGTGATAGTTTATCATGTGATAGTGATAGTGATAGTGATAGTTTATCATGTGATAGTGATAGTGATAGTTTATCATGTGATAGTGATAGTCTATCATGTGATAGTGATAGTTTATCATGTGATAGTGATAGTGATAGTCTATCATGTGATAGTGATAGTGGTAGTCTGTCATGTGATAGTGATAGTTTATCATGTGATAGTGATAGTGATAGTCTATCATGTGATAGTGATAGTGATAGTGATAGTTTATCATGTGATAGTGATAGTGATAGTCTATCATGTGATAGTGATAGTGATAGTCTATCATGTGATAGTGATAGTGATAGTTTATCATGTGATAGTGATAGTGATAGTCTATCATGTGATAGTGATAGTGATAGTGATAGTCTATCATGTGATAGTGATAGTGATAGTGATAGTGGTAGTCTGTCATGTGATAGTGATAGTGATAGTCTATCATGTGATAGTGATAGTGATAGTGATAGTGGTAGTCTGTCATGTGATAGTGATAGTCTGTCATGTGATAGTGATAGTGATAGTCTATCATGTGATAGTGATAGTGATAGTGATAGTGATAGTCTATCATGTGATAGTGATAGTGATAGTGGTAGTCTGTCATGTGATAGTGATAGTGATAGTCTATCATGTGATAGTGATAGTGATAGTGATAGTGGTAGTCTGTCATGTGATAGTGATAGTCTGTCATGTGATAGTGATAGTGATAGTCTATCATGTGATAGTGATAGTGATAGTTTATTATGTGATAGTGATAGTCTATCATGTGATAGTGATAGTGATAGTGATAGTGATAGTCTATCATGTGATAGTGATAGTTTATCATGTGATAGTGATAGTGATAGTTTATCATGTGATAGTGATAGTGATAGTTTATCATGTGATAGTGATAGTGATAGTCTATCATGTGATAGTGATAGTGATAGTGATAGTGATAGTCTATCATGTGATAGTGATAGTTTATCATGTGATAGTGATAGTGATAGTGATAGTGATAGTCTATCATGTGATAGTGATAGTCTATCATGTGATAGTGATAGTGATAGTTTATCATGTGATAGTGATAGTCTATCATGTGATAGTGATAGTCTATCATGTGATAGTGATAGTTTATCATGTGATAGTGATAGTGATAGTCTATCATGTGATAGTGATAGTGATAGTGGTAGTCTGTCATGTGATAGTGATAGTGATAGTGGTAGTGATAGTGATAGTTTATCATGTGATAGTGATAGTGATAGTGATAGTTTATCATGTGATAGTGATAGTGATAGTGATAGTTTATCATGTGATAGTGATAGTGATAGTTTATCATGTGATAGTGATAGTGATAGTGATAGTCTATCATGTGATAGTGATAGTTTATCATGTGATAGTGATAGTGATAGTCTATCATGTGATAGTGATAGTGGTAGTCTGTCATGTGATAGTGATAGTGATAGTTTATCATGTGATAGTGATAGTGATAGTCTATCATGTGATAGTGATAGTGATAGTGATAGTTTATCATGTGATAGTGATAGTGATAGTCTATCATGTGATAGTGATAGTGATAGTCTATCATGTGATAGTGATAGTGATAGTTTATCATGTGATAGTGATAGTGATAGTCTATCATGTGATAGTGATAGTGATAGTGATAGTCTATCATGTGATAGTGATAGTGATAGTGATAGTGGTAGTCTGTCATGTGATAGTGATAGTGATAGTCTATCATGTGATAGTGATAGTGATAGTGGTAGTCTGTCATGTGATAGTGATAGTCTGTCATGTGATAGTGATAGTGATAGTCTATCATGTGATAGTGATAGTGATAGTGATAGTGATAGTCTATCATGTGATAGTGATAGTGATAGTGATAGTGGTAGTCTGTCATGTGATAGTGATAGTGATAGTCTATCATGTGATAGTGATAGTGATAGTGATAGTGGTAGTCTGTCATGTGATAGTGATAGTCTGTCATGTGATAGTGATAGTGATAGTCTATCATGTGATAGTGATAGTGATAGTTTATTATGTGATAGTGATAGTCTATCATGTGATAGTGATAGTGATAGTGATAGTGATAGTCTATCATGTGATAGTGATAGTTTATCATGTGATAGTGATAGTGATAGTTTATCATGTGATAGTGATAGTGATAGTTTATCATGTGATAGTGATAGTGATAGTCTATCATGTGATAGTGATAGTGATAGTGATAGTGATAGTCTATCATGTGATAGTGATAGTTTATCATGTGATAGTGATAGTGATAGTTTATCATGTGATAGTGATAGTGATAGTCTATCATGTGATAGTGATAGTTTATCATGTGATAGTGATAGTGATAGTTTATCATGTGATAGTGATAGTGATAGTTTATCATGTGATAGTGATAGTGATAGTGATAGTTTATCATGTGATAGTGATAGTGATAGTTTATCATGTGATAGTGATAGTGATAGTGATAGTGATAGTCTATCATGTGATAGTGATAGTGATAGTTTATTATGTGATAGTGATAGTCTATCATGTGATAGTGATAGTGATAGTCTATCATGTGATAGTGATAGTGATAGTCTATCATGTGATAGTGATAGTGATAGTGATAGTGATAGTCTATCATGTGATAGTGATAGTTTATCATGTGATAGTGATAGTGATAGTTTATCAGGTGATAGTGATAGTGATAGTTTATTATGTGATAGTGATAGTCTATCATGTGATAGTGATAGTCTGTCATGTGATAGTGATAGTGATAGTGATAGTTTATCATGTGATAGTGATAGTGATAGTTTATTATGTGATAGTGATAGTGATAGTCTATCATGTGATAGTGATAGTGATAGTGATAGTCTATCATGTGATCGTGATAGTTTATCATGTGATAGTGATAGTGATAGTTTATCATGTGATAGTGATAGTGATAGTCTATCATGTGATAGTGATAGTTTATCATGTGATAGTGATAGTGATAGTTTATCATGTGATAGTGATAGTGATAGTCTATCATGTGATAGTGATAGTTTATCATGTGATAGTGATAGTTTATCATGTGATAGTGATAGTGATAGTGATAGTCTATCATGTGATAGTGATAGTTTATCATGTGATAGTGATAGTGATAGTCTATCATGTGATAGTGATAGTGATAGTGGTAGTCTGTCATGTGATAGTGATTGTGATAGTGGTAGTGATAGTGATAGTTTATCATGTGATAGTGATAGTGATAGTGATAGTGATAGTTTATCATGTGATAGTGATAGTGATAGTGATAGTTTATCATGTGATAGTGATAGTGATAGTTTATCATGTGATAGTGATAGTGATAGTCTATCATGTGATAGTGATAGTTTATCATGTGATAGTGATAGTGATAGTCTATCATGTGATAGTGATAGTGGTAGTCTGTCATGTGATAGTGATAGTGATAGTTTATCATGTGATAGTGATAGTGATAGTCTATCATGTGATAGTGATAGTGATAGTGATAGTTTATCATGTGATAGTGATAGTGATAGTCTATCATGTGATAGTGATAGTGATAGTCTATCATGTGATAGTGATAGTGATAGTTTATCATGTGATAGTGATAGTGATAGTCTATCATGTGATAGTGATAGTGATAGTGATAGTCTATCATGTGATAGTGATAGTGATAGTGATAGTGATAGTGATAGTCTATCATGTGATAGTGATAGTGATAGTGGTAGTCTGTCATGTGATAGTGATAGTGATAGTGGTAGTGATAGTGATAGTTTATCATGTGATAGTGATAGTGATAGTGATAGTGATAGTTTATCATGTGATAGTGATAGTGATAGTGATAGTTTATCATGTGATAGTGATAGTGATAGTTTATCATGTGATAGTGATAGTGATAGTGATAGTCTATCATGTGATAGTGATAGTTTATCATGTGATAGTGATAGTGATAGTCTATCATGTGATAGTGATAGTGGTAGTCTGTCATGTGATAGTGATAGTGATAGTTTATCATGTGATAGTGATAGTGATAGTCTATCATGTGATAGTGATAGTGATAGTGATAGTTTATCATGTGATAGTGATAGTGATAGTCTATCATGTGATAGTGATAGTGATAGTCTATCATGTGATAGTGATAGTGATAGTTTATCATGTGATAGTGATAGTGATAGTCTATCATGTGATAGTGATAGTGATAGTGATAGTCTATCATGTGATAGTGATAGTGATAGTGATAGTGGTAGTCTGTCATGTGATAGTGATAGTGATAGTCTATCATGTGATAGTGATAGTGGTAGTCTGTCATGTGATAGTGATAGTCTGTCATGTGATAGTGATAGTGATAGTCTATCATGTGATAGTGATAGTGATAGTGATAGTGATAGTCTATCATGTGATAGTGATAGTGATAGTGATAGTGGTAGTCTGTCATGTGATAGTGATAGTGATAGTCTATCATGTGATAGTGATAGTGATAGTGGTAGTCTGTCATGTGATAGTGATAGTCTGTCATGTGATAGTGATAGTGATAGTCTATCATGTGATAGTGATAGTGATAGTTTATTATGTGATAGTGATAGTCTATCATGTGATAGTGATAGTGATAGTGATAGTGATAGTCTATCATGTGATAGTGATAGTTTATCATGTGATAGTGATAGTGATAGTTTATCATGTGATAGTGATAGTGATAGTTTATCATGTGATAGTGATAGTGATAGTCTATCATGTGATAGTGATAGTGATAGTGATAGTGATAGTCTATCATGTGATAGTGATAGTTTATCATGTGATAGTGATAGTGATAGTGATAGTGATAGTCTATCATGTGATAGTGATAGTCTATCATGTGATAGTGATAGTGATAGTTTTATCATGTGATAGTGATAGTGATAGTGATAGTCTATCATGTGTGATAGTGATAGTTTATCATGTGATAGTGATAGTGGATAGTCTATCATGTGATAGTGATAGTGGTAGTCTGTCATGTGATAGTGATAGTGATAGTGGTAGTGATAGTGATAGTTTATCATGTGATAGTGATAGTGATAGTGATAGTTTATCATGTGATAGTGATAGTGATAGTTTATCATGTGATAGTGATAGTGATAGTGATAGTCTATCATGTGATAGTGATAGTTTATCATGTGATAGTGATAGTGATAGTGATAGTGATAGTTTATCATGTGATAGTGATAGTGATAGTGATAGTTTATCATGTGATAGTGATAGTGATAGTTTATCATGTGATAGTGATAGTGATAGTGATAGTCTATCATGTGATAGTGATAGTTTATCATGTGATAGTGATAGTGATAGTCTATCATGTGATAGTGATAGTGGTAGTCTGTCATGTGATAGTGATAGTGATAGTTTATCATGTGATAGTGATAGTGATAGTCTATCATGTGATAGTGATAGTGATAGTGATAGTTTATCATGTGATAGTGATAGTGATAGTCTATCATGTGATAGTGATAGTGATAGTCTATCATGTGATAGTGATAGTGATAGTCTATCATGTGATAGTGATAGTGATAGTCTATCAATGTGATAGTGATAGTGATAGTGATAGTCTATCATGTGATAGTGATAGTGATAGTGATAGTGGTAGTCTGTCATGTGATAGTGGATAGTGATAGTCTATCATGTGATAGTGATAGTGATAGGTGATAGTGGTAGTCTGTCATGTGATAGTGATAGTCTGTCATGTGATAGTGATAGTGATAGTCTATCATGTGATAGTGATAGTGATAGTGATAGTGATAGTCTATCATGTGATAGTGATAGTGATAGTGATAGTGGTAGTCTGTCATGTGATAGTGATAGTGATAGTCTATCATGTGATAGTGATAGTGATAGTGATAGTGGTAGTCTGTCATGTGATAGTGATAGTCTGTCATGTGATAGTGATAGTGATAGTCTATCATGTGATAGTGATAGTGATAGTTTATTATGTGATAGTGATAGGTCTATCATTGTGATAAGTGATTAGTGATAGTGATAGTGATAGTCTATCATTGTGATAGTGGATAGTGTTATCATGTGATAGTGATAGTGATAGTTTATCATGTGATAGTGATAGTGATAGTTTATCATGTGATAGTGATAGTGATAGTCTATCATGTGATAGTGGATAGTGATAGTGATAGGCTATCATGTGATAGTGATAGTATTATCAATGTGATAGTGATAGTGATAGTTTATCATGTGATAGTGATAGTGACTAGTCTATCATGTGATAGTGATAGTTTATCATGTGATAGTGATAGTGATAGTGATAGTTTATCATGTGATAGTGATAGTGATAGTTTATCATGTGATAGTGATAGTGATAGTGATAGTTTATCATGTGATAGTGATAGTGATAGTTTATCATGTGATAGTGATAGTGATAGTGATAGTGATAGTCTATCATGTGATAGTGATAGTTTATCATGTGATAGTGATAGTGATAGTCTATCATGTGATAGTGATAGTCTATCATGTGATAGTGATAGTGATAGTTTATCATGTGATAGTGATAGTGATAGTGATAGTGATAGTCTATCATGTGATAGTGATAGTGATAGTCTATCATGTGATAGTGATAGTGATAGTGGTAGTCTGTCATGTGATAGTGATAGTCTGTCATGTGATAGTGATAGTGATAGTCTATCATGTGATAGTGATAGTGATAGTCTATCATGTGATAGTGATAGTGATAGTGATAGTGGTAGTCTGTCATGTGATAGTGATAGTCTGTCATGTGATAGTGATAGTGAATAGTCTATCATGTGATAGTGCGATAGTTGATAGTGATAGTGGTAGTCTGTCATGTGATAGTGATTAGTCTGGTCATGTGATAGTGATAGTGATAGTCTATCATGTGATAGTGATAGTGATAGTGATAGTGATAGTCTATCATGTGATAGTGATAGTGATAGATGATAGTCTATCATGTGATAGTGATAGTTGATAGTCTATCATGTGATAGTGATAAGTGATAGTGATAGTGGTAGTCTGTCATGTGATAGTGATAGTCTGTCATGTGATAGTGATAGTGATAGTCTATCATGTGATAGTGATAGTGATAGTCTATCATGTGATAGTGATAGTGATAGTGATAGTCTATCATGTGATAGTGATAGTGATAGTCTATCATGTGATAGTGATAGTGATAGTGATAGTCTATCATGTGATAGTGATAGTGATAGTGATAGTCTATCATGTGATAGTGATAGTGATAGTCTATCATGTGATAGTGATAGTGATAGTGATAGTTTAACATGTTATTGTGATAGTTTAACATTGTGCTGGTTTCCCTCACCTCCTCCTCCAGAGTGCAGAGATGCTGGGGGGGGGAGGCTGTCTCTCACAGTCCTGCACGGTGTCGGGCAGCGGGACGCCGCTGGTCTCCGGCAGCAGGAGACACAGAGCGCTGCCTATGATTGGTCCGCTGCTGTACACCACCATGGCAGCCAATGAGATCGTTCCGTTTGGGTGGGCGGGGACGAGGGAGTTCACCAGGCAACCGAGCCGGAAACACAGATTCACCAGAGACACACAGCACTGCCTGGGAGGAAGACAGGAAGACATCGATTATACATTTAGTGTGTCTTTGTAGTCCTTTTGTTTCTCTTTGTAGTCTCTTTGTAGTCCTTTAGTGTGTCTTTGTAGTCCTTTAGTGTGTCTTTGTAGTCCTTTAGTGTGTCTTTGTAGTCCTTTTGTTTCTCTTTGTAGTCTCTTTGTAGTCCTTTAGTGTGTCTTTGTAGTCCATTTGTTTCTCTTTGTAGTCCTTTAGTCAATCAATCAATCAATCAATCAATGTTTATTTATATAGCCCAATATCACAAATGTTACATTTGTCTCAGTGGACTTCACAGTTTGTACAAAATATCAGTATGACAATACGACACCCTCTGTCCTTAGACCCTCACATCGTACAAGGAAAAACTTCCGAAGAAAACCCACAGTTTTAAAGGGAAAAATGGGAGAAACCTCAGGGAGAGCAACAGAGGAGGGATCCCTCTCCCAGGACGGACAGACGTGCAATAGATGCCGTGTGTAAATTGAAATGATAATACATTTGCAACATAGGTAGTCCAAATGTTTGGAAATGCATGTGTGTATAATAGGAAGATGAATCCACGAGGATATCCATCCAGGACCTATGATCCATGACCACAGCCACGACTCAAGATCCAGGGCTCGCGATGCAGGACACAGGACCGCAGGATCATCCATGACTCCGGATCCCAGCGTATATAGACACCAAAAAGAAAGAAATTTGGGGAAGCTGGGTTAATCGGAACATGAGAGTACACAGGTATAGACAGAGAGAAGGAAGAAGTAAGATGTCCCCCGACAAACTAAGCCTATCAGCAAAACTAGGGGCTGAATCTAATCAGCCCTAACTATAAGCTTTATCAAAAAGGAAGGTCTTAAGCGCACTCTTAAAAACGGATAGGGTGTCTGCCGCCCGAACACAAACTGGAAGCTGATTCCACAAATGTGTGTAGTGTGTCTTTGTAGTCCTTTTGTGTGTCTTTGTAGTCCTTTAGTGTGTCTTTGTAGTCCTTTTGTTTCTCTTTGTAGTCCTTTAGTGTGTCTTTGTAGTCCTTTTGTTTCTCTTTGTAGTCTCTTTGTAGTCCTTTAGTGTGTCTTTGTAGTCCTTTAGTGTGTCTTTGTAGTCCTTTAGTGTGTCTTTGTAGTCCTTTTGTTTCTCTTTGTAGTCCTTTAGTGTGTCTTTGTAGTCCTTTTGTTTCTCTTTGTAGTCTCTTTGTAGTCCTTTAGTGTGTCTTTGTAGTCCTTTAGTGTGTCTTTGTAGTCCTTTTGTTTCTCTTTGTAGTCCTTTTGTTTCTCTTTGTAGTCCTTTAGTGTGTCTTTGTAGTCCTTTAGTGTGTCTTTGTAGTGCTTTAGTGTGTCTTTGTAATGCTTTAGTGTCTCTGTAGTCAGTGGCGGAGCCAGGACATTTTCAGTGGGGTGGCCAGGATGGAACCAGTGATCATTTTGGGGTGGCATTGAAATCACTATTATATGAACATAAAAATACATCTCACTATAAAATAAGGGGTTATTTAAGGCACCTAAAACACACCTCTACATTATTTGGGATCAAGTGGTGGAATAGATCAAATAATATTCAGTATATCTAACAATTTCTTTCTTATTCCCGCAGGCAAAGTATCAACGAAGCTACATTATACAAATGTAATGCAATATACAGACTGTATAGCTTCTGGTGACCAGCAGCACGATGAGCTCATTCTCTCAGTGTATCATCAGGAACACAGAGACACACACATCATTTAAATAAGAGTTTTTAAATTAAATGATAGGTTAAGAATAAACATCTTAAAGTAAATAATAATAAACAATAGCCCTTAACCCTGTAAGGCCCCCGGTTGTAATTTTACAACATTACTTTAAGCTATCCTAAAAAAGTCAGTAAATGTTCAGGGGTAGACATTAAGGGTAAAATGTCACTGGCCCTCCGGGCCGGTGGAATTGTAACCACTGGCCCCACCATTGTAACCACTGGCCCCACCATTGTAACCTCTGGCCCACCATTGTAACCACTGGCCCCACCATTGTAACCACTGGCCCCACCATTGTAACCTCTGGCCCCACCATTGTAACCACTGGCCCCACCATTGTAACCTCTGGCCCCACCATTGTAACCTCTGGCCCCACCATTGTAACCTCTGGCCCCACCATTGTAACCACTGGCCCCACCATTGTAACCTCTGGCCCCACCATTGTAACCTCTGGCCCCACCATTGTAACCTCTGGCCCCACCATTGTAACCTCTGGCCCGACCATTGTAACCTCTGGCCCCACCATTGTAACCTCTGGCCCCACCATTGTAACCTCTGGCCCCACCATTGTAACCACTGGCCCCACCATTGTAACCTCTGGCCCCACCATTGTAACCACTGGCCCACCATTGTAACCTCTGGCCCCACCATTGTATTATTATTATTATTATTTGTATAATTATAATAATATTATTATTATTTGTATAATGCGCTTTCTGCCTTCCTGTCATTAGGAGTTAGAAATGTAATGGCTATAGATCAGATTAGAGCCTTCATTATCCTAAACTGCTGGGACATTTCCCTATAGCAATACCTTTATATTGTCTACTCTTCACTTACTTGTCAGCATAGGTCGGCATTGATGTATAGAGCCGACAGAAGACCTTGTTTATATTGGCATCATATTGAGAGGTGCCAGTGACGCTCCTGAAACCAGGAAGTAAGCTGCGCTCGGATTCCCTTCGACAGAAAGCAACTGGATTTCTCCACAGGGTTTTGGAAAATAGCTGGAAATAAGGTCTGTGGAAAACGAAACCTGTTTGATAAATGCACGTTTTGTTCAGACGGATAATATCCACATGTCTACCCTACTTTTATTTATTTTAGAATCATAAATCTAATCGATAGATTATAAAAGGGTTTTAGGACGCGTCACTGCACCAGAAGCCAACTCCATCGATCAAGCTGGAAACTTCCTCTCCCTCTTCTTCTCATGCTCTCTGTCACTCTCCTTTAACTCCTCCGGTGACTTTCTTTTATTTGAAGATTGTTTTTTGCACGGCGCTTGGACGGTTACCGCTGGTATTAAAAACATTTTGGCGAATGGTTAGGTGGCGCGACAGTGTAAATGCATTTTTAATAATAACATTTTTGAATGGAACATTCTCAACATGAATGCATAAATCCAAATAAATATAACTTACATATGTGGGAAAATACTGTGTTTGAAAAATTGAAATTAGATGCTAGCTTTTTGTTTTGATATATATATATATTTTGTATTCCAGTCTCCCTTCAGATATGTTAAGTGGCATGGCATTCAACACAATGCTGCTCACCTCCTTCAGTTGGGAGAAAAGCTGGTTCAGGTTCAGCCTTATGGGGGTACAGGGCTGCTGAGCCTAGAGATGGATCTGTTGGTCCTGGCACCAGGGGAGGGACAACTGATTTAGTATGAATAGCTGCTAAAAATCTACCTGCATTTGTTAAATGTCAGCTAAAAGACCAGTGCAATTAAAAACCTGTATAGATATTAACAGTACTTAATGTCAGCTTAGTAAAAAAAACATAACAATTATTATTTACAATGGACTAAGCTTAGCTAACAGACACAATTCCACCACTCATGGACCACACCCACCTTTTCTTTTGAAAAACTGGGTGTCGCCCTTTAGTCCCTCTCTCTTGTTTTTCTCTCCTTTCTTTTCTCTTTTGAAAGCCTGACTTTGTAAGTCGTTGACACATGGTATACAGGGTTTCCCACACATAGACTATACTTGGGCGGGCCGCCCAGGTATATTAACGGCCGCCCAAGTATATTTCGCGACCCATTTAGATTTTTTTTTTTTTTAATAATATATATATATATTTGTTTTCGTCCGTGACCACGACACCATCTGCGATCGATTAACTTGTGGACAATGATCCCTCGCTCTACGCCTCCTGTACCCAGTCCCGGACTGGCCATCGGGAGGACCGGGGGGTTTCCTGAAGGCCTGGCCTGTTAAGTGGCCTGCCTCAACAGGGGACTGGCTGTCTACATGATGTGGTCTGCCTCACAGGGGACTGGCTGTCTACATGATGTGGTCTGCCTCACACAGGGGACTGGCTGTCTACATGATGTGGTCTGCCTCACACAGGGTGACTGGCTGTCTACATGATGTGGTCTGCCTCACACAGGGGGACTGGCTGTCTACATGATGTGGTCTGCCTCACACAGGGGGACTGGCTGTCTACATGATGTGGTCTGCCTCACACAGGGGGACTGGCTGTCTACATGATGTGGTCTGCCTCACACAGGGTGACTGGCTGTCCACATGATGTGGTCTGCCTCACACAGGGTGACTGGCTGTCCACATGATGTGGTCTGCCTCACACAGGGTGACTGGCTGTCCACATGATGTGGTCTGCCTCACACAGGGTGACTGGCTGTCTACATGATGTGGTCTGCCTCACACAGGGTGACTGGCTGTCTACATGATGTGGTCTGCCTCACACAGGGGGGACTGGCTGTCTACATGATGTGGTCTGCCTCACACAGGGTGACTGGCTGTCCACATGATGTGGTCTGCCTCACACAGGGGGGACTGGCTGTCTACATGATGTGGTCTGCCTCACACAGGGTGACTGGCTGTCTACATGATGTGGTCTGCCTCACACAGGGTGACTGGCTGTCCACATGATGTGGCCTGCCGACATGGCCACAGTCATACAGATCATAAATCAAAGCCGTTGATTGGTCTCTGTGTGTCATTCAAGCTCGGGATAACCTCAGCTCAGGTGAGGTAAAGGACTCTCTGAGTATTTAGATAGTTAACTTAGTCTAAGTTCTCTGTGGGTCTCAAACGGTTTGGTCACCATTTATGTAAACACATATTTCCATTTGAAGGGGGAGTGATTAGTAAAATATGCATGAATAAAAAATTAAAAGTTAACTAGGTGAAAAAAGGTAAGATACACTTTTAAAACTTGTTGAGAGCTAAAACTAGTCTTTGCTGCTGCCTCAAAGAGGAGCGAGGGAGAGGAGCAGGGGAGAGGAGGGAGAGGAGCAGGGAGAGAGGAGGGAGAGGAGCAGGGGAGAGAGGAGGGAGAGGAGCAGGGAGAGAGGAGGGAGAGGAGCAGGGGAGAGAGGAGGGAGAGGAGCAGGGAGAGAGGAGGGAGAGGAGCAGGGGAGAGGAGGGAGAGGAGCAGGGGAGGGAGGGAGAGGAGCAGGGGAGAGGAGGGAGAGGAGCAGGGGAGAGAGGAGGAGAGAGAGCAGGGGAGAGGAGGGAGAGGAGCAGGGAGAGGAGGGAGAGGAGCAGGGGAGAGAGGAGGAGAGGAGCAGGGGAGAGGAGGGAGAGGAGCAGGGGAGAGAGGAGGAGAGGAGCAGGGGAGAGAGGAGGAGAGGAGCAGGGGAGAGGAGGGAGAGGAGCAGGGAGAGAGGAGGAGAGGAGCAGGGGAGAGAGGAGGGAGAGGAGCAGGGAGGGGAGAGGAGGGGAGAGGAGCAGGGGAGAGAGGAGGGAGAGGAGCAGGGAGAGGAGGGAGAGGAGCAGGGGAGCAGGAGGAGAGGAGGCAGGGGAGTATGGGAGGAGCAGGGGAGAGAGGAAGGTAGAGGATGCAGGGAGGAGGGGGAGAGGAGGGCAGCGGGAGAGAGGGAGGGAGAGGAGCAGGGAGAGAGGGAGGGAGAGGAGCAGGGATAGTAGGTGTAGAGGAGGCAGGGGAGAGGAGGGAGGAGGACAGGGGAAGAGGAGGGAGAGGGAGCAGGGGAGAGGAGGGAGAGGAGCATGGGAGAGGAGGAGGGAGAGGAGCAGGGGAGAGAGGAGGGAGAGGAGCAGGGAGAGAGGAGGGAGAGGAGCAGGGAGGAGAGGAGGGAGATGAGCAGGGGAGGAGAGGAGAGAGAGCATGGACAATGGAGGGAAGGACCAGGGGAAATAGGGGAGGGAGAGGAGCAGGGGGAGAGGAGGGGAGAGGAGGCAGGGAGAGGAGGGAGGAGAGGAGCAGGGGAGAGGAGGGAGAGGAGCAGGGGAGAGAGGAGGGAGAGGAGGCAGGGGAGAGGAGGGAGAGGGAGCAGGAGAGAGGAGGGAGGAGGAGCAGGGAGAGAGGAGGGAGAGGAGCAGGGGAGCAGGAGGGAGAGGAGCAGGAGGAGAGAGGAGGGGAGAGGAGCAGGGGAGAGGAGGGAGAGGAGCAGGGGAGAGAGGAGGGAGAGGAGCAGGGGAGAGGAGGGAGAGGAGCAGGGGAGAGAGGAGGGAGAGGAGCAGGGGAGAGGAGGGAAAGGAGCAGGGGAGAGGAGGGAGAGGAGCAGGGGAGAGGAGGGAGACAGGAGAGGCTGGTTCAGGAGCACAGACACACTCACAACTATAAATGAACCAAAAATAAATAAACAAGTTTCAGTGTTTTTTTCATATTGGAAATGGTATGCTAGAAAGTGCCGGCGGTGCTGCTCCGCGTTTGGAGGCAGGACCGAACCATTACATGTAAATAGAACGGGGTGTACAGAGGCTTTGGATAATTAACTTTTGGAAGAAAATAAGTTAAATGAATTGTAAGTTTAGTGAGTACTTTACATTATCGATATAACATCCTATTAATGTTAATTCTTGATGAATGATGAAAGGTTACTTAAACATTTTTTTCTTAATGTTCTAAAATAGTTTGGGCCCCCAGCTCCGCCACTGTCTGTAGTCCTTTAGTGTGTCTCTGTAGTCCTTTAGTGTGTCTCTGTAGTCCTTTAGTGTGTCTTTGTAGTCCTTTAGTGTGTCTTTGTAGTCCTTTAGTGTGTCTTTGTAGTGCTTTAGTGTCTCTGTAGTCCTTTAGTGTGTCTCTGTAGTCATTTAGTGTGTCTTTGTAGTCCTTTAGTGTCTCTTTGTAGTCCTTTAGTGTGTATTTGTAGTCCTTTAGTGTGTCTTTGTAGTGCTTTAGTGTCTCTGTAGTCCTTTAGTGTGTCTCTGTAGTCATTTAGTGTGTCTTTGTAGTCCTTTAGTGTCTCTTTGTAGTCCTTTAGTGTGTCTTTGTAGTCCTTTAGTGTGTCTTTGTAGTCCTTTAGTGTGTCTTTGTAGTGCTTTAGTGTCTCTGTAGTCCTTTAGTGTGTCTCTGTAGTCATTTAGTGTGTCTTTGTAGTCCTTTAGTGTCTCTTTGTAGTCCTTTAGTGTGTATTTGTAGTCCTTTAGTGTGTCTTTGTAGTGCTTTAGTGTCTCTGTAGTCCTTTAGTGTGTCTCTGTAGTCATTTAGTGTGTCTTTGTAGTCCTTTAGTGTCTCTTTGTAGTCCTTTAGTGTGTCTTTGTAGTCCTTTAGTGTGTCTTTGTAGTCCTTTAGTGTGTCTTTGTAGTGCTTTAGTGTCTCTGTAGTCCTTTAGTGTGTCTCTGTAGTCATTTAGTGTGTCTTTGTAGTCCTTTAGTGTGTCTTTGTATTCCTTTAGTGTGTCTTTGTAGTCCTTTAGTGTGTCTTTGTAGTCTTTTAGAGTCTCTTTGTAGTCCTTTAGTGTGTCTTTGTAGTCTCTTTGTAGTCCTTTAGTGTGTCTTTGTAGTCATTTTGTTTCTCTTTGTAGTCCTTTAGTGTGTCTTTGTAGTCATTTTGTTTCTCTTTGTAGTCCTTTTGTTTCTCTTTGTCGTCCTTTTGTTTCTCTTTGTAGTCCTTTAGTGTGTCTTTGTAGTCCTTTAGTGTGTCTTTGTAGTCCTTTAGTGTATCTTTGTAGTCCTTTAGAGTCTCTTTGTAGTCCTTTAGTGTGTCTTTGTAGTCTCTTTGTAGTCCTTTTGTTTCTCTTTGTAGTCCTTTTGTTTCTCTTTGTAGTCCTTTAGTGTATCTTTGTAGTCCTTTAGAGTCTCTTTGTAGTCCTTTAGTGTGTCTTTGTAGTCTCTTTGTAGTCCTTTAGTGTGTCTTTGTAGTCCTTTTGTTTCTCTTTGTAGTCCTTTAGTGTATCTTTGTAGTCCTTTAGAGTCTCTTTGTAGTCCTTTAGTGTGTCTTTGTAGTCTCTTTGTAGTCCTTTTGTTTCTCTTTGTAGTCCTTTTGTTTCTCTTTGTAGTCTTTTAGAGTCTCTTTGTAGTCCTTTAGAGTCTCTTTGTAGTCCTTTTGTTTCTCTTTGTAGTCTTTTAGAGTCTCTTTGTAGTCCTTTAGTGTGTCTTTGTAGTCCTTTTGTTTCTCTTTGTAGTCCTTTAGAGTCTCTTTGTAGTCCTTTAGAGTCTCTTTGTAGTCCTTTTGTTTCTCTTTGTAGTCCTTTAGAGTCTCTTTGTGGTCCTTTAGTGTGTCTTTGTAGTCTCTTTGTAGTCCTTTTGTTTCTCTTTGTAGTCCTTTTGTTTCTCTTTGTAGTCTTTTAGAGTCTCTTTGTAGTCCTTTAGAGTCTCTTTGTAGTCCTTTTGTTTCTCTTTGTAGTCTTTTAGAGTCTCTTTGTAGTCCTTTAGTGTGTCTTTGTAGTCCTTTTGTTTCTCTTTGTAGTCCTTTAGAGTCTCTTTGTAGTCCTTTAGAGTCTCTTTGTAGTCCTTTTGTTTCTCTTTGTAGTCCTTTAGAGTCTCTTTGTAGTCCTTTAGAGTCTCTTTGTAGTCCTTTTGTTTCTCTTTGTAGTCCTTTAGTGTGTCTTTGTAGTCCTTTTGTTTCTCTTTGTAGTCCTTTAGTGTGTCTTTGTAGTCCTTTTGTTTCTCTTTGTAGTCCTTTAGAGTCTCTTTGTAGTCCTTTAGAGTCTCTTTGTGTACCTGACCACGGTGGGGAAGAGCTCGATGCTGTACAGGATGGAGATGAAGAGCGCTGCGAGGATGCAAAGTTTCCCGAGCAGAGCCAGACTCATCACCAGCACCGGAGCACCTGCACGCACGCACGCACACACACACACACACACACACACACACACACACACACACACACACACACACACATTACCTGTTACCTGAGTACTGACTGTATGCTGACGATACCCTCCTGTACATCGTTCTTTCTACACCACGTTGTTCTTTCTGATCCTCACCGTTGTATCTGGACAGCAGCAGCGACAGGAAGCAGGACGCTCCGCTCAGGAACAGAGCGAGCATGCTGATTGGCCGCCGCCCCAGACGGACCAATGGGACGAGCAGGCAGGGGGCTTCTGATAGGCCAGAGAAGAACTGGGCGGAGTAAACGCCGACGCCGAACGAGCTGATGTTCATGCAGATCCCGTAGTACGTCAGCGCCGACGCAGCACTGCAGAACACAGCTTTCACTTTAACATTTATGTTAAAATACAGATTCATATTTATTGTATATATTTAAATACCTCAGGTAGCTCATGATGAACAGCCGCAGCAGCACGGTGCGGTGTCTCAGGTGGATGATGTCACCGGGGGCGTGGCCTCCTGGTGTTGGCTCCTCCCCCGCCTCGCTGGCTTTCTGCAGGTCAGACCACGCCGAGTCCAACAGCTACACACACACAGTTAGTATCAGTTAACTGTGTGTGTGTGTGTGTGTGTGTGTGTGTGTGTGTGTGTGTGTGTGTGTGTGTGTGTGTGTGTGTGTGTGTGTGTGTGTGTGTGTGTGTGTGTGTGTGTGTGTGTGTGTGTGTGTGTGTGTGTGTGTGTGTGTGTGTGTGTGTGTGTGTGTGTGTGTGCGTGTTTACCAGGTCCAGACACTGATTATCTGCAGGGCTGTTGCTACGGTAACGCTCCAGAACGTCCATTCTCCTTTTCAACAACAACCAGCGCGGAGACTCTGGGATCCACCTGGAAAACAGAGGAATAATTAAAACACTTAAAGAACTGAACGGACAGCCGGACAGGTGTGTTTACCTACAGGTAGAGCGGCAGGCAGAGGATCTGAGGCAGCGACAGCGACAGGTGGAGCTGCGTCCAGGTGAGGCTCATCCAGGCCAGAGGAGCCCCCCCCATCGTGCCCAGAGAGAAGCAGAAGGGCAGGAAGGCTGGAGGCCAGAGACGAGAGGAGGGGAGAGTCCACTCTACAGCTAACAGAAACACAGCTAACGTTAGCCTATAACTACAGCACGGTCACATGACTTCACGTCACCACAGCTAAGCTAAAGGAGGCTAATGTTGGGCTATAAAGGAACTACAGCACGGTCACATGACTTCACGTCACCACAGCTAAGCTAAAGGAGGCTAATGTTGGGCTATAAAGGAACTACAGCACGGTCACATGACTTCACGTCACCACAGCTAAGCTAAAGGAGGCTAATGTTGGGCTATAAAGGAACTACAGCACGGTCACATGACTTCACGTCACCACAGCTAAGCTAAAGGAGGCTAATGTTGGGCTATAAAGGAACTACAGCACGGTCACATGACTTCACGTCACCACAGCTAAGCTAAAGGAGGCTAATGTTGGGCTATAAAAGGAACAACAGCACGGTCACATGACTTCACGTCACCACCGCTAAGCTAAAGGAGGCTAATGTTGGGCTATAAAGGAACTACAGCACGGTCACATGACTTCACGTCACCACAGCTAAGCTAAAGGAGGCTAATGTTGGGCTATAAAGGAACTACAGCACGGTCACATGACTTCACGTCACCACAGCTAAGCTAAAGGAGGCTAATGTTGGGCTATATAGGAACTACAGCACGGTCACATGACTTCACGTCACCACCGCTAAGCTAAAGGTGGCTAATGTTGGGCTATAAAGGAACTACAGCACGGTCACATGACTTCACGTCACCACCGCTAAGCTAAAGGTGGCTAATGTTGGGCTATAAAGGAACTACAGCACGGTCACATGACTTCACGTCACCACCGCTAAGCTA
>JAPTMU010000092.1:185102-211745 GCA_028583405.1 Pogonophryne albipinna
TGTCCGTTCGGGTCGTGGAAGACCGGAAGCTGTGCGGTTCATAAAAACATGTTCTTACTCGATATCAAGCCGCCATTGTGTTTATTTTAAATCGTATAATGTCGGACTCTTTTTGCCGTCTGTGAGGAAAAGAAACGTCTCAGAGCCTCAGGATACTGAAACCTGTACGTTTTAAATCGTTTTTTCCTTCTAATTTGTTTTTCTTTGCTGCAGGCACGAAACATACTACCAATAGAAATACATTGCTTTTAAAATCGTTTTGTGTGACACGAAGAAATAGATTAATTTGTGACGAGTCACAAAATGCGAGATGGGTCTGTATGCAGACCGCAGCAAGGAGGCGGATCCTAAAGGGGGCGGATCCTAAAGGGGGCGTTTACTAAAGGGGGTGGATCCTAAAGGGGCGGATCATATAGGGGGCGTTTACTAAAGGGGCGTTTCTTAAAGGGGTGGGTCCTAAAGGGGGCGGATCATATATGGGGCGTTTCTTAAAGGGGGCGTTTCCTAACGGGGTGGATCCTAAAGGGGGTGGATTCTAAAGGGGGCGTTTCCTAAAGGGTTATGAGCCCCGCCCCCCACACATTCTAGGGATGGGAATGACTCTCAGCTTTACTGTGCCTTTTCTTTTTTTTCTGCATTAGCTGCTGCCATCGTGTTCAGAAAATGTGTAGAAACCTTAATGTTTCAAATTCAAAGCCCTATTTCAAAGCTCTATACCAAAAATGAGAGGCTTTATTTAAACTAAACACGTGTTTACTTGAGAGTTCCTAGTCACGTCTGTTCTGTCTGTTAATAATAATAATGTATTTGTTGTGGAGAGGGTAATGGCTGCTTATGTTTCCCTATAAACAGACCAATGCTTAAGTTATGGAGCGCTGCGGGGGAAGGAGTGACGCCTTCCTAGCCAGCTCTCTCGCTGTCATGGGACACAATGGGCTGATGTCTTTATACTTTAAACACACATTGTGTTTCTAGGCTTTACATGTTATACAAAATACACTTTTATACTTCTCTCATAGATGTGTCAGATAGCAATGATTTTTAATAGCAATCATTGATGTGAGATTCAGAAAACGGTCTTGCCTGCCACATTTTGAAGGGACACATCATCCGCCTAGACGAGTACACAACAACAGATACAGGTCAAGCTGTTCACTTAAGGACCGGGCAGATGTGTAACTGTGCTAAAGGACAGACTAACAGACAACAGGAGTCAAAGAGTTTGCACTGTGGTACACGGGAGCGTCCCTACAGTCAGCCCTCCCTCTATCTTTACCCCCCCAAGCCGACCCTAATGAACCCCATAAGGGACACTGATCGGGGTCTCTTGTTTGAACACATTGGAGGCCAGTCTAAGTGAGTGATTGTAATATGCGTGTATGTGTTTTAGTCGTACACCATGGCTTCTGAAATCTTCAAACATCCTTCTGGGTCTTCACACACCCCATAGTGAGATATATACCTCGTGTAAACCTTATACTAACAATAGCCCAGTTGTCCATCTCCAAAGCGTGAGTGATCTTCAGAGACGACCAACACAAGCTGGAAAAGACAGACAGTGTGTTTTTCTTAATGAGTTCATGTTAAATATCAAAATGGATCTTTGGGTTGATGAAGTCAGAGATAATGAAATCTGAGCACATATGTTGTGGTTGCTGAATTAGAACACCCAATAAAATGCGTATGTTTAATGAAGACTTTCCTCTTGTATGTACTGTATATTTTCCTTTGTACAATGTATTGGTATGTACTATACATTTCATGTTGAGTATTTGATGTGTATTGTAATGTTTCAAAAAGAATAAATACGTTCATTAATGAGTTAATCTTACCACCAGACACAACATGAACAAATGACTGATACACACCAGGACAGTGACTTCAGTATGTGAGCTGTACAGAAACCTCTACTCATGTTGTTAAATGATACACAGCAATATCTTCCAGAACACGTAGTTGATTGATTTGAATAATAATTACTACCACGGCACAAACAGTACAAAATGATATGCCTAACATTTATGAGTTTAATGTATCCTGTGATAAACTATCAAATTGACTCTGTATTCATTCTGATCTGTCAATAGGTCAATTCATGTGTCTTCTCTGTGGGTTGTTTACTCTTCATTCGTTCGTTTATGATTCATTCAAAGCATTAAAAATAAATGAGAAACAGAGCGTCATATACCTTTAAGAAATACGTGGGGGGCGGGGCTCATAACCCTTTAGGAAACGCCCCCCCCCATAGGACCCACCCCCTTTAGGACCCACCTCCTTTAGGATCCGCCTCCTTGCTGTGGTCTGCATACAGACCTATGATACAGACTCGATTGCGAAATGCCGTGAGACTGGGTTGAGCTGTTAGCCATGTTATTTAGCCAAGCAAAGTAGCCACCAGCTGCTAACTGCTAAGAGCTATCACTCTCTCTCTCTCTCTCTCACACACACACACACACACACACACACACACACACACACACCACACACACACACACAGTTCTTTCCCCACCAAACTGGCTGATAACATCTGGTTTGACCATAATGACACACTCTTTCTCTGTCATGGATCCAATCCTAGTTCCTCCTGACTCTCATGTCATGCTGACCTGTTGTTGTTGTTGTTGTTGTTGTTGTTGTTGTTGGAAACAAGAATAGTTTTCGAAGTATTTCACTCAACAAATCATAACAAACTGACTTTGTCCAAGCAGGGAGTACACTTCGAGGAATAAGGATTCCACATCACTAACAGCTTGCAGTTAACGGCTAACAGCTAAAAGTTAACAGCTTGGGGCTCTTGGCCTGTCCCCGGTTGAAACTGTCCCCGGTTGAAACTGTCCCCGGAAATGTCCCCGTTTTTTTAATATACGTTAAAAACACATAGCAAGGTGAAATCAAACGTTTCATGTCAGGAAACACTGGGCAAACAAACTGCGGTCAAACACTGGGCAAACAAACTGCGGTCAAACACTGGGCAAACAAACTGCGGCCACGCCCGCCCGCACCTTGTGTTGCGGTGCGCGAATATCCCATGCATTACGGTAGAGGCCTGTAAAAACGGCCTTCAAAATAAAAGCGTTTACTCGGTCAATAACAGATATACCTAAAAAACACACCAAACATATTCATATATACTGGAGCTTAAATTAAGAAATATGTCCTATATAATGTGATCAATAATCATTTAAAACAAACTACGTATAACTCCCACATTATAACTGAGTGAATGTAAAATGTAAGGATACAGTTATGAAGACATATCTGACATTTCCACTGGGTGACTAATTTCAATTGATGTTGACACCATCTCACAACACTCCTAAAATAACATTACTTTCTGAAGCACAATTTAAAATGTATGCTGTTTAAAATCTCAAGTTAGATCTATTGTCCATCTATATTTAGATTATTATTTAATGGAAACCGTCCATAATCAAAGAGTCATTCGAAGTCAATTAAATACTTATTTCACTTCAGGGTGATAGCAGGAGACCCCATCTAGTCACTCAGAGAGAATCAGGACAATCGGATGTAGAGTTTCAAAATAAAAGTCTGAACCTCCCATTAAACCTCTGTTAGCCTTAGCTGTTAGCCATGTTATTGAACCAAGTAAACACCAGATGCTAACAGCTAACAGCTAACTATCCTTCCTGCAAACTTGAAATAGAAATGTGTTTGTTGTGACACGTCATAAAATAGGATTTCCTCGAGAACACACACAGTACCGCTGGATGCTAACATATGCTAACATGTGCCAGGCTCAGTGTATCAAAGTCGTCCAGGTTAGGAAGAATCTCCACACACAGGCCACAGAAGGAACTACAGGTCTGTGCTCAGGGGACTCCATGTCCCATCATGCTCTGCGCCTCTGGACCTCGCACACCACGGTGGACAGAGCGGAGGACGGAGTGGAGTAAGCGGCCCCCATGTTCTGCAGCCCGAGCATCAGACAGCGCCAGCTCACGCGCAGCGCCTTCCCCACGTTCTGCCGGGAAGGGAACGTGACTTTAACACTCATTCAATCAAGTATGTTCAGACAGACATCAGCTTTTTACCAACATATTTCATTTAAATAATAATCATTTACTATTATTTTATACATCAATTTATTTATTTTAATATATAATTTATTTAAATGTTTACACAATGTTATTTATTTATAAGATGTGTTATATATATATTTTAATACAGATATAATACAGATTATTAAAGTATACTTTAATAATATTGTATACAAACTATTATGTATTTATTTGTTGTTTTATTAATATCATTATAATTGTTTACACACCCCAGTGTATAACTTTATTTTATTCTATATTGATTTATAATTTAATTACTTCCGCTATATATTTATATTTAAATACATTTTTCAGCTGGATTTCTTTTTGTTTAAATTCATGTTTCCCTGAGGATGAATCCTTAAGAATCTTTTTATGTATTTTTATTTATTTGTGTTTTATCAAATATGTTCGAACTTAGTGTACTTTTACTTGTGACAGAGTATTTGTACACGGTGGTATGTCAGAGGTCTGGTGTTATCTGTCAGACTGACGCGTCGAGGGTCGAAGGTCCAACAAAAGTTCTGAGTGACAGGATGTTTCTCAATGTCGAGGAAGGATCCTCCAGAGCCACTATTTCAAGTATGCTACGTCATCGAGTGCCGCCGAAGGACTGTTCTAATGTCCAGCAAACTTGGAATTCTACCGAGGACTGAGTCCTTCGTTGCGAGAAATTTCGAGGCTGCACATGAGTATCCTCCGCGGTCTTAAAATCCCCACAATGCTTTGCGCATTTCTTCGTTTTCCGAGGCTAGGGTGGATTCTTGCCTCATTTCTGAAGGACCTGACTCAGAAGACATGTCCTACCAAGGAAGCGTCCTCTACATTGAGAAACACCCCCTGTTTACCTGCTGGAGTTAAAATCAAACAGGACGTTAATCACCTATTTTAAATTATGTAAACAAACGCAGAACTTTACTTTTGGTGTTTTTATTTAATGTTCTTTTGTCAGATTTAAACAGTTATTATTTGTTAGCATTGTTTATGATATTAAATATGTACAAGTCGGGGTGGGCGATATTGAAAAATATAATATCACGATATTTTTCAAGCAGTATCACGATAGACGATATTTATCACGATATTTTTTCATGTCGGTTATTATGGTTATTTGTTAAGTTACTCAACAGAACAAGCTCCAGGTAACACACACTAAGACAGAAAGGAGTCACAGACCAAACACCAGGTAACACACACTAAAACAGAAAGGAGTCACAGAACAAACACCAGGTAACACACACTAGAACAGAAAGGAGTCACAGACCAAACACCAGGTAACACACACTAAAACAGAAAGGAGTCACAGACCAAACACCAGGTAACACACACTAAAACAGAAAGGAGTCACAGAACAAACACCAGGTAACACACACTAGAACAGAAAGGAGTCACAGACCAAACACCAGGTAACACACACTAAGACAGAAAGGAGTCACAGACCAAACACCAGGTAACACACACTAAGACAGAAAGGAGTCACAGAACAAGCACCAGGTAACACACACTAAGACAGAAAGGAGTCACAGACCAAGCACCAGGTAACACACACTAGAACAGAAAGGAGTCACAGACCAAGCACCAGGTAACACACACTAAAACAGAAAGGAGTCACAGACCAAGCACCAGGTAACACACACTAAAACAGAAAGGAGTCACAGACCAAGCACCAGGTAACACACACTAAGACAGAAAGGAGTCACAGACCAAACACCAGGTAACACACACTAAAACAGAAAGGAGTCCACAGAACAAACACCAGGTAACACACACTAAAACAGAAAGGAGTCACAGACCAAACACCAGGTAAACACACACCTAAAACAGAAAGGAGTCACAGACCAAACACCAGGTAACACACACTAAGACAGAAAGGAGTCACAGAACAAACACCAGGTAACACACACTAGAACAGAAAGGAGTCACAGACCAAGCACCAGGTAACACACACTAAAACAGAAAGGAGTCACAGACCAAACACCAGGTAACACACACTAAAACAGAAAGGAGTCACAGACCAAACACCAGGTAACACACACTAAAACAGAAAGGAGTCACAGACCAAGCACCAGGTAACACACACTAAAACAGAAAGGAGTCACAGACCAAGCACCAGGTAACACACACTAAAACAGAAAGGAGTCACAGAACAAGCACCAGGTAACACACACTAAGACAGAAAGGAGTCACAGACCAAGCACCAGGTAACACACACTAAAACAGAAAGGAGTCACAGAACAAACACCAGGTAACACACACTAAAACAGAAAGGAGTCACAGACCAAACACCAGGTAACACACACTAGAACAGAAAGGAGTCACAGACCAAACACCAGGTAACACACACTAAGACAGAAAGGAGTCACAGACCAAACACCAGGTAACACACACTAAAACAGAAAGGAGTCACAGACCAAACACCAGGTAACACACACTAGAACAGAAAGGAGTCACAGACCAAACACCAGGTAACACACACTAAGACAGAAAGGAGTCACAGACCAAACACCAGGTAACACACACTAAAACAGAAAGGAGTCACAGACCAAACACCAGGTAACACACACTAGAACAGAAAGGAGTCACAGACCAAACACCAGGTAACACACACTAAGACAGAAAGGAGTCACAGACCAAACACCAGGTAACACACACTAAGACAGAAAGGAGTCACAGACCAAACACCAGGTAACACACACTAAAACAGAAAGGAGTCACAGACCAAACACCAGGTAACACACACTAAAACAGAAAGGAGTCACAGACCAAACACCAGGTAACACACACTAGAACAGAAAGGAGTCACAGACCAAACACCAGGTAACACACACTAAAACAGAAAGGAGTCACAGACCAAACACCAGGTAACACACACTAAAACAGAAAGGAGTCACAGACCAAACACCAGGTAACACACACTAAAACAGAAAGGAGTCACAGATCAAACACCAGGTAACACACACTAAGACAGAAAGCAGTCACAGACCAAACACCAGGTAACACACACTAAAACAGAAAGGAGTCACAGACCAAACACCAGGTAACACACACTAAGACAGAAAGGAGTCACAGATCAAACACCAGGTAACACACACTAAAACAGAAAGGAGTCACAGATCAAACACCAGGTAACACACACTAAGACAGAAAGGAGTCACAGATCAAACACCAGGTAACACACACTAAGACAGAAAGCAGTCACAGACCAAACACCAGGTAACACACACTAAAACAGAAAGGAGTCACAGACCAAACACCAGGTAACACACACTAAAACAGAAAGGAGTCACAGACCAAACACCATCGAGCTGGCTTTGATGCTGCAGTGAATCCTGAATGAACAATTCAACAGGAATGTTGATCTGGCGTCCTCAGTGTTCAAGCAGGTATACGCCGACGCCCTACAGCAAACAGTAACACTGGTTTCTTCACCAAGCAAAGTGCACTCTCTCGCTAAATAAAATAACATATTCAAGGCACAGTTTCTCAGTGTAAAAATGCACTTTCTGTTTTAGGCAGCACTCGCAGTGACATCAATGAAAAGGAGAGTAAAACATAACTAAGTAAAACCTCAATGAGGAAAAGTCAGTGCCAAACAATTCAAATGTAAACTTTAGACTTGAAGTGCAATCAAAGACTTTAGCATAACTGAACATCTGTTTCAAAAGACGCAATATAAATACCTTATTGATCAAATAAAATATAAGCCAACAGAATCAACCAAGACAATAAATGAAGTGCAATTCTGTCTGAATCCGGACAGCATGGTTTTTACTAACCGGTATCAGTAGTTACTTCGGCATCATTTTGAAACGTGTATTACAATTAAATCAAATAGGTTAATTTGGTCGTAGTTGGTTTCCACCACAGTATTTACATGGATATAAGCCCCGCCCCCTCTCCAGCGCGTCCTGTTTGAGTGACAGGAGTAAACAGCTGACAGCCAGCGGTGAGGGTGAGAATATTCGCATCGCGTCCGTTGTGAACGCAGCATGACGCAGTTCAGAAACCTGTTCTGACGCTTTCAAAGCAGCTTCGAGATGTTAGCGGTATCAGGGGCACGCGGGCCACGGTGCGCGTGAAGCCCCGGTGCACTCGCAGCACTCGCAGCACTCGCATCCTATGAGTGACTCTCTGTATCACGATATGATATCTCTGAAGAGGCATATCGTCATATCGCCCACCCCTATACATGATATATTTTAAAATGAAGGGTTAAATGATTTATACTAAGTGTGTTCCTGTCAGGGCTCAGCTTATATTTTATATTTATTTACTGTATTTTTAAAGTTATATTTCTATAGTTTTTTGTAAAGTTTATTTCATTTTTATATTTTAATTATTATATGTGTTTATTTATATTGAATCTATATTTAAATATCTGCTTTACTTCTGATATTTTTAATAAATGTTCCTTGAACAGAAGCTGAAATGTTTTAATGGTTTTCTGTTTTGAATTAAATTCTAAATTACTTTTGTTTTTAAAATGATTGTTTATTTATTTTTATTTCCACAAAAACAGCCGTAAAACATTTGAAACTATTTTCCTTGATGTTTTTATTGACCACCACATTATGATTGAATCAGGTCAAAGGTCATGGTTGTTTCCTACCTTCCTGATCTTCTTGTACCTCTTGGTCTTCCTCCTCTTCTTCTCCTCCTTCCTCTTCCTCCTCTCCTCCTGTGTCTCCTCTTCCTCCTCTTCCTCCTCGATCAGAGGCTCGTATCTGTCGGGCAGGACGGAGAAACAAACTTCTTTAGACGTCTGCTTCTTCTTCTTGGTTTCTGTCGGAGCAGCAGCTTCTTCCTCCTGATCCTGAGCTCCCATCTTCCTCTTCCTCTCCTTCCTCTCCTCTCCTTCTCCTCGTGTTCAGCAGGAGGACTTTGCTCTGAGGAGGAGTCAGGCCTTATTACAGCCTGCAGACAGGAAGCAGCAGCTTTAGGAGAGGAATGTGTGTCACCTGACCGGCTGCTGCAGGTGTTTGATCTCCTCGTGCTGTTTGTTTTACAGAATCAACACTGAGCCTCAGAGTCTCAGGAACCAGAAGGACCTGTCGAGTTTCTGGAAGGCATTAGCCCCTTAGCCAATCACGTACAATGTGTTGGAGCGCTAGCCAAAAGGAGCGCGAGTGTGATGTCACTATGTTCTTGATGTAAACAAAGGAGTTTAATGGAGGCTTTGAACTACGACTGTATACTCTGAGTCGTTTGGCATTCTCTCTGGGTTATTGAATCTATTCTCTCTGGGTTATTGAATCTATTCTCTCTGGGTTATTGAATCTATTCTCTCTGGGTTATTGAATCTATTCTCTCTGGGTTATTGAATCTATTCTCTCTGGGTTATTGAATCTATTCTCTCTGGGTTATTGAATCTATTCTCTCTGGGTTATTGAATCTATTCTCTCTGGGTTATTGAATCTATTCTCTCTCTGGGTTATTGAATCTATTCTCTCTGGGTTATTGAATCTATTCTCTCTGGGTTATTGAATCTATTCTCTCTGGGTTATTGAATCTATTCTCTCTCTGGGTTATTGAATCTATTCTCTATAGGTTATTGAATCTATTCTCTCTGGGTTATTGAATCTATTCTCTCTGGGTTATTGAATCTATTCTCTCTGGTTATTGAATCTATTCTCTCTGGGTTCTTGAATCTATTCTCTCTGGGTTATTGAATCATTCTCTCTCTGGTTATTGAATCTATTCTCTATAGGTTATTGAATCTATTCTCTCTGGGTTATTGAATCTATTCTCTGTGGGTTATTGAATCTATTCTCTGTGGGTTATTGAATCTATTCTCTCTCTGGGTTATTGAATCTATTCTCTCTGGGTTATTGAATCTATTCTCTCTGGGTTATTGAATCTATTCTCTCTGGGTTATTGAATCTATTCTCTCTGGGTTATTGAATCTATTCTCTCTCTGGGTTATTGAATCTATTCTCTCTGGGTTATTGAATCTATTCTCTCTGGGTTATTGAATCTATTCTCTCTGGGTTATTGAATCTATTCTCTGTGGGTTATTGAATCTATTCTCTGTGGGTTATTGAATCTATTCTCTCTGGGTTATTGAATCTATTCTCTCTGGGTTATTGAATCTATTCTCTCTGGGTTATTGAATCTATTCTCTCTGGGTTATTGAATCTATTCTCTCTCTGGGTTATTGAATCTATTCTCTCTGGGTTATTGAATCTATTCTCTCTAGGTTATTGAATCTATTCTCTCTCTGGGTTATTGAATCTATTCTCTCTCTGGGTTATTGAATCTATTCTCTCTCTGGGTTATTGAATCTATTCTCTCTCTGGGTTATTGAATCTATTCTCTCTGGGTTATTGAATCTATTCTCTCTGGGTTATTGAATCTATTCTCTCTGGGTTATTGAATCTATTCTCTCTCTGGGTTATTGAATCTATTCTCTCTGGGTTATTGAATCTATTCTCTCTGGGTTATTGAATCTATTCTCTCTGGGTTATTGAATCTATTCTCCTCTGGGTTATTGAATCTATTCTCTCTGGTTATTGAATCTATTCTCTCTGGTTATTGAATCTATTCTCTCTCTGGGTTATTGAATCTATTCTCTCTGGGTTATTGAATCTATTCTCTCTGGGTTATTGAATCTATTCTCTCTGGTTATTGAATCTATTCTCTCTGGGTTATTGAATCTATTCTCTCTGGGTTATTGAATCTATTCTCTCTGGGTTATTGAATCTATTCTCTCTGGGTTATTGAATATTCTCTCTGGGTTATTGAATCTATTCTCTCTGGGTTATTGAATCTATTCTCTTCTGTTATTGAATCTATTCTCTCTCTGGGTTATTGAATCTATTCTCTCTCTGGGTTATTGAATCTATTCTCTCTCTGGGTTATTGAATCTATTCTCTCTCTGGGTTATTGAATCTATTCTCTCTGGGTTATTGAATCTATTCTCTCTGGGTTATTGAATCTATTCTCTCTGGGTTATTGAATCTATTCTCTCTGGGTTATTGAATCTATTCTCTCTGGGTTATTGAATCTATTCTCTCTGGGTTATTGAATCTATTCTCTATGGTTATTGAATCTATTTCTCTATGGGTTATTGAATATATTCTCTCTGGGTTATTGAATCTATTCTCGTCTGGGGTTATTGAATCTATTCATCTCTGGGTTATTGATCTATTCTCTCTGGGTTATTGAATCTATTTCTCTGGGTTATTGAATCTATTCTCTCTGGGTTATTGAATCTATTCTCTCTGGGTTATTGAATCTATTCCTCTCTGGGTTATTGAATCTATTCTCTCTCTGGGTTATTGAATCTATTCTCTGTGGGTTATTGAATCCTTCTCTTGGGTTATTGAATCTATTCTCTGTGGTTATTGAATCTATTCTCTGTGGGTTATTTGAATCTATTCTCCTCTGGGTTATTGAATCTATTCTCTCTGGGTTATTGAATCTATTCTCTCTCTGGGTTATTGAATCTATTCTCTCTCTGGGTTATTAGAATCTATTCTTCTCTGGGTTATTTGATATTCTCTCTGGGTTATTGAATCTATTCTCTCTGGGTTATTGAATCTATTCTCTCTCTGGGTTATTGAATCTATTCTCTCTGGGTTATTGAATCTATTCTCTATGGGTTATTGAATCTATTCTCTCTCTGGGTTATTGAATCTATTCTCTGTGGGTTATTGAATCTATTCTCTCTGGGTTATTGAATCTATTCTCTCTGGGTTATTGAATCTATTCTCTCTCTGGGTTATTGAATCTATTCTCTCTCTGGGTTATTGAATCTATTCTCTCTCTGGGTTATTGAATATATTCTCTCTGGGTTATTGAATATATTCTCTCTGTGGGTTATTGAATATATTCTCTCTGTGGGTTATTGAATCTATTTTCTCTGGGTTATTGAATCTATTCTCTCTCTGGGTTATTGAATCTATTCTCTCTGGGTTATTGAATCTATTTTCTCTGGGTTATTGAATCTATTCTCTCTGTGGGTTATTGAATCTATTCTCTCTGGGTTATTGAATCTATTCTCTCTGGGTTATTGAATCTATTCTCTCTGGGTTATTGAATCTATTCTCTCTCTGGGTTATTGAATCTATTCTCTGGGTTATTGAATCTATTCTCTCTGGTTATTGAATCTATTCTCTCTGGGTTATTGAATCTATTCTCTCTGGGTTATTGAATCTATTCTCTCTCTGGGTTATTGAATCTATTCTCTCTGGGTTATTGAATCTATTCTCTCTGGGTTATTGAATCTATTCTCTCTGGGTTATTGAATCTATTTTCTCTCTGGGTTATTGAATCTATTCTCTCTGGGTTATTGAATCTATTTTCTCTCTGGGTTATTGAATCTATTCTCTCTGGGTTATTGAATCTATTCTCTCTGGGTTATTGAATCTATTCTCTGTGGGTTATTGAATCTATTCTCTCTGGGTTATTGAATCTATTCTCTGTGGTTATTGAATCTATTCTCTCTGGGTTATTGAATCTATTCTCTCTGGGTTATTGAATCTATTCTCTCTGGTTATTGAATCTATTCTCTCTGGGTTATTGAATCTATTCTCTCTGGGTTATTGAATCTATTCTCTCTGGGTTATTGAATATATTCTCTGTGGGTTATTGAATATATTCTCTGTGGGTTTTTGAATCTATTCTCTCTGGGTTATTGAATCTATTCTCTCTCTGGGTTATTGAATCTATTCTCTATGGGTTATTGAATCTATTCTCTCTGGGTTATTGAATCTATTCTCTCTCTGGGTTATTGAATCTATTCTCTCTGGGTTATTGAATCTATTCTCTCTCTGGGTTATTGAATCTATTCTCTATGGGTTATTGAATCTATTCTCTCTGGGTTATTGAATCTATTCTCTCTCTGGGTTATTGAATCTATTCTCTCTGGGTTATTGAATCTATTCTCTATGGGTTATTGAATCTATTCTCTCTGGGTTATTGAATCTATTCTCTCTGGGTTATTGAATCTATTCTCTCTGGGTTATTGAATCTATTCTCTCTGGGTTATTGAATCTATTCTCTGTGGGTTATTGAATCTATTCTCTCTGGGTTATTGAATCTATTCTCTCTGGGTTATTGAATCTATTCTCTCTGGGTTATTGAATCTATTCTCTTGGGTTATTGAATCTATTCTCTATGGGTTATTGAATCTATTCTCTCTGGGTTATTCAATCTATTCTCTCTGGGTTATTGAATCTATTCTCTCTCTGGGTTATTGAATCTATTCTCTCTCTGGGTTATTGAATCTATTCTCTGTGGGATATTGAATCTTCTCTCTGGGTTATTGAATCTATTCTCTCTGGGTTATTGAATCTATTCTCTCTCTGGGTTATTGAATCTATTCTCTGTGGGTTATTGAATCTATTCTCTCTGGGTTATTGAATCTATTCTCTGTGGGTTATTGAATCTATTCTCTCTGGGTTATTGAATCTATTCTCTCTGGGTTATTGAATCTATTCTCTCTGGGTTATTGAATCTATTCTCTGTGGGTTATTGAATCTATTCTCTATGGGTTATTGAATCTATTCTCTCTGGGTTATTGAATCTATTCTCTCTGGGTTATTGAATCTATTCTCTATGGGTTATTGAATCTATTCTCTATAGGTTATTGAATCTATTCTCTCTGGGTTATTGAATCTATTCTCTATGGGTTATTGAATCTATTCTCTATAGGTTATTGAATCTATTCTCTATGGGTTATTGAATCTATTCTCTCTGGGTTATTGAATCTATTCTCTCTGGGTTATTGAATCTATTCTCTCTGGGTTATTGAATATATTCTCTGTGGGTTATTGAATCTATCTCTCTGGGTTATTGAATCTATTCTCTCTGGTTATTGAATCTATTCTCTCTGGGTTATTGAATCTATTCTCTCTGGGTTATTGAATCTATTCTCTCTGGGTTATTGAATCTATTCTCTCTGGGTTATTGAATCTATTCTCTCTGGGTTATTGAATCTATTCTCTCTGGGTTATTGAATCTATTCTCTCTGGGTTATTGAATCTATTCTCTCTGGGTTATTGAATCTATTCTCTCTCTGGGTTATTGAATCTATTCTCTCTGGGTTATTGAATCTATTCTCTCTGTGGTTATTGAATCTATTCTCTCTGGGTTATTGAATCTATTCTCTCTGGGTTATTGAATCTATTCTCTATGGGTTATTGAATCTATTCTCTCTGGGTTATTGAATCTATTCTCTCTGGGTATTGAATCTATTCTCTCTGGGTTATTGAATCTATTCTCTCTGGGTTATTGAATCTATTCTCTCTGGGTTATTGAATCTATTCTCTGTGGTATTGAATCTATTCTCTATGGGTTATTGAATCTATTCTCTCTGGTTATTGAATCTATTCTCTTGGGTTATTGAATCTATTCTCTCTGGGTTATTGAATCTATTCTCTATGGTTATTGAATCTATTCTCTCTGGGTTATTGAATCTATTCTCTCTGGGTTATTGAATCTATTCTCTCTGGGTTATTGAATCTATTCTCTCTGGGTTATTGAATCTATTCTCTCTGGGTTATTGAATCTATTCTCTCTGGGTTATTGAATCTATTCTCTCTGGGTTATTGAATCTATTCTCTCTGGGTTATTGAATCTATTCTCTCTGGGTTATTGAATCTATTCTCTCTCTGGGTTATTGAATCTATTCTCTATGGGTTATTGAATCTATTCTCTCTGGGTTATTGAATCTATTCTCTCTCTGGGTTATTGAATCTATTCTCTCTGGGTTATTGAATCTATTCTCTATGGTTATTGAATCTATTCTCTCTGGTTATTGAATCTATTCTCTCTGGGTTATTGAATCTATTCTCTCTGGGTTATTGAATCTATTCTCTCTGGGTTATTGAATCTATTCTCTCTGGTTATTGAATCTATTCTCTCTGGGTTATTGAATCTATTCTCTGTGGGTTATTGAATCTATTCTCTCTGGGTTATTGAATCTATTCTCTCTGGGTTATTGAATCTATTCTCTCTGGGTTATTGAATCTATTCTCTCTGGGTTATTGAATCTATTCTCTCTGGGTTATTGAATCTATTCTCTGTGGGTTATTGATCTATTCTCTCTGGTTATTGAATCTATTCTCTCTGGGTTATTGAATCTATTCTCTCTGGGTTATTGAATCTATTCTCTCTGGGTTATTGAATATTCTCTCTGGGTTATTGAATCTATTCTCTCTGGTTATTGAATCTATTCTCTCTGGGTTATTGAATCTATTCTCTCTGGGTTATTGAATCTATTCCTCTCTGGGTTATTGAATCTATTCTCTCTCTGGGTTATTGAATCTATTCTCTCTGGGTTATTGAATCTATTCTCTCTGGTTATTGAATCTATTCTCTCTGGGTTATTGAATCTATTCTCTCTGGGTTATTGAATCTATTCTCTTCTATTCTGGGTTATTGAATCTATTCTCTCTGGGTTATTGAATCTATTCTCTTGGGTTATTGAATCTATTCTCTCTGGGTTATTGAATCTATTCTCTTGGGTTATTGAATCTATTCTCTCTGGGTTATTGAATCTATTCTCTCTGGGTTATTGAATCTATTCTCTCTGGGTTATTGAATCTATTCTCTGGGTTATTGAATCTATTCTCTCTGGGTTATTGAATATATTCTCTGTGGTTATTGAATCTATTCTCTGTGGGTTATTGAATCTATTCTCTCTGGGTTATTGAATCTATTCTCTCTGGGTTATTGAATCTATTCTCTCTCTGGGTTATTGAAATCTATTCTCTCTGGGTTATTGAATCTATTCTCTCTGGGTTATTGAATCTATTCTCTCTGGGTTATTGAATCTATTCTCTCTGGGTTATTGAATCTATTCTCTCTGGGTTATTGAATCTATTCTCTCTGGTTATTGAATCTATTCTCTCTGGGTATTGAATCTATTCTCTGGGTTATGAATCTATTCTTCTCTGGGTTTTGAATCTATTCTCTCTGGGTTATTGAATCTATTCTCTCTGGGTTTTGAATCTATTCTCTCTGGGTTATTGAATCTATTCTCTCTGGGTTATTGAATCTATTCTCTGTGGTTATTGAATCTATTCTCTCTGGTTATTGAATCTATTCTCTCTGGGTTATTGAATCTATTCTCTGGGGTTATTGAATCTATTCTCTCTGGGTTATTGAATCTATTCTCTCTGGGTTATTGAATCTATTCTCTCTGGGTTATTGAATCTATTCTCTCTGGGTTATTGAATCTATTCTCTCTGGGTTATTGAATCTATTCTCTCTGGTTATTGAATCTATTCTCTCTGGGTTATTGAATCTATTCTCTCTGGGTTATTGAATCTATTCTCTCTGGGTTATTGAATCTATTCTCTCTGGGTTATTGAATCTATTCTCTATGGGTTATTGAATCTATTCTCTCTGGGTTATTGAATCTATTCTCTCTGGGTTATTGAATCTATCTCTCTCTGGTTATTGAATCTATTCTCTCTGGGTTATTGAATCTATTCTCTGTGGGTTATTGAATCTATTCTCTCTGGGTTATTGAATCTATTCTCTCTCTGGGTTATTGAATCTATTCTCTGTGGGTTATTGAATCTATTCTCTCTGGGTTATTGAATCTATTCTCTCTCTGGGTTATTGAATCTATTCTCTCTGGGTTATTGAATCTATCTCTGTGGGTTATTGAATCTATTCTCTGGGTTATTGAATCTTTCTCTTGGGTTATTGAATCTATTCTCTCTGGGTTATTGAATCTATTCTCTGTGGGTTATTGAATCTATTCTCTCTGGGTTATTGATCTATTCTCTCTGGGTTTATTGAATCTATTCTCTCTCTGGGTTATTGAATCTATTCTCTCTGGGTTATTGAATCTATTCTCTCTGGGTTATTGAATCTATTCTCTCTGGGTTATTGAATCTATTCTCTCTGGGTTATTGAATCTATTCTCTCTGGGTTATTGAATCTATTCTCTCTGGGTTATTGAATCTATTCTCTCTGGGTTATTGAATCTATTCTCTCTGGGTTATTGAATCTATTCTCTCTGGGTTATTGAATCTATTCTCTCTGTGGTTATTGAATCTATTCTCTCATGGTTATTTCTATTCTCTCTGGGTTATTGAATCTATTCTCTCTGGGTTATGAATCTATTCTCTCTGGGTTATTGAATCTATTCTCTCTGGGTTATTGAATCTATTCTCTCTGGGTTATTGAATCTATTCTCTCTCTGGGTTATTGAATCTATTCTCTGTGGGTTATTGAATCTATTCTCTCTGGGTTTTGAATCTATTCTCTCTGGGTTATTGAATCTATTCTCTCTGGGTTATTGAATCTATTCTCTCTCTGGGTTATTGAATCTATTCTCTCTGGGTTATTGAATCTATTCTCTGTGGGTTATTGAATCTATTCTCTCTGGGTTATTGAATCTATTCTCTCTGGGTTATTGAATCTATTCTCTCTGGGTTATTGAATCTATTCTCTCTGGGTTATTGAATCTATTCTCTCTGGGTTATTGAATCTATTCTCTCTGGGTTATTGAATCTATTCTCTCTGGGTTATTGAATCTATTCTCTCTGGGTTATTGAATCTATTCTCTCTGGTTATTGAATCTATTCTCTCTGGGTTATTGAATCTATTCTCTCTGGGTTATTGAATCTATTCTCTCTGGTTATTGAATCTATTCTCTCTGGTTATTGAATCTATTCTCTCTGGTTATTGAATCTATTCTCTCTCTGGGTTATTGAATCTATTCTCTCTGGGTTATTGAATCTATTCTCTCTGGGTTATTGAATCTATTCTCTCTGGGTTATTGAATCTATTCTCTGTGGGTTATTGAATCTATTCTCTCTGGGTTATTGAATCTATTCTCTCTGGGTTATTGAATCTATTCTCTCTGGGTTATTGAATCTATTCTCTCTGGGTTATTGAATCTATTCTCTCTGGTTTTGAATCATTCTCTCTGGGTTATTGAATCTATTCTCTCTGGTTATTGAATCTATTCTCTCTGGGTTATTGAATCTATTCTCTCTCTCTGGTTATTGAATCTATTCTCTCTGGTTATTGAATCTATTCTCTCTGGGTTATTGAATCTATTCTCTCTGGGTTATTGAATCTATTCTCTCTGGGTTATTGAATCTATTCTCTCTGGGTTATTGAATCTATTCTCTCTGGGTTATTGAATCTATTCTCTCTGTGGTTATTGAATCTATTCTCTGGTTATTGAATCTATTCTCTCTCTGGTTATTGAATCTATTCTCTCTGGGTTATTGAATCTATTCTCTCTGGGTTATTGAATCTATTCTCTTGGGTTATTGAATCTATTCTCTCTGGGTTATTGAATCTATTCTCTCTGGGTTATTGAATCTATTCTCTCTGGGTTATTGAATCTATTCTCTCTGGGTTATTGAATCTATTCTCTGGTTATTGAATCTATTTCTCTCTGGGTTATTGAATCTATTCTCTGTGGGTTATTGAATCTATTCTCTCTGGGTTATTGAATCTATTCTCTCTGGGTTATTGAATTATTCTCTGGGTTTTGAATCTATTCTCTCTGGGTTATTGAATCTATTCTCTCTCTGGTTATTGAATCTATTCTCTCTGGTTATTGAATCTATTCTCTCTGGGTTATTGAATCTATTCTCTCTGGGTTATTGAATCTATTCTCTCTGGGTTATTGAATCTATTCTCTCTGGGTTATTGAATCTATTCTCTGGGTTATTGAATCTATTCTCTCTGGGTTATTGAATCTATTCTCTCTGGGTTATTGAATCTATTCTCTGGGTTATTGAATCTATTCTCTCTGGGTTATTGAATCTATTCTCTCTGGGTTATTGAATCTATTCTCTCTGGGTTATTGAATCTATTCTCTCTGGGTTATTGAATCTATTTTCTCTGGGTTATTGAATCTATTCTCTCTGGGTTATTGAATCTATTCTCTGTGGGTTATTGAATCTATTCTCTCTGGGTTATTGAATCTATTCTCTCTGGGTTATTGAATCTATTCTCTCTGGGTTATTGAATCTATTCTCTGGGTTATTGAATCTATTCTCTCTTGGTTATTGAATCTATTCTCTCTCTGGGTTATTGAATCTATTCTCTGTGGGTTATTGAATCTATTCTCTCTGGGTTATTGAATCTATTCTCTCTCTGGGTTATTGAATCTATTCTCTCTGGGTTATTGAATATATTCTCTCTGGGTTATTGAATCTATTCTCTCTGGGTTATTGAATCTATTCTCTCTGGGTTATTGAATCTATTCTCTCTGGGTTATTGAATCTATTCTCTCTGGGTTATTGAATCTATTCTCTCTCTGGGTTATTGAATCTATTCTCTGTGGGTTATTGAATCTATTCTCTCTGGGTTATTGAATCTATTCTCTCTGGGTTATTGAATCTATTCTCTGGGTTATTGAATCTATTCTCTGGGTTATTGAATCTATTCTCTCTGGGTTATTGAATCTATTCTCTCTGGGTTATTGAATCTATTCTCTCTGGGTTTATTGAATCTATTCTCTCTGGTTATTGAATCTATTCTCTCGGGGTTATTGAATCTATTCACTCTCTGTGTTTATTGAAATCTATTCTCGTATGGGTTATTGAAGTCTATTCCTCTCTAGGTTTATTGAATGTATTCTCTACTCTGGGTCCTATTGAATCTATTCGTCTCTGGGTTATTGAATCTATTCTCGTCTATGGGTTCATTGAATCTATTCTCTGCTGGGTTATTGAATATCTAGTCTCTCTGTGTGTTATTTGAATTCTATCTCTCGTGGGTTATTGAAATCGATTCTCTCTGGGTTATTGATCTATCTCTATAGGGTTATGAATCTATTCTCTCTGGGGTATGCATCTATTGCTTCCTCCTCTGGGATATTGAATCTATTCTCTCGGGTTATTGAAGTCTATTCTCTGTGGGTTATTGAATTTATTCTCTTCTAGGTTATGAATCTATTCTCTGTGGGATTATTGAATCTATTCTCTCTGGGTTATTGAATCTATTCTCTCTGGGTTATTGAATCTATTCTCTCTCTGGTTATTGAATCTATTCTCTTCTGGGTTATTGAATCTATTCTGCTCTGGGTTATTGAATCTATTCTCTGTGGGTTATTGAATCTATTCTCTCTGGGTTATTGAATCTATTCTCTCTGGGTTATTGAATCTATTCTCTCTGGGGTTATTGAATCTATTCTCTCTGGGTTATTGAATCTATTCTCTCTCTGGGTTATTGAATTATTCTCTCTGGGTTATTGAATCTATTCTCTCTGGGTTATTGAATCTATTCTCTCTGGGTTATTGAATCTATTCTCTCTGGGTTATTGATCTATTCTCTCTGGGTTATTGAATCTATTCTCTCTGGGTTATTGAATCTATTCTCTCTGGGTTATTGAATCTATTCTCTATGGGTTATTGAATCTATTCTCTGTGGTTTATTGAATCTATTCTCTCTGGGATTATTGAATCTATTCTCTCTGGGTTTATTGAATCTATTCCTCTGGGGTTATTGAATCTATTCTCTCTGGGTTATTGAATCTATTCTCTATGGGTTATTGAATCTATTCTCTCTGGGTATTGGAATCTATTCTCTCTGGGTTATTGAATCTATTCTCTCTGGTTATTGAATCTATTCTCTATGGGTTATTGAATCTATTCCTATAGGTTATTGAATCTATTCCTCTCTGGGTTATTGAATCTATTCTCTCTGGGTTATTGAATCTATTCTCTCTGGGTTATGAATCTATTCTCTGTGGGTTATTGAATCTATTCTCTCTGGGTTATTGAATCTATTCTCTCTGGGTTATTGAATCTATTCTCTCTGGGTTTTGAATCTATTCTCTCTGGGTTATTTGAATCTATTCTCTCGTGGTTATTGAATCATTCTCTCTGGGTTATTGAATCTATTCTCTCTGGGTTATTGAATCTATTCTCTCTCTGGGTTATTGAATGTATTCTCTCTGGGGTTATTGAATCTATTCTCTCTGGGTTTATTGAATCTATTCTCTCTGGGTTATTGAATCTATTTCTCTCTGGGTTATTGAATCTATTCTCTCTGTGGGTTATTGAATCTATTCTCTCTGGGTTATTGAATCTATTCTCTCTGGGTTATTGAATCTATTCTCTATGGGTTATTGAATCTAATTCTCTCTCTGGGTTATTGAATCTATTCTCTCCTGGGTTATTGAATCTATTCTCTCTCTGGGTTATTGAATTCTATTCTCTCTGGGTTATTGAATCTATTCTCTCTGGGTTAGTTGAATCTATTCATCTCTGGGTTATTGAATCTATTCTCCTCTGGGTTATTGAATCTATTCTCTCTGGGTTATTGAATCTATTCTCTCTGGGTTATTGAATCTATTCTCTCTGGGTTATTGAATCTATTCTCTCGCTGGGGTTATTGAATCTATTCTCTCTGGGTTATTGAATCTAGTTCTCTATGGGTTATTGAATCTATTCCTCTCTTGGGTTATTTGAATCTATTCTCTCTCTGGTTATTGAATCTATTCTCTCTCCTGGTTATTGGAATCTATTCTCTGTGGGTTATTGAATCTATTCTCTCTGGTTATTGAATCTATTCTCTCTGGGTTATTGAATCTATTCTCTCTGGGTTATTGAATCTATTCTCTCTCTGGGTTATTGAATCTATTCTCTCTGGGTTATTGAATATATTCTCTCTGGGTTATTGAATCTATTCTCTATAGGTTATTGAATCTATTCTCTCTCTGGGTTATTGAATCTATTCTCTCTCTGGGTTATTGAATCTATTCTCTCTCTGGGTTATTGAATCTATTCTCTCTGGGTTATTGAATCTATTCTCTCTGGGGTTATTGAATCTATTCTCTTCTGGGTTATTGAATCTATTCCTCTCTGGGTTATTGAATCTATTCTCTCTGGGTTATTGAATCTATTCTCTCTGGGTTATTGAATCTATCTCTCCTGTGGGTTATTGAATCTATTCTCTCTGGGTTATTGAATCTATTCTCTCTGGGTTATTGAATCTATTCTCTCTGGGTTATTGAATCTATTCTCTCTCGTGGGTTATTGAATCTATTCTCTCTGGGTTATTGAATCTATTCTCTCTGGGTTATTGAATCTATTCTCTCTGGGTTATTGAATCTATTCTCTCTGGGTTATTGAATCTATTCTCTCTGGGTTATTGAATCTATTCCTCTCTGGGTTATTGAATCTATTCTCTCGTGGGTTATTGAATCTATTCTCTCTGGGTTATTGAATCTATTCTCTGTGGTTATTGATCTATTCTCTCTGTGGTTATTGAATCTATTCTCTCTGGGTTATTGAATCTATTCTCTCTGGGTTATTGAATCTATTCTCTCTCTGGGTTATTGAATCTATTCTCTCTCTGGGTTATTGAATCTATTCTCTCTGGGTTATTGAATCTATTCTCTGTGGGTTATTGAATCTATTCTCTCTGGGTTATTGAATCTATTCTCTCTGGGTTATTGAATCTATTCTCTCTCTGGGTTATTGAATCTATTCTCTCTCTGGGTTATTGAATCTATTCTCTCGTGGGTTATTGAATCTATTCTCTCTGGGTTATTGAATCGATTCTCTGTCTGGATTATTGAATATATTCTCTGTGGTTATTGAATCTATTCTCTCTGGGTTATTGAATCTATTCTCTCTTGGGTTATTGAATCTATTATCTCTCTGGGTTATTGAATCTATTCTCTCTGGTTATTGAATCTATTCTCTTGGGTTATTGAATCTATTTCTCTCTGGGTTATTGAATCTATTCTCTCTCTGGGTTATTGAATCTATTCTCTGTGGTTATTGAATCTATTCTCTCTGGGTTATTGAATCTATTCTCTCTGTGGTTATTGAATCTATTCTCTCTGGGTTATTGAATCTATTCTCTCTGGGTTATTGAATCTATTCTCTCTGGGTTATTGAATCTATTCTCTCTGGGTTATTTGAATCTATTCTCTCTCTGGGTTATTGAATCTATTCTCCTCTGGGTTATTGAATCTATTCTCTCTGGGTTATTGAATCTATTCTCCTCTGGGTTATTGAATCTATTCTCTCTGGGTTATTGAATCTATTCTCTCTGGGTTATTGAATCTATTCTCTCTGGTTTATTGAATCTATTCTCTCTGGGTTATTGAATCTATTCTCTCTGGGTTATTGAATCTATTCTCTGTGGGTTATTGAATCTATTCTCTCTGGGTTATTGAATCTATTCTCTGTGGGTTATTGAATCTATTATCTCTGGGTTATTGAATCTATTCTCTATGGGTATGGAATCTATTCTCTCTGGGTTATTGAATCTATTCTCTCTGGGTTATTGAATCTATTCTCTCTCTGGGTTATTGAATCTATTCTCTGTGGGTTATTGAATCTCTCTGGGTTATTGAATATATTCTCTGTGGGTTATTGAATATATTCTCTGTGGGTTTTTGAATCTATTCTCTCTGGGTTATTGAATCTATTCTCTCTGGGTTATTGAATCTATTCTCTCTGGGTTATTGAATCTATTCTCTCTCTGGGTTATTGAATCTATTCTCTATGGGTTATTGAATCTATTCTCTCTGGGTTATTGAATCTATTCTCTCTCTGGGTTATTGAATCTATTCTCTCTGGGTTATTGAATCTATTCTCTATGGGTTATTGAATCTATTCTCTCTGGGTTATTGAATCTATTCTCTCTGGGTTATTGAATCTATTCTCTATGGGTTATTGAATCTATTCTCTCTGGGTTATTGAATCTATTCTCTCTGGGTTATTGAATCTATTCTCTGTGGGTTATTGAATCTATTCTCTGTGGGTTATTGAATCTATTCTCTCTGGGTTATTGAATCTATTCTCTATGGGTTATTGAATCTATTCTCTCTGGGTTATTCAATCTATTCTCTCTGGGTTATTGAATCTATTCTCTCTGGGTTATTGAATCTATTCTCTCTCTGGGTTATTGAATCTATTCTCTCTGGGTTATTGAATCTATTCTCTCTCTGGGTTATTGAATCTATTCTCTCTCTGGGTTATTGAATCTATTCTCTGTGGGTTATTGAATCTATTCTCTCTGGGTTATTGAATCTATTCTCTCTGGGTTATTGAATCTATTCTCTCTCTGGGTTATTGAATCTATTCTCTGTGGGTTATTGAATCTATTCTCTCTGGGTTATTGAATCTATTCTCTGTGGGTTATTGAATCTATTCTCTCTGGGTTATTGAATCTATTCTCTCTGGGTTATTGAATCTATTCTCTGTGGGTTATTGAATCTATTCTCTATGGGTTATTGAATCTATTCTCTCTGGGTTATTGAATCTATTCTCTCTGGGTTATTGAATCTATTCTCTGTGGGTTATTGAATCTATTCTCTCTCTGGGTTATTGAATCTATTCTCTCTGGTTTATTGAATCTATTCTCTCTCTGGTTTATTGAATCTATTCTCTCTCTGGGTTATTGAATCTATTCTCTCTGGGTTATTGAATCTATTCTCTCTGGGTTATTGAATCTATTCTCTGTCTGGGTTATTGAATATATTCTCTGTGGGTTATTGAATCTATTCTCTCTGGGTTATTGAATCTATTCTCTCTGGGTTATTGAATCTATTCTCTCTGGGTTATTGAATCTATTCTCTCTGGGTTATTGAATCTATTCTCTGTGGGTTATTGAATCTATTCTCTCTGGGTTATTGAATCTATTCTCTCTCTGGGTTATTGAATCTATTCTCTCTGGTTTATTGAATCTATTCTCTCTCTGGGTTATTGAATCTATTCTCTCTGGTTTATTGAATCTATTCTCTCTGGGTTATTGAATCTATTCTCTCTCTGGGTTATTGAATCTATTCTCTCTGGGTTATTGAATCTATTCTCTCTGGGTTATTGAATCTATTCTCTCTGGGTTATTGAATCTATTCTCTCTCTGGGTTATTGAATCTATTCTCTCTGGTTTATTGAATCTATTCTCTCTCTGGGTTATTGAATCTATTCTCTCTGGGTTATTGAATCTATTCTCTCTGGTTTATTGAATCTATTCTCTCTCTGGGTTATTGAATCTATTCTCTCTGGGTTATTGAATCTATTCTCTCTGGGTTATTGAATCTATTCTCTCTGGGTTATTGAATCTATTCTCTCTGGGTTATTGAATCTATTCTCTCTGGGTTATTGAATCTATTCTCTGTCTGGCGTCCGTTATCTCACTTTCCTGCATAGACTTTCACACACACACTTTCCTGCACATTCCAGAGGCCTGAGCTGTATCCCTTTGTTCACAAAGATAATACATATTAATACCCTCATATGAATACAAAGTAATCAAACACACACATATACTATTCAAGATATGTTGACTTCCCTGAAACATGACATACTGGAGATCTTAAGCAGAAGGAACTCTCATCCAACTCTCACCCTGCCATCTATACCTCCCCCACAGGGCAATAAAACCTGTTTACTCCAAGCACCCCAGAATGTTTGAGCAAGTTTTAGTCCTCACATTTATGAAAGGATAAAACAGAGAAACCAATACAAAACACAAACACAGGTATTGTTTAAACAGTATTCACTTAACTGATACTATTGATCATTTCCAGAGAAACTCAAGGGGCCTCTTTTAATATCTGGAAGTTGCAACAAGACTTTCTGCCATTTCAAATGTAACACACTTCCCAAATATCAGATGATAATAATTTGCAACACTGAGAGGCCTGCACACTGAGGGGCCTGCACACTGAGGGGCCTGCACACTGAGAGGCCTGCACACTGAGAGGCCTGCACACTGAGAGGCCTGCACACTGAGGGGCCTGCACACTGAGAGGCCTGCACACTGAGAGGCCTGCACACTGAGAGGCCTGCACACTGAGAGGCCTGCACACTGAGAGGCCTGCACACTGAGGGGCCTGCACACTGAGAGGCCTGCACACTGAGGGGCCTGCACACTGAGAGGCCTGCACACTGAGAGGCCTGCACACTGAGAGGCCTGCACACTGAGAGGCCTGCACACTGAGGGGCCTGCACACTGAGAGGCCTGCACACTGAGAGGCCTGCACACTGAGAGGCCTGCACACTGAGGGGCCTGCACACTGAGAGGCCTGCACACTGAGAGGCCTGCACACTGAGAGGCCTGCACACTGAGAGGCCTCATAGTGTTATATTTCTACTCTTTCTAAACACATGTTCTTATTAATGAACAGAATTATCATTTATTTCTACTTTAAACTGATTATTTAAAGCATCGATAGTTAAGGTTACAAAATATAATGTGTTACATTTAATATAATATTATTTAATATAATATTATTTAATATAATAATATTTAATATAATATTATTTAATATAATAATATTTAATATAATATTATATTAAATAATATTATTTAATATAATATTATTTAATATAATAATATTTTATGAAATGTACAGTGAATATATGTTTAATATAATATTTAAAATAATTTACTCTTAATTCAATATACATTTTAAATTGTATATTATTAGATGTTTTTAATGGTAATTGTATTAAAGCTGACAAAAATAAGTCACAGTTTTAAGCAGTTAGATTAGTTTAGTGATTCTAATACATTCAAGTTAACCTGAAAACAGTAGATGTTAATAATGTGTTTTATTAGGAGCTGTTTTCTATAAATAAACCTGAGCTCTAAATATATTATATTTAATAAACTGCTGCATTATTTGTAATGGAAT